>JAXQQM020093285.1:0-102633 GCA_034641835.2 Pinus albicaulis
TTTTTTCTTTGAAGTGTTTTCAATCTCTTGGAAAAGTGAAAATTAGTCTTATGGTTTAAGTGGTAAAATTTGTGTTTTGATTGAGTCTTGTTGTTTCAAGCCAATTAAAATCTTTGTTTACTGCTTGTATCATCTAAGAAATATTGGTTCTTTGCTATAGAACAATAGTAACCTTTGTTATTTTTTAAAGAAAATGGGTTTTGCATCTTTTTAGTTTTCATTTCAAGAATTACTTTTCATTACGCGCATAAGATTACTTGCATTGAAAGGCTAGTTTTTTTTTGTTTTTTATTGGAAATAGATTACATTTTTACAATAATTGAAAGCTTAAAAGTCCATTAACTACATCAAGTTCATTTTATCACTCAAAGCGAATAAAAATAAAAATAAATAAATAAACAAAAACAAAAACAAACAAAACAAACAAACAAAAAAATTAAAAAAAATAAATAAATAAACAAAAAACAAAAATACAAAAATAGAAAAAAAAAAGAACAAAAACAAAAACAAAACAAAAACAAAAAATAAAAAATAAAAACAAAACAAAAGCAAAAACAAAAAAAAATCATTTGAGTGCATCTTTGTGAAAGTAGAAATCATTTTACTTTTGAAAGAGTTGCATTTGGGATAGTGAAAGTGAAATCTTCTTTACCTTTTAGAACTTGAAAAGTGAAAGCTAGTTTGGGGGCATTTTTTTTACCACATTTTGTTTGATGCATCACTCTTTGCGATCTCTACCCTTATTATTTTAGCTTTCATTGAAATCAAAGGAATCATTTTCTCATATAGTTGCATCATAGGAATTTAAGTGACATCATTTTGAGCCCAAAATCGAAACTTAATATCAGATGAACATTAAAATGAACCTCAATTAACCTAAGGATCATTTGGAATTAACGCAAATATCTAGAGGTCTAGGCTAGAGATGTGTCTCAGCATCGTTAAGCATAGAAGTTGTTGCTAATGACATGTGTTGAATTCTAGGGGTGATATCATGTCCCACGTATAGAAGTATATAGGACTATGCTCCAAGTATCGTAAGTATACGGGGACACTCTCATCAAACGGTTACACATTAGATAGCACTACTATGGACTGAACTCCCACGTACCGTCGTGTATATTTTGGGAGACCCCACTAGGTTGCAAACCTGCCATAGGTAATCAATTCAACCGCCTTGTAGACGTGATACACTTAACACATCATTTTGGGAGATGCCATACTTCTTGGTTCGCCAGGAGGTATTATGCAGTTCACGGATACCTAGTAATCCCTTTTTTCTAGATTAACCTTTATTTCTTTATTTTGTTTAATTCTAAAATTTGGTGTCCATGAAAACATCCTACTCGTGTAGTACTCCTTTGCCTCATCATGTATTGTTAATTGAAATTTTAATTGCTCAAAAAGAATTCATCTATCCTTTGATTGATCTTGTCGGAAGGTCATCGCGGATAAATCTCAAGTAACCCATCTTGAGATTCTGCATTTTCCAACTGCGCCTCTTGAAGCTCAAGGTTTTGAACTTGGAATTGTCCTAAGCATCCAACCGTTTTCTTCTTGACCACCGCCTGACAATTGGATTTCGTCATTTGAGAATCTTGAGCCGGAAAGTCCTGAATTCGTTACACAGTTTGTGATATTTCCTCCCAATCCACTCTATAATCCATTCATGGTTTCTCATGAGTGTCCATATAGTCCTTTCAACAATCCCAATGTTCCTTTTGGTGCTTCTCCCATCACACCTCGAACTACTGTTTGATAGTTGTTTCCACCACTCCTAAAAGTATTCTTATGGAAACGTCTGCAACTCACACCCTAGAAGTCAACGTTGAATCCATGTTCCCTCTAGAAGGTTTTCCTTATGTTTCTACTTCTTATTATTTAGGAAGTGGAACGAATGTATCCTTTGGCCATGTTGCATCTTCGCTACTACCAAGTAACACTTCTCTCGAAAACCTTGTCTCATAAGCTTCTAGGGCCACGTCCCTATTTCATCATCCTATTTTTTCAGCTGGTGCTCCTCCAAATTTTGGCTCATTTGTTTCAAATGTAGCCATATTTTCACAACCTTCTGCTCAACCTACAGTTTTTGTGGGTCAAATGTTCATTACATTTGTATCATTTGTTCATTTGTCCCTATCTACAATCATTGTTGTTCCAACTTTAAGTGGACAACCTACAGTTCCGTCCATGCCTGGGGGGAAATCACATCCCGTATATGTACCCCCAATTTCAGGTGGGGGCATTCTGAACTATGGAACTATATCAGGAGTGGAAAAACCCAGATCTAGTCTTGATATAACTTTGGTTTCATCCATAAAAAATTCTATCATGGATACCTCTTTACAAGGTGCTCACTCTTCTTCAACTCAACTTGTTTATCAACAACCCCATGTTCAACAACCTCATGTTCAGGAACCCCATATTCAGCAACTGTATATCCAAAAACTCTTTGTTTAGCAACCGAATGTACAACATCAGTATGTTCAACAACCAAACATTCAACATTAGTATGTCCAACAACCCCAAAATCCATTGTTGGGTTTTGCGACTAATCCAAAAGCTGGTCCTCAGATGCCATATGGTCCTAACCTTCCTTTTGGGCAAGCTAGAACTTACCCTCATAGACCTTTCATGCAATACCAACAATTCCAACATGAATAGTACCACCAACCCCAGCAAGGACCCCATGTACAACAATGACCTTATTTCCAGCAATCACCTAATCCTCAACAGACGTTGCAGCACAGGCCTTATCAATAGCCCCAGCAGAGGCCTTATCAACAACCCCAATAGGGACCTTACCTTTAGAAACAGTTATAGCAAGGACCCTATTAGCAACCTTGGCCTCAACAAGGACCTTTTCAGCAACAGCTGCAGCAAGGACCCTATTAGCAACCTTGGCCTCAACAAGGACCTTTTCAGCAACCAATACCCTTTCAACAACAGTGGGGGAAATGTGGTTTTTATGGTCAAAATCAACCCCAATGGGGGAAGAACCTATATCAGCAAGTTTGGAACCCTCAAATGGGTAATTACCAGAGACCTTTCACTCCTTATAATCCTCAGTTGCCATCTTGGATACATTGGAAATTTCATATGTGTCAAGGCTTACAAATGATCCAATACAACACATGCTGCATTGGCCTCCGATTCCAACTAAAATTCCTGGGGATTGTCCTCAATTTGATGGTACATCTGGAGAATACCCCCAAGCTCATGTTATGACATACCATTTATGGTGCTCCTCTAACTCTTGGGTCGACGAATTGATTCGACTAGGTCTTTTACAACCCACATTAATGAGCGTCGCCGCCAAGTGTTATATTGGACTCCCTCGTGACATTTACCATGATTTCAACTCATTGGCCATGGCCTTTATTACCCATTTCTAGTTACCCATTTGGTATGAAACTGACACCCATATCTTAACATCTTTGGAATAGTCAGCTGCTACTCATATCTCCGATCACATCCATGAATGGAGATGAAAATGACGTATGATCAAATTTTAAATTTCTGCTCAACTTCTGACTGAATGGTTTACTAAATCATTCATTCCCCAAATTTCCAGACATTTCTATGGGTGTTTGTGTGACTAAGAAACATTCTATCGGCCCTTCTCAGTATTTATATCTTGTTTATTCCCAGTCTGAGACATTATACGATCTTTTACCGAATGCTCTGTGACCTTCAATGGAACTGTCATATTCGAAATATATTGATACGCCACCTCTTGATGGTGTTATCAGGTCATTGGCTCAACATGCTAATAGTACTCTAAAATATTCTTCGAAGCCTAAGTCTACTTCAGCCAATGTACCTTATGTTCTTGCGAATGATTCCAAAAATCTTGGTAAAACCTCTGAGGTTAACTTTTTTCAGCCTGTCACAGTAGATAAATCCTAAAAAGGTAAGAAGAAGGGGAAAGGAAAATCCAAATATGATACCCCTAAACAGGATTCCTCTAAGTCGTATGCTAACAATGCATCCAAACATAAGCCCAAATTTCCTTGTCTCATATGTGACGAAGTTAATTACAACAAGGATTGTCCTTGTCGTGTCAAGGTTAGTCGTCTTCTAAAAGGCACATCAGGAACATAGGTTGTTTTAAAAGAACCCTATCCATATAAATAAACACAAATGGTAGACCAGCATCAATCCTCTTCATCTGGAAGCTCTCAGGTTTCATGGCTGGTACAGAACTAATTTATGTCGCCACTCATTCAAAAGAATATCTAAATCCTACAAAATATGTTGTGGAAAAATATTCCTCTGACACGCCTTCTTCTTCCACTCCACCTAGTTTTGGACCTCTTCATATTGTGTGACCTAGTAATGATTCCATTATCTGACCACCTCCCAAAGATGTTCTACGGAAATCCTCGTATCATATGAATGCGCGAGTCACACAAAATTATAATACTGTGGAATATTTAGCTCAAGAGCCTTCGATGATGTCATCTTTGTAAGTCCTTCAATCTTGTCCATTACAATGGAAGGCATTACTATATTCCATTGGAGGAATTGATCCTCTAGATTCTAATTTAATTAATTTTGATCTTGAAAATCATGTTCCTCGTCTCCCATCACAACTGGATTTTCTTATATAATTTGTCGTGATGGGTAAAACTATTCATCAGATTGTTATTGATGAAGGTTCTTCCACCTGAATCTTTTGAAAAGTGTAACTAGGATCAGTCTTCATATTGAATATGTAATTATGAATTTATGTAAAGAAGAAGACAAAGATAATAAAATGTATTTTTTTTACTTACTTCATGGGTTTCATGAGCAAGAATTTTATTATAGGTTAATAGACTTCTTCTTGATGTCTATTTAGGGTTTGTCTTTTGTTTATAAGTGTAATTAGTGTCACGTATATGAAGAACCTAGTCATTATTAAATGCTCCTAGACCTTTTCATGAACCTTATGGAAGAATGGCTTGAAACAACCCTCACTCAATGCTGGAAATGAATGATAAAGTCAGCCTATACACAGACATGATGTCGGCCTACATGTTGCTATATGGTCAACCTAAAAGGAGGGACATATGCCCTATATATACTCTGATCTACGGCCTATTTGAAACCAAGATTTGCGGACTGTTCTATGGAAGAAAGTTTGGATTTCAAAGAACAAAAAAAAGTGGATTTCAGAAGGTGAAAGAGTGCAGATATAAGTGAAAATTGATGGGATCAGTTACAAGGTTATACTGCAGAATTTTCTAAGGTATCTCAGCATCCATTTCATATCCCATCTTAGGAAGAATATGCGGACATCATACATAATTTTTTCATACCGTTTTGTATCACCAAGTAATGCAAAAAACCTTAATCATAAGAAATTTTAAAGGTTGTGGAAAAATACTATAAGTGCGGATATGTTTAAAGAAGGACTTGCTAATTGTGTGAAGGTTAGTTTGTATATCAATTTACATCTACCATACATGAAGTTGAGACAATGACATAAAAGAATAAAGCAGTCTTAAAGGTTGGAGCAAAAGAGAAGGATCCATGTTGAAGGGAGTCAAAGAAGTAATGACAAGGTCTTGGAGGCACTCATAGGTCAAGGGTCTAACTCTTGGTCATGGTACTTGTCATTTGAAAATATATAAAAATAATTTCTCGTGGGTTTTCCTCTCGAAGAGGGAGAGGTTTTTCCCTGGCTCTAGGAGCCTAACTTTATGTCTTTTTTATTTTGGTAATTGACTTGATGAAATACTAAATAAGCTAAGGAAGAAAAGGCATAAGTATCTCAAGTAAACTCACAAGTAATTATCAAGAAGAGAATTTGAATTAATCATTGACCCTCTAAATTCTCAACATGGTATCAAAGATAAGGTACTAAAGGAAGGGCTACTTAGGAAAGAGGCACTCAAGGAGGCAAGAATCAAAGTATTCAAAGGATTCACTCTTCAAGAAAATAATTTTTGCCATAAAATATTTATATTCAAGACATTTCTGGAAGATACATCATCTTTTAGAAACATACTTTGTCATCAAGGATTCAAGATCACCTACATTGGAGAATTTAATCTAAGAAGACGTTCTTGACTTCATCTTCGTCATCAAGGAAGCTCTAAAGGAGAAAATACTTACTCAAGTAAGTATCTATGACTTTATATAAATCTGTCAAAATGAATTATTGTATAGAGAGAAACAAATTGGGTGGGTCGTCAAACTTTAATGCATGGAAGAAAAGGACATATCTGAATCTAATTGAAAATCAAGTTATGGGCTTCATCGAAGGAACTACAATTAAACCTCCAAAATAAGACATTCTATCATATATCAAATACATAGAGGGATACATAAGAGCCCGAAGGATACTTATAGAATCCATACAAGACTCTCTCATTCCCTGTATCAAAGCTAGAATCCTCAAAAGAAATATATGATAAATTGGTGGAACTATTCTCGAAAGGTTCTACAAAAGAAACAATATCCCTAAGACAAAAAATATACAAATTGAGAATTTCAGAAAGGAAGGAATAATTCCATATCTAATGGAGCTTTTCGCAATCCGAGATCATCTACAAAAATTAGGAGAAGTAATGTCTGATAGAGAAATACACACTGTGGTACAAAATTCTTTACCAGAAGAATGGAGAGGTTTCACTTCAAGCATAGATGGGAGAGAAGAAGCCATGCCATTCCAAGGTCTAGGTAAGATAGTATAATCAAGATTAAAAGCAGGATCAAGCATAGGGAATCACTGACGAACAACATTGATGGAAAGTGTTAGAGTCCTATAATAATAGGGTTCATAATTTTTGAATTGACTTTGATAGCCTTGTAAATATGTACATACCTTGCTTTCTGCAAGTTGTTTTCCCATATTTTGAAAATGAAAAATTTTTAAAAAAATGAAAAGAGGGTAAAAGTCCTAAAAGAAATATCAAAGGACTTAGAAAAACATAGACCCCAAAAGAAAAAAGAGATAAAATAAGACATGAAAGTGAGAAATTCAAAATGCCACTACTATTTAGTTTTACTACAAGAATAATGATTATGTACAGATTGTCAATAAATTCCATAATTCATGATCAGTTAAACAATTTAATCTTAAAGTTGCATGCTTTGAATTTCATGTTTTAGATAGAGAATAAAGATATGTTAAACAATTTAAACTTGACAAATAAATAGATATTTAGAGAATAAATGAGAAACTCAACAGTTTAATCTGAGCCCTCGGATGAAATAAGGTTAGAGTTAGACAATTTTTATGATTTGAAAGAAAAATGGATTCAGGGTTGCAAGCTTAAATGCACCCATGAAAATGAAGTAAAAATGTTAGAAATAATGATGGGTAGGTCGAAAGCAGTTGTGCAAAGCATGTAATAAAGCATCATTTGGGAAAAATTTACTAATTTTTCATCCCCCACAATGATTCAGTATTCTCAACCTTTAGTTAAAGAGGCTCAGAGCATTTCTCTGACTTCTGTTGGGACCAGACCTAAGGCTCAATAACTGATTGATCAAAAATATTGAATTCCCTTCATAAAACCCATTTCATCAGCATATTTACTCTTTTCCAAAGTCATGAATCCCTTTTCCTAAGTAAAAACACCTCTTTTATTTAGTAAAAGTAAAAACCCTACTTGATTAATTTCATTTTCATTCAAAAACACTCAAAAACCCATAAAATTCATTTTTATCCTAAGTCTATGTGTAAAAATTCAAAATGGGACAAACTATGCTTAAAGGCCTATTTTGACACTTTACTTAGTTTAAAATTTTGTATTTTAATTCTTTCCTACATTATACCTTTATTTTCATATTAATTTCTAACTTATATTTATTAACTCCCTATTCTATACCCTCCCATATATGTTATTAAATCCTTTTTATGTAAATAATTCCCAAAACCCACTTATTTAAAGTTTAAACCTATGTTAAATTATCCAATGTGATGAAAATAATCCCCACCCTTTATTCCCATTGGTTTAAACATCTCAAAAATACAAAAATATATCCTGCCCCTGTGGTTTTAAAACACCTGTTAAAAGGTCTTTTATACCATATAAATAAACATACCCGCACCAGCGTAATTGGTTGAAACATTTGTTAAATGTTTTAATTAAAACATATGTGAATCTACCCCTCCAACTATCATATAACATAAGGTTTTAAACGTTATAAATTTATATTTATAATGTTATAGATAATCCTGCCGCATACCGAACCCCAGACCCACTCCAAATGCCGAGCATTTTCCAAATTAAATCTACGTCATTTCACACTCGAGCTTCCCGATCCAACGCTTGGAAACCCATATCGCAAATAAAGTTGTGCGATATCAACACTTTCCCTTTCTATGCAAAATAGGTTGTTTGGCCTTTTCCTCCCTCATCCATGTGCTCATTTCAATTGGATCACATTCGATTCGATTGAAACCACTTACCATTCAAACCTGCGTGATAATCACTCGCGGTTTCTAACCTTTGAAGCTCGAAAACCACCCATTTCTTGACTTGACCGCCATTTATTGCAAGCCAATTTAACCCTGAAATGCCTAATAAACCCTAAAAAAACACCGTTATTCCCTTCTTCTGCACTTATCGACCATATTTTCTATTCCAAATCAGAAAATGAAGCCTGTATACGGCTTGTTGGAACAGGGTCTCCTACAAGCTATGAAACTGGTCCATTTTGAATATTTGTGATTAGATTTAGTCTAGCGCAGGGGTTTTGGGGTGGGTCAAAGCCCCGAAAGCATTGTAATGGGTAAAAGGGTAAACTAGGGATCTGAAAACCACGGTTTGCGGGCCATAGGAAAGTCTAGGCTAGAATGTTATAAATAGAGGAACATTTTGTATTGTAAGCGACAAGAATGATGAGCTATTGATGCGAATTGTGGCTTAAGCTATTGGTTTGGGTTTTTGGGGAAAGGACTCCTGCTAGCTGTGTGCGCGTAGATCCAAGTCTAGCTGTGTGCGGACCCTGCTACTGTGTGCGCAAGTTGGGAAGGGAATTGTAAGGAAGAATTGATGAATGAATGAGTAAGAAAGGTTGATAGAGAGCTGAATCTGTGAGTACTCTTTATGTGAATTGTTGGTAATTACTGCATTGTGCATTTCCTATCTTTAAGCTATGAAGATCTGTGTAAGTGTGTTTCTGTATCTGGATCTTTTCTATTTTGTTTATGTAATGTTGTGCTACTATCGTAAAAGCCTATAATTATAGATCTAGTGCACGTGCATGTGAATAGAGACCTAATTGACCCTGCGCAGAACAAGGTAATCTGGGAATTACAGGGTCTAGTGTAGCTCTACTTGCCTTACCTATCCTTTCTCAGGGTGTGGAAACCTGGTTCCAGCACCCACCCATACTACTTCATGTGAGACTTTGACTTGTGCAAGTAGGTCACTGCCAAAAGGGCCAGTACTATAGGGGTTTGTTGGCAAACCTTGCACACTGAACCTGGGTCAGGACCCCTCAAGCCAACAAATGGTTCCGTTGCTAGGACCGGAAGAAGTCTGAGAAAGGGATCGGGTACTGACAAGAAAATACTGGAGATCTAACGCGGAGGTGAATGAGCGCTACTCTGGGTGAAAGCACAACACGAAGCGGTAAGTACTATCAAACCGGTCAAGAAGAGGATCACTCTACCCGTAGCCCGCTGAAAAGAGCATCTGCACAAGGTCCGCCAGTTACCCCGACGTCGGGCCCCTGGGAAAAAAAACAAGAGGAAAGCATGGCAGTAAACTTGAAATTACCTACCTTTAAAGATGTGGCCGATGAGGACATGGAGCGGTTTTGGTTCATGGCCGACTCAGTGTGGACTGCACAGGGGGTGGTAAGAAATACTATGAAAAGAGGGCAGTTGTCCTTGGTCTTCGAATAAAGGGCTCTGGACTGGTATATGTGGTACATATCTCAAAAAGGGAGTGCATCTCTTCAAGATGTTAAGGATGCCCTAAGACAACAATTCCGGAAGCCAAAATCTTACTCTCAGTTGGTAGCAGAAGTAAAAGACTTCAAGCAAGGTGTGTCTGAGTCGGTGTGGGAGGTCGATCAGTGATTAAAGAAAGAAATTAGGGAAGGAGGGTTCAAGTATGACAACAGGCAGCACACGGAATGGTTTATTTCCATGTTGCTACTTCACTTACGTATACCAATGAGCCACCAAACCTTCGAATCAAAGGAAAAATCCTTGGAAGATGTCATGAAACTCAAAGCCACGCCTAAGGACGACACATTGGGGGAGTATAGAACATGGAAATACAGAGCTTACAGACAAAATGGGGAAAAGTATTTAGCGCAGACCTCTGGTGCATACGATGTCGGGTTTCTGGCCATACAAAGGACCAATGTCCTCTATTGACAGATTACTTGCAGGCAGGAGGACCTAGTCCGCTACGCCCCGGCTCTAGTGGATTTTCACTATGGTGCGATGACTGCCGGAGAGCGGGACTACATGATACGGCCCAGTGCCCTCGGCTAAGTATGGGCGAATAGAAGAAAAAATGGTGCAGGTTCTGCCAATCGGTAGGGCATGATGAGTAGAATTGTTGCACGTATGACTTGCTGGTAGATCGAGGAAACCTCTATAGGGTACAATCAGATCCTGCATCGCCGCGATCTCCCGCAACCTTTGGTGGCTCCCCCGCAAGGGGCAGGGGGGTTGGGGAGGAAGCGTAGGACGAGGACAGGGCCAACTGATCGGATATAACTGCGGAGAGGTAGGGCACTTCGCCAGGGACTTCCTGCATCCCACTAGGAAATCCTGCAAATATTGCTGACAGCTGGACCATGAGATCGAAGACTGCCCAATCCTGATAGCAAAATTGTAGGAAAAATAGCCCACCCCTACGCAAAATGTGCAAAGAGTTAAAACCAAGCTAAGGAATGCAGATCTGAGTGTAAACGTCATGACACGTAGCGGGATGGTCACCCAGGGGTAAAAGGAGGAGCTTGCCTCTCGAGAAGGAATGAATTCCAACGAACAAGAGCTACTGGAAACCCTCGCGCAACTTCCGACGCACCTCAAGATAGAGGAAGGGGTTGAGCCCTTTTTGAAGGCATGTCTGAAACTGCTACGTAACCCACAGGCTGTAGAAAATCTTCAAGTATTACTGCATGACTGCGCAGCTCGGCCCAACACAATTTTTGAGACTAGGGATGTACACAAGTTGCACAGCTATAAGAAATGCACAGGAAGGGAAATGTGGTTAACTATGCAGATTGGCGACTATGAGATAGAGCAAGTTATTCTCGACCTTGGATCGAATGCGAACGTCTTACCAAAATCAGGCATGGCAATGAATGGGAGAGCCTAAGTTAGAATGGTCCACCATCCAGCTGTGCATGGCGAATCAACAGAAGATCATCCCTCTGGGAAGGTTGCCAAAAGTCATGGTAGATATCGTAGGAGTAAAGGTCCTAGCTAACTTTGAAGTAATAGAAATTGTGGAAGATGCGGATCCCTACCCTGCACTCCTGGGACTAGACTAGGCTATAGACATGGGGGGTGTCATCAATCTAAAAAATTGCAGCATGGTGTTTGAGAATAACGGTACGCGTGTAATAGTACCACTAGATCCCACCGAGGGTGTGCGGTATACAGAACCAACATATGAAGAAGAGGAACTAGATCACATTTACAAATTGACGACGCAGGATGAAGACCAGGGTAACCCTAGAACAGATGGAGTACTCTATTGGGAGAAGGACAGTAAATAATTTTCTGACCCTGATGAAGAACTAGAGAGTTGGAAAAACCGGTTACATGATGTCTCGGCACTGCGATGCCCTCGGACCACGAGGACCCTCTACTACATTACTTCAGAGGTAAGAGACCTTCCCCACCTTGATGGGTCTGGTAATGTCCATGAATTCCTAAGAACATTGGAAGCTAGGGTGCCAAGAGAACGACGGCTCTGTGCCCTTAACCTGGCTTTGTGTGGGACACCTGTGCGATGGTGGGATACCCACAAGAAATAATTTTCGGACTGGGAAACGTGTCAGGATCGGATGATTCTGCGGTTCGCACCTCTAGCTGACATATGCACCAAGATATTCCTCAGACCCGGGGATCCCCGCGCACATTTGCGTGCCTGGAAAACCAAATGGTTTGACTGAACTACAGAAGAGTGGGTCCATCTATTTGTGAATGCCTTGGGCCCTATCCCTACTGCTTGATACTTAGATGTGGAGTTACACTAGTGTACCCGCCACTGGGAAATATTAAAAGAGGACTTTATAAGAATGTTCAGACTCATTGGGGGGACGGAGACGCTCGACGAAGCTCTGCAGGACATCGATGCGTTTATATTTAAGAAGTCTCACCACCACACCGCACCAGTAGTCCTGACATGGGAAGCCCAGATGCAAGACATAGTCAATTGTCGGAGCTTGGCGATTGACGAAGAAGAAGATAATTTGTGAAATATCTTGGTTCCGGAATTTGAAGGGGAACGCACCGTTATGGGACCCTCGCTATAGAATATTGATGTAATGCAACCTCTCAAGCTACGTGAAGTTAATGTTGGGACAGAAGAACACCCTAAGCTGGCTAAAATTGGGGACTATTGGGATGAAGGAACCGTAGGCAAAATTGCAGAGTTACTTACGGAGTATCAGGACTTATTTCCAACAAATTTTTCTGAGCTCAAAGGAATCACTGGGGACCTAGGCATTATGCACATCACTCTGAAACCCGAGGCGCATCCCGTTAAGCAGTGACCTTACCAACTGAATACTAAATATAAGCAAAAGTTCAAAGAAGAACTGGAAAAAATGCTTACCGCAGGTATCATTGAACCGGTTGAACAATTAGATTGGGTAAGTCCAATGGTCATCCAGGAGATAAAGACAAAGGGGGAAATACGCATCTGCTTGGATCTACGAAAGTTAAACGACACCTGCATCCATGACCCCTTCCCTATGCCCTTCTCTCACGAAATACTTGATAGCGTGGGCGGCCAGGAGGCCTATTCCTTCACCGATGGGTTCTCAGGATACCACCAGATTAGAATTGCACCTGAAGATCGTAGTAAGACTACCTTTGTGACCGAATGGGGGTCCTTCCAGTATATAGTCATGCCCTTTGGTCTCAAGAATGCACCTGCTATCTTTTCAAGGGTCGTGGTTGTTGTATTCAAAAAGTTTATCCATAAGTTCCTGGAGGTTTACTTCGATGACTGGACGGTTTTTGGCCTGGTAAAGGATCATGTCTCTAACCTACGCTTAATGTTGGATGTATGCAGGAAGCACCAGATCTCCTTGAATATAAAAGAATGCATATTCTGTGTACCATTCAGAATCTTGCTTGGACACATAGTCTGTCGGCAAGAATTTATGGTTGATCTTGCGAAGGTAGCCGTAATTACAAACCTTGCAGTCCCCACAACGGAAAAACAGCTGCGTTCTATTCTCGGACACATGGGCTATTATAGGAAATTCATTCAAGGGTACGCTCTGATCACAACACCCATGGAAAAACTACTAAAAAACGATGTCTCTTTTTTCTAGAATGACGAATGTCAGAAGAGCTTCGAACTGCTCAAGGAGAAGATGATCTCTGCACCCATACTAATATTTCCTGACTGGTCAAAGAAATTTCATGTACATGTGGATGTGTCAGGCATTGCCTTGGGTGCAGTTCTCACTCAACCTGGAGAAGGAGATATTGATCACCCGGTTTCCTTTGCGAGTCAAAAACTCTCGGGCGTAGAATGGAACTACTCTACCACTGAACGCGAAGGACTGGCTATGGTATACACATTACAGAAGTATCAGCACTATCTGCTAGGTGGACACTTTAAGATGTTCACTAATCATTCAGCTTTGAAATACCTATTCAACAAGCCTGTGTTGGGGGGGAAGATTTGCTGCTGGCTGTTGCTATTCCAGGAATACGATTTTGAGATCATCATTAAGCCTGGAAGGTTGAATGCAGGCTCGGATCATCTGTCTCGCATTGAAACAGGGGAAGAGCCTACTAACTTGGAAGAGGGCTTACCCGATGTGCAACTGTTCACCATTAAGGTGGTTGACACTCACTTTGCTGATATCATTGAGTTACTTACTACAGGCGTGGCCCCTGCAGAATATTCGGTGCAACAAAAGAAGGAGTTGGTTACTCGGGCAGCGGACTTTACTATCATCGTTGGTCAGTTATACACGCTAGGAACAGATGAAATACTATGCAGATATGTCTTGGAACATGAATGGCCTACCATTTTAGCAGAAGCACACGACAGAGTCGTAGGAGGCCACTATGCAGGACGAGCTACGACACAAAAGATTTTGAGGGCTGGATTATGGTGGCCTACCCTGCATCAGGATTCTTACACCTATTGTAGATCATGTGATACATGCCAATGAATAGGATGACCATCGCGCTGAGATGACATGCCATTACAGCCTCAAGTGGCTCTACAAGATTTTGACAAATGGGCCATTGACTTTATAGGACTCATCAACCTGCCCGACAAGAAAATAGGTGCGCGCTACATTATCACCGCCACTAACTACGTCACTCAATGGGCTGAGGCACAAGCAGTGAAGGATTTTACTACAGATACTGCTGCGCACTTCATCTTTGAGCAGATTCTGACCAGGTTTGGCTGCCCAAAGATCCTCATGAGTGACAGAGGTACGCACTTTGTTAACCAAACGATTCAAGCCTTGAATGAGGAATTTCGGATCCACCATGCGAAGAGTACACCATACCATCCCCAGGAAAATGGGGCGGTTGAAGCTTTTAACAAAATTTTGGAACAGGCATAAGGTTTGCAATGCCAATCGTAGTGACTGGGATTTTTGCATTCCCTCTGTTCTATGGACCTACCGAACAACCTACAAGAAGCTGATAGGCAGGACCCCCTTTCGAATGGTCTATGGAAAGGAGGCCATTATGCCTATAGAATACGTTGTACCTAGCCTACGCATCGCAGCATTCACAAATATGGCAGACCCAGATATCATAGAGGAGCGTCTAGTGCAACTGGTGGCTTTGGAGGAAGATCAGTTTATTGCTAATTTTCATCAACAGGTTCAGAAGTCTCGTGATAAAGCGTGGCATGATCGGCATATTCACCAAAAGACATTTGTCAAAGGTGATCTCGTCCTTTTATACGATAGCCAATTTGAAAAACATCCAGGGAAATTCTGGCAGCACTGGCTTGGTCCCTACACAGTTAAGAAGATCACGAATGGCGATGCATTCCAGCTAGCTACCCTATGCGGTGACCTCTTACCTGGCTTTGTCAATGGTAGTCGACTCAAGCCATACCAGGCTAATGACTATATGGCCGCACCACTGCAGTGACTCGGGACGAGTCACAAGATTGTGTTGGGGGAATGTTGGAACAAGGTCTCCTACAAGCTGTGAAACTGGTCCATTTTGAATATTTGTGATTAGATTTAGTCTAACGCAGGGGTTTTGGGGTGGGTAAAAGCCCTGAAAGCATTGTAATGGGTAAAAGGGTAAACCAGGGGTCCGAAAACCACGGTTTGCGGGCCATAGGAAAGTCTAGGCTAGAATGTTATAAATAGAGGAACATTCTATATTATAAGTGAAAAGAATGATGAACTATTGATGCGAATTATGGTTTAAGCTATTGGTTTGGGTTTTTTGGGAAAGGACTCCTGCTGGCTGTGTGCACGAAGATCCAAGCCCAACTATGTGCGAACCCTGCTACTGTGTGTGCAGGTTGGGAAGGGAATTGTAAGGAAGAACTGATGAATGAATGAGTAAAAAAGGTTGATAGGGAACTGAATCTGTGAATACTCTTTATGTGAATTGTTGGTAATTACTGCATTTTTCATTTCCTATCTTTAAGCTGTGAAGATCTGTGTAAGTGTGTTTCTGTATCTGGATCTATTTTATTCTGTTTATGTAATGCTGTGCTACTGTTGTAAAAGCCTATAATTATAGATCTAGCGCACGTGGATGTGAATAGAGACCTAATTGACCCTGCACAGAACAAGTTAATCTGGGAATTACAGGGTCTAGCGCAGCTCTGCTTGCCTTACCTATCCTTTCTCAGGGTACAGAAACTTGGTTCCAGCACCCACCCATACTACTTCGGGTGAGACTTTGACCTGCGCAAGTAGGTCACTGCCGAAAGGGCCAGTACTATAGGGATTTGTTGGCAAACCTTGCACACTGAACCTGGGTCAGGACCCCTCGAGCCAACATGACTTATATGCCCAAAACCACTGAAAATCCCACCATTTACCTTTGAAGATTCCTGTAAGTCCTGAATTACTTTCGCAAGATACTAGGAACCTGTTAAAACACGTCAGAGCCATTTTTCAAATACCTATACCTGCGTAAAATAGGTATTTTTCAAGAAATCGAGCCTATTATTAGTTTAAAAGAACATTGATAGAGAAATAAATATAGTCAGAACTTAAATTTATCCAAGAAATCCTATCAAAAAAGGTCTAAAAAACAGGCTAAACCTAGTCAAAATTTTTGAAAAAACCCTGTTTTAGATTGTGCTCCATTCTTAAGGATAATATCGAGTTTATTTAGTTTTCCAAGACTATATAAAACTCCTATTAAGCCTAGAAATCCTCTGCAGGTAACCTGACCTCCAATATCCATTGAAAAAACCCAAGGAACCCCTGTTTCTTGTTTTCTAACCAGTGAGAGTCTGAAATACATATGAAAGTAAAAAATTGAAGGAAAAATCCAAGAAAAGAACCATATTCTGCCTATTTTAAATCCAAGAACCTCTATCAAAATCCAAAATACCTCAATAAACTGTTTAATCGTACAGAAGTAATCAGAAAGCATAAAAACAGATTTTTTGTAGTCATAAAAGCTTAAAAATGCCTAAATCTACTCCAGTTGCATCTTTCAAGACTACCATCATTGTGAACCCTCTACAACCTTCTATTGTAGACATTGCTCACACCCCATTAGCATATGTTGAATACAAGATAGCAGACCCCATTGTAGAATTCAATCTATTAGAACTTCACAACTGGAGTTTTTAAAACTCTTTAGATGAGGTGGAATAAGTCCAAATTTGGGAATCAAACTTACCCAAATATGTTGTTCCAATAACTCATTCATGCCCAGATATTATCATATTGTGTCAGAATTATTATGTATCTAAACAAAGAGCCATAGTAAATGAAAACAAAGAAGTACTTTTTACAATTACTGTTGAGTCCATAAATCAAATGTTACAACTCAAACCCGATCCTTAAGCAGTTCCTTTGTCCATAGAAGCACTTACCAAGTTGTACATTGGCCTTGACTTTCCCAAATGATTCCAAATCTTTCAAATATTCATGCCCTTACATGTGGAAATTCCTCAAATCAATCCTCCATATTCCACTTCAAAATTCCAAAATGTTCAAGGCATGTAATTTCCATGTTATCATTCATCCTAGGATACTTCACAGATGAGCATATAGATGAATCCATCCTAGGTTTTCTATCTAATTTCACACCAAGACAACCTCTATCTATTATCTTCAATTATGCTGGGTACATTGCTGACAATATCCATGAACAACTGATTAAATTACCAACTGAAGGAGTGTTTAGATACACATCTTTTCTCTTCCATATGTTTTTGTATTTTCAAGAAGATAATTTTCCAGTAACCCTCCAGAAGATTGACATTGAAGGAAATCCACTTTCAGTTATTTTTTGGACATATTTGATCAGAAAAGAGTCCACAGAGTTTTCTTATACATAGTTTTTAGACTTCTTTGTTCATCCATTGATAAATATGTTAACCAATATTGAACAACCAAGGATCAATGATGAAATGAAGAAGATTGTATAGCTATCAGAGCAGACCAAGACTGGAGATTGGTATTTGTATGAAAAACACACAGAGATCAGAGTATTTGGGTCTAAAATGGTTCCCTACAAACTACCCAAATATGTACCAATGAGGGTTTTTGCCTTGGAATACATCAGGAAAATCTTAAATTCTGATTCAATCAACTTCCTAGAAGCAAAGAATAAAACACAGTTTAAGTTGAAGAATCAAGTGGGACCATTCATTTGTAATCATAGAGATGCAGAGATAGAAGCAGCGAAACCGTAATTAGAGTACAAATTTTAAGATATTTTCTCCTATAGCTATGATCCACAAGGAATATTGAGTAAAATGAGCGTTAAGTGTAACTAACACCCTACATTCATGAGAAAAAACCAGAGATTGAGAAGTATGTCAATCGGACTGAGTGGACAGAAAACACTTTAATAGATGCATTAAAGCAAGGTGATACTAGTCACACTTTACAAATTGCCGATCAAACAGAGAAAGCCGCCAAGAGAGTCAGAGAAGAAGGTTCTTATGTTGCTTAAACCACTACTGAGACTACGTTCAAATTAAGATATAATAAGAAGCCTAAGTTAAACTCAGTTGACAAATAAAAATTTACTATTGAGGTTGAAGACACAAATGTCCAAGTAACAAACACAGATACTGCCACAGTTATAAGAAATGAATCAGTTACAGAGAATTTGAATGAAGGGCAGAATAATAATTCAAAACCACAGTTGATAGAGAAACACCAGAACATGGAATCATCATCTTCACAGATAGTAGAGAAAAAGGATCTGGATATCAGGGAAAAGTACAAGCAGATCACTACAAAGAATGAAGAGATAAAAAATGATATTTACTCTCAATATTTGAAGCAAACACCAAGTGTACAAAACAGACTTTTATCTACCTTTGATTACTCAAATAAAAAGTTAATCATGCCAGTGTTAAAGCCTATAGTTAAGACTCCAAAGACAGTTGCAGACTACAAAAAGGTTGATCTAGAAGTACAAAAAGAGAAAATTCATGCACTTGATCAAATAGAATTTCATAGATAAAGTTCAGAGATGTTGTATTCTACCATTACAACCAAAGCTATGAGTGTTCAAAAACTTCAGAACACAATCATAAACATGAAATATCAAATGAAACTTGACAAAGAATCATTATATGCTAAAGACCTAAGGATTAAATCCTTAGAAGAATTAGTTCTCCAAGTAGGATATGATCCTGAAAATGTGAAAGCAGCAGAGAAGTTAGTGAAGAAGAAAAATGAGGACATTGCAGCATTGACAAAACAGCTTAAACTTCCGTCAACTAAACATCCTCAAGCTAAAGAAATAATACAAGAACAGACTCAAAAGGATGATATGATGAACTTAATATTTCAGTTAACAGGACAGATCAAAGAAATGGAGACTCAAATGGACAAACTTGTCCATGAAAGGGAAACAACAAAAGCACAGGAAGTTCTTTCAGTAATTCCTATGGTTACTACAGTTGTGCCTTCAACTCTAGCATAAGAGTTGGCACCCAAAGAACCACTAGCTACTGCAGTGCCAGTGACATCATCTACAACTTCAGCTACAGAGTCATCTACTACAGTAGCTCAGCCCACAGATGAGGCCAGTAAACTAGTAAAATCCATGGAAGAAATGTCACTTCAGACAAGTGAGATTAATAGATTGAAAAATATGATTGATAACCTTGAGGATACAAACAAGTTAGCTCAAATAAATGCTAAAACTCATGAGAAAAGAGATAATAGGTTAAATGAATAACTGAAGAAGCTACAAAAGGATTAGACCTTAAATGAACCAATATCATATGTGAAAAACTATTTATGGAACAAAATCATTGAATCCATCAATGATGTGTGGCCCTCAATTCAGGTAATATTTGAACAGAGAGATTTACCAAAAGAAACACTAGCAGAAATTTAGAAAACCAAAGATGATCTAGGTACTAAACCTGAGCAAGCCATAGAATTGATCAAGTTTCTCAACAATAAAAACAGGCAGGAGTTGGAAGAAATACAAGTAACTGATAAGACAGAGACAATCCTTGAAATAAGGAAAGTCATCTCAAAGAAGAATCTAATGAAACTACTTGAAGAAAAATGTGAAAGTATGAACATAACCATAACCAAGTTTATGGTTAAATTTGAAAATTTGAGGCAAAGAAGTTTGACTAAAATTTTGGTCATAAATGATAAGCTTATGCCTCAGGAGGATTATAATAAGAAAATCAGAGAGTATGTAAAAGAGCAGGTTGAAAAGACAAGTGGACAAGGCACTCCAATAGGGAAGGTTTTACTCAGAAGTTTTGAAGATTTATTCTATTTGCAACATGAGATAAGACATTTGTTTGTCATAAAACCAACTTTTTCCAGATATATTGAGGCGGATGAGAATTTCAGGAAGTTAAAGAAGATACAAATTCCAAAAGAGGAAGCTTGGAAATCACTTACTGATTTACTGTGAAAAGTAAAAAAACAGATAAAAGGAAGAAAACAGTTTGCTGATTTTTACAGCCAAAGCAGAATTTATTACAACAGTAAAGAAGTTTTACAAAGGTTAAAGAATATCAGATTAAAGGGAATTAGAGTAAAAGAGTATAAGATAAAGAGATCAGATTTCAAAATAGATTTAAAATATCTGAGCCAGCAAAGAGGACACCAAGGCATCCAGCTGCACCTTATCCACAATTAGTTTCTATTTTATTTGGATCAATAGGACAGCTTGCTGATTTGTTAAGTAGCTGTCTCTATTTTGTTGTAAAGATATTTCTATTTTTCTTATATAATTCCTAGAATAATTCTAGGATATTTTGTAAACAACATTGTATAAATACTTCATCTTTAGAAGTATTATTGTGGAATAATTTGCTGAAGATTTCTATAGTCATTTTTGTTGGACCTGAAGGCGTTTGTGTTGCAAAATTTGAGTAGCAGACTGGATCAGATCAAATAGCATCATATTTCAGGATTCATGCGATGAGATGTTGAATTGAAGTATTCTCTATTTGTTATTGTTTATCTTCTTTGTTTCATGCATCCATATATGTTTTCCAAATTTGAATGATAATTCAGGAGTATTATTTCAGGATTTGTTAAAAGCACCATGTCTTTACTGTTTATCATTTCTATGTTTTCTACTGATTTCCAGAGTAGGGAACCCTTAATTAATACCTCTTTCGTTTGACCTCTGCCTACTAATTTTTTTCCGGATCAAAGAACCCTTCATTTCTCTTTATCACCACTTCATCAAACAACCTTCCAAGATATTCAAAGGCTTATCTATCTTGCCCTAAAAACATTTGAATTTTTGACCTTGATCCTAGCTCTGTCTGCTTGACTTTTGACTCCTTAGCCCAATGGAAAATCATATTTCCCACTATCCATCTCATTAAGTGATTTTTCCCACCAAACCAAACAAAATAAAAACCAAATTGCATAATCATAACTAGCCTAATATTTTATAAATCAAACAAAGTTAAATTTTATAGAGAGAGCCCTCTCTGAACCCTAAGAAGGCTAGATCCTAGAGTTTAAAATTAGGTTTGTGGTTACCTCTAGAGTTCTTATAACTATAAATCAAAATCTCATAACTTAGAGAATTACTAAAGTGATAACATACTGGCGACCATACTGGGGACTTAACCAATCCTTAGTCGTAAAATAGATCTTAAAGGAAATCATTTTTATTATCCTTTTGCCTTTAAGATTGTTTGACAAGTTGTGAGTATTAAAAACTGTAATTTTGGCTTCTAGGAAGATTTACTATACCAAGTCTAACCCGGATCCTAAACCTGTTGTTATAGTAGACAACCCAGACAGAATTGGGAAAAAGAAAAAACAGGTAGAATATTTAGATGCTAAAGTTTTATTAATAAGAGTCAATTCATTACCATAAGAGTTAGTAAGTTTACAAGATATAGAGTTTGATTTGAAATTTGAACATTCTTTATTCAGGAGAAAATTTGAATCTGATTTAAAAACTGTTGTTTTAGACCCTATTTTCATTTCATGTTTGGAAACAAAATAGAAAAATATTGCAGTAGATTTTGAATTAAAGAAAGTTAGAAATAAATACAAACTTGAAGAGATTAATGCTACTATCCTTAAAGAAATTGATGAAGCTATTGAATTAGCACAATTGTTAGCCTATACATCTAAATCTTCTATTCCTCATTTAGATGCCACTACCTCATCTATAGTTTCTACTACCATATAGTCTACAGATCCATTTATCCCTAGACTACCTTTACAGCCTAGAATATTATTTCCTTCATCCCCTACATCCATTTCATCCACTAGCTTATCTTCTACTATTTCAAATGCATCATTCTCATTTCCTACTAGTTCCTTATATATTCCAATTTCACTTCCTAGTATCTCAACTTCAGCCTTTAGTTCATCCACTGCTTTTTCTAGTTCAACATCTTATAATCCAGTTTCATCAGCTACTACTTCCATTTCAGCCCCAAGCACTTCTACTTTACCCCCAAGCCAAGCTAGAATTCAAGCTATGGCTGCCAGGTATGCTCCCCTTGTTCTTCCAGTACAAATTCATGATATGCCTCAGGATTACCAAAGTAAGATACCATAATTTGATGCTACTACACAATACACTGCACAACAACACATAAATAAAATGACAAATTACTTTGAACTCCACAAAATAGATGATTTTGATGTATAGATGAGGTTGTTTTCACAAACATTAACAGGAGAAGTCAAGAAATGGTTTAAAGGTCTTATTGCATGTAGTGTAGTTGATTTAGCTGTTTTCCATAAATTATTTTTAAATAAATGGGAAAAGAAGAAAAATCCCCTCCAAATATTGTTTGAATTTAATGCAATGAAAAGAGCTCCCAATGAATCAGTACAAGATTACTACACTAGATATAATATTGTTTACAATTCAATTCTTGCAAATATAAAACTCACTCCTAACTTTGTCTTACTCAAATTTCCAGATGGATTTGAAACTGACATGGCATATCAGTTAAGAGAAATAAATGCAGAAACTTTAGAAAGAATGCAAATAGATGTTGTACGTGTAGAAGTAAACATTTTAATTAAAAAGGCTAGATTAAGAAATGAGAGGAGAGTAATCATGAAAGAAAAAGCCTCTAGTTTAGACACAAAAATAGATATGTTAGCTAAACCTTTAGGGAGAATGATGGATAGGTTAGATAACATAGAAAAAATACCTCAATGGGATAATCAACAGCAAATTAGGAATCCAAACTTTAGGAAAAACACAAATTCGGGAAAATCAAAATAATCATCCCCAGATCAGAAAATAAGACCCCCATTTTAGGAGAACTATGCTAGAAGTTCTCAAAACAATGTAGATGATGAGGATACCATAAATCTAATGGTAATAAATGAAGATAATACTATCTTTCTCACTTAGGAAGATCAAGAGTTATTTGAAATGCAACAACTTCAATTAGATTCAGGTGAATCATTTGACTACAAACAAGGTTATGATTTTGCTATAAACGAATTACACAAGCAATATAACCTTAGAAGTAAGGAAAACACTGAACCTTCTACTAAGAAATCTGCTCAAAATGAAAATAAGAAAATAGTAGAAGCCCAAACAACAAAATTTCTGCAAATTCTCCCTAGGGAAAATAAGCAAAACTCTAATTCTTCCCACAAAGTTTCCAGCCCCAAAATTTCACCAAGTCCAAATATTTTTGACATAACAAATGAAGTTACTCAAGCTACAAAAGATTCACAAAAATATGTTTCTGAAAAAGCACCTAATTCTGTTAAAACAACAAACTTAGATACTAAAACATCTACTGTTGATCCAAAATCAGCAGATCCAAAAGCTGCCACTGAAAAAACAGCTTCTGAAAATTCCAAATCTGAAAAAAAATCTACTGCTTCACAAACCATTCCTGAAAAGAAAACTAGGAGCAGTAAGACACAAGAAACTCAAACAGAAAATGAAAACATAACTTTAGAAAAACAAGATAAACCCACTCAAACTACAATTACTAAGGAAGAGTTAATTCAAATAAGTAAATCACAACCTTTATTCAATATAAAAAATGAAATTGCAAAGTTAAAAATACCAATTCCTTTAACATAATTGGTAAAACATGATTTATATAAAACAACAATCACTGAAACATTAAACATGAATGATGGAGAAGACTCTGTAAACTTGAATGATGATCAACCAGAGTTGATTTTTGGCCCTGATGTGAATGGAAAGCATCAAGATGGAGCAGTTCCTCCATTTTACATCAGTCTAACTGTACATGACCAAATTTTACACAGTGCAATGTTAGATTTAGGAGATTCCCACAATTTAATGCCCAAAGCAATAATGGAAACTCTGAATTTAGACATTACAAGGCCTTACAAATATTTATTTTCAATTGATTCAAGAAAAGTAAAATGCATAGGTTTAATTAAAGATTTGTGTGTAACATTAGTTCAATATCCTGGTAAGAGTATACTAATGGACATTGTAGTAGCTGATATCCCTCCCAAATATGGAATGTTATTATCTCATTCTTGGGGAGAAAAATTACAAGGATCTCTACAATTGGACATGTCATATTCTACTATATTAGTCTTTGGTCAACCAAAGAAGCTTTATAGGGAAACTTTGATGAAATATATGGTAGGTAGTGCAAAAAGATCAATAAATTACCCAATTTATGCTACACCTACTGATCTAGACTCTTTCATCTTATGTAACTTTGAAACTGATAATGAAATTAAAATTGAACTAAAAGACAAAAAGAAAACACAAAACAATGATAATATCTTTCATGAATCTTTATAGCATTTAGACTTTGATGGTTCAGTAAGCAAGTTAGGAGCAGGAGTAGGAGTTTGGATAACTAACATTCAGAAAAATCATGCAGAAGGCCATGCTTTCAGGCTGAATTTCAAATGCACCAACAATATGGCTGAGTATGAAGCCCTCATTTTAGGACTCTAGATCATCAAAAACTTAGGAGGCAAAATAATAGCAATAATGGGAGACTCATAGTTGATTGTAAAACAAATTAAAGTTGAATATTCTGTTTACAACCATAGACTAGGCCAATATAGAGAGACTTTACTAGATTTGATTGATGATTTGTTGGAATGTAATTTCTCTGCAATACCTAGAAAACAAAATTTACAAGCACACTCCTTAGCAAATTTTGCTAGTACTTGTAATTTACCTTTTTAGCCCAATCATAAATATACTGCAGAAGTAAAACACAGATCAATAATTCCAGATAACCTCAAATATTGGCAAATTTTTTCACAAGACCAGCAAATTTACCATTTTATGAATAATGAAGGTGAATTTCAGAACTGTAAAATAGACATTGATTGTATCATAGATCAAGATTTAGATAGTGAAATAGATTTGAATAATTTAGATGTAAATAAAGTAAAGTTTGCTAGACCAACTAAGTTTATTCAATCAAATATAGATAACCTAGAGAGAGTCACAAATTGATGAGATAATTGATGATGAATCTGAAATATTAAATCTCAAAGATAATTTCTTACCAAAAGGTTTAACTCCTTTAGAAGATTTATTTGACTCAAATGATGTTGCTAGAAAACCAAAAATGGAGCCACTTAGATCTGACATTGAGGAATGCAACATAGGCACAGAGTTAAAACCCAAAATGATCAAACTTTCCAAAGCCTTACCTCAACAAGAAAAGGAAGAATATATTGCTCTTTTTAAGAAATTCCAAGATGTTTTTTCTTGGAGTTATGAGGACCTAAAATCCTATGACACCAACATAATTCAACATAAAATTCCTATAAAAGAAGATCAAAAGACCTTTAGACAAAAGTTAAGGAGAATCAATCCTATTTTGATGCTCTTAATAGAAAAATAAGTTAAAAGAATGTATGATGCACAGATAATTGCACCAATCAGATATTCTGATTGGGTGTCTAACCTAGTTCCAACTAGAAAGAAGACAAGAGAGATTAGATTATGTGTTGACTTTAGGAATCTAAACAAAGTATCCTTAAAAGATAATTATCCTTTACCAAAAATGGATCACATATTACAAAGGGTAGTTGGATCTTCTAGGATTTCTCTTTTAGATGGATTTTCAGGATACAACCAGATTTTAGTCCAACCAGAGGATCATGCCAAAACAACTTTTACTACTCCTTGGGGCACTCTTATGTATGTAAAAATGCCTTTTGGTTTAATGAATACAGGGGCTAACTTTCAAAGAGCTATGGATATAGCCTTTGCAAAAGAAATTCATGAGTTTTTAGTGATTTAATTAGATGACATAACCGTATTTTCTAAGACTGATTATGAACACTCAGATCATCTTAGACAAGTCTTTATAAAATGCAGAAAGTTTGGCATCTCATTAAATCATAAGAAAACCTTATTTGGATTAGAAGAAGGCAAGTTACTAGGACACATAATTTCTAAGGAAAGAATTAGAATAGATCGTAGAAGAATAGAAGCAATTCTTAACATCAGTCCACCAAGAAATATAAAAGAGTTATAAGCCTTTCTAGGAAAAATTAACTTTTTGAGAAGATTCATTTCCAATTTAGCTAAGATAATTAGAGAATTAAACAACATGCTTAAAAAATATTCAGTTCTTAAATGGACTGTTGAAGCAAAAAAATCATTTGAATCCATCAAACAGGCCTTAACCAAAACCCCAGTCCTTATAAGTTCTGACTTTAAAAAGGATTTCATCATTTTTTTCATTTGCTTCAGAACACACCATTGCTGCAGTTTTACTACAGAAAAATGACCAGGGTTATGAATAGCCCATAGCTTTCTTTAGCAAAACACTTAGAAATGCAACTTTGAAATACAATATCATGGAAGAATAGGCCCTAGCTTTGGTAAAGGCCATAAAACATTTCAGAGTATACATACTCTATTCTCACATCATTGCCTATGTCCCAAATGCAGTAGTAAAAGACATTCTAACTCAGGATGGTCCTGATGGTAGAAGAGGTAAGTGGATTGCCACTATTTTAGAATATGACATAGAGATAAAACCCACAAAACTAATAAAAGGTCAAGCTTTAGCTAAACTAATTGTTGAATCAAATTGTCATGCCCTAGACATAAATTTTATTGCCAAAATAGATGATCAGGAAGAGATGGCGACTCTAGAGATCAGTGAAGCCATTTCAGATTCACCATGGTATGTAGATATCATGTTTGTATTACTAAATTTACAAGCTCCTCCTAGATTGTCAGGAACAAAATCTAGATTTCTAAAGCTTAAGGCAGTAAGATTTTGTATATTAGACAATATAATTTTTTGGAAAGATCATAATGGGATTTTATTAAATTGTTTGTGAAAAGAAGAAGCTGAAAAATTATTACAAGAATTTCATGCAGGTGACTATGGAAGACATCTCTACTGGAAAAATACTGTAGATAAAATCCCGAGAGCTGGTTTATACTCGCCTACTTTGTTTGCATATGTCAAAAAGTATGTGACCTCCTATCACAAGTGCCAAATATTTGAGGGTAAGAAAAAGCTGTTACCCCTGCCTTTAAAGCCTATCTCAACAGAAATTCAATTTCAACAACGGGGTCTTGACTTCATTGGAGAAATTCACCCCCCATCATCAGCCCAACATAATTGGATTCTGACAATCACTGACTATTTTACCAACTGGATTGAAGCCATACCCTCTAGGAAAGCCACAGATACTGTCATTATCTCCTTCTTAGAAAGAAACATACTTTCAAGATTTGGATGTCCCCAAAAGATAATTACTGACGATGCAGCAACATTCAAATCTAAAAAGACGATTCAATTTTGCCATAAATATCACATCATCCTAGGCCATTCTATTGCATTACCCTCAAGGTAATTGCCTAGCTGAATCTTCAAATAAGAGCCTTATAAACATCATCAAAAAGTTACTTGAAGATAAAAAAAAATACTTGGAAAAAAAAGTTAGTCAATGCCTTATGGGCAGATAGACTTACAACCAAAAAATCCATTGGTACATCTCCTTATCAGCTTGTCTATGGAATGGATGTTGTTTTTTCCATCATCCTTAGGAGTACCAGTAATGAAGATTATCCAAGAGTTACAAGTTGAATCAAATGACATTCAAATAAGGATAAATCAAACCATTCACTTACAACAAACAAGGGAAAAGTTTTACATTAAGTCTCAAGTTATCTAGGATAAGATAAAGAAATTTTTTGACAAAAAGACTAAGGAAGATGATTTCTACATTGGAGATAAAGTGTTAAAATGGGATTCAAGAAGAGAAGACAAAGGTAAACATGGAAAATTTGATTTTCTATGGAAAGGGCCTTATGTGATTTATGGTTACAGAGGTGACAATGCTTTCTACCTGAAAGAAATGGATGGATCAACTATGATATATGGACTAGTAAATGGTAGAATGTTGAAGCACTACTACTCCTCTGAGATAACAAATAGTTAGTTTCATTTACTTTGACCATTGTACATATACATTGAAAATTTTAGATTTGATTGGATGTTTTCCAAACTGTTATCTCAAAATCAGACCCTGATAGGATCCTAATCAAGAAGAATACTCTGAGTAACTATTTCAAACTAGACTTTTAGTTGAGGCTTAGCCTCCTCAACCTGAGAGGGCTCTCTCAATGGGTTTATGATTTTTAAATAAGGATTAGATGGCTAAATCTATGAGTAAAATGGATAAAAATGGATAATTGGTTGTACTACTAATCAACAAACATCTATTGGGATTATGGAGTCAAGTGTGTTTTCACAAAACATGAGTATCAGCTTCATATGGAAATCAGGGCATTTCAGGGTTTAGATGCATCAACAGAATAGTAGGACAGAAAATAAGCACAGTTCATGAACATATGAAGGAAGTTAGAGCACCTTCAATGAATTATAAGTAACATACATTCATGCCACTACAAGTAATTGAAAAAGGAAAACCATGAGAATATCAAACATCAATAACCCTTTCTGAATCCTGAGTGATGAAACCAATATCTCTGTATTAATATAAAAATACAGTTTCTGCTACAACAAAACAGTATGCTTGTTAGTAAAAATTTCCAACCCTATGCAATTCGAACTCTAGTCTCTTATAGAGTCATCATTACATTCTTGGATTCTCTCCAAACACTTGAGAAAAATTCAAATTTGCTATCTTGACACCTATCAACTGCTAAAACAAAATTTTAATTACATCTGACAGTTAAATTGTCTGTTCTAGAGTCCTAATACAACTAGGATTAAAATTCTTTATTATAACTTAACAACCTTATCTAAACATTAAATATTCTATCTAACAACTGCTCCTCCTAAAATTCGACCTTGATGATGTCCATCTCCTTGCTGTTAGATTGTATTGATTTGCCTCTTATCTTCCCTGAAAGATAGGAACATGCTCCCTGCAAAATAGCTATAGTGCTTCATTTATGTTTCTTCAAACCATCTGCTGACCAATTTGTTCTCAAAAACATGTGGCAATGTCTTATTAAACTCATGTGACTTCACCCTTCCAGTTGTGCCCAAACCAAACTTTTTGAAGGAGTGCCAAAACTGTTAACATTGATGCGCTGCGAAACTGTCTGCTGTTTTCGTAGCGTAGAACTTTGCCTTTGAAAAATTCACTTGGAACCTTCATTTTTCTGTGTTTTTCCATTGGATCTTCACTTGTGATCTTTATACATTTTTTAGCAACATCAAGGTTTAAAAAACAAGCCTTTTCTCCCTTTGAAACCTTGAAAAAATTTTCAAACTGCATCCTACAGCGGTTTCGTATCGCGCTACGAAACTGTTGTGTCTATCTTTTCACATCTTTTTCCAAAATTTTAAGTTTCAAACCTTTACTACCATCCTTCCAATTATATATAAGCTCTCGTAATCAACAAAAATCAACTCTGAACTGCTTTCAAAAATGAAATCTTTCCACATAACCCCAAAAATGTGTTAGGAGATGTCACTTACTGTTTACACTCGTTTTTGTTGTGGTTGATCTTCAGGCTTTGCTAGCTGTATTTCAAGATATTAAACCTGCCTTTTAAGCCTTCTATTATTAGCTCTTATTTTGGTATTAACCATCCTTATGAACTTTTCTTCCTTGATTGCAGGGAGGGTCCATATGTAGAATTGATCCTCACTGCTGATTGACTCAATGTTTGAAACCTTTTCTAGCTGCCACAGACCTTTCAACCTCTCAAAGTTTGACCTTTCTACAACATTCATTCTCACTTTATTCTTCAATTTATCAATTTCAATGTTTGCAAGTCTGATTTTGTCTGTAACCTCCTCATAACTACTCTTTTCTCTCTAAGTATTAAAAAATTTGTTTATGTCTTCTTCAAGCGTTGGAGATGATATATTTATGGGTTCTTCAAAAAAAATTGCATCCTCACCTCCTATTTGGTCTATCTCCATGTCTGGCTACTGCAATTTCTTAGACTGCCTAGTCAAGGGTTTTCTAGGCTTAAAGACAAACTCTGACACTTCATCCTCAAGATATAATTTTTTGGATGTTTTCAATTTCTTTGATTTTCCACCTGTATCCAGTTTGATGAAATCTGCTTGAACCAGGGGAGAATCTTCAATGTCAATAGCTTGTAATATATCATTCAAGTCACCTCTTAAGTCCAAGTTTTCATTTTTGACCACAGCCTTACCCTTCTCATTTGACCTTTGACTCCTAGTCAACTTCTTCTGAGTTGTTTTACTAGTTGACTATTCTTGAATTTTCTCTTTGACATGAGTTCTCTTCTTCTGTGCAGATTGATGAGTCCTTTGGATATTCAGTGATGTGTTTATCATTGGTTCCTTAACCTATTTCTTGGGCTTAAGCTTGACAAACCTCCTTGATTTTGTTTCTGTAGGTTCAATAGTCTTTGATGGAGATGTTTCTTTGACTTGAGTGCTAGCCCCGATTCCACTCAAAAAGAGAAATGAAGACCATTCTATATTCACTTTCTGAAGCTCATGCAAAACTATTAACTTGACTAGACCGTGATGAAATAATGAGGTTTCACATGCCTGAGTTTTCATCTATACTTTGTCTGCCATCTTGGCCAGACTTTGAAATAGAAAGAAAGGTAAGTCTAGAGAGATTATTCCTATGAAATGTAATAAGATTTTAAAGTGGTAAGTGTACACCTTGTGGTATCTCCCTTCGCATGTGAAGTACCTTTGGATGTTGTAGAGAAGATTGGAAAATGCATCCTTGGTGTTAGAGTCGGTCTTTACATCCCTCCGTCAGAGATCATTTCTCTTATTGCATTTCATTTTTAGGTGTCTCATTCCGCTCATTCATCTGCAGTCCGTTAGGGGCATGCCATTATCTGACGGAAGGGCTTTGTTCTCTCATTTTTCCCTCATGCTTGTACCTGCTGGGTTGGTCAAAATTTCTCAAAATTCATCAAAGTTCAGTTCATGTCATAGATGGTTATTTTGGTCAAAAAGAGTCATTTTAGTTTCTAGGTCTAGGCTCTGGTCTTCAGTAATGTTAAATAATTCCTGCAGGCCATGAGGAAGGTTTTCAATAAGTTTTCAGTTCAAAATTTTCATCGTCAAATATGCTCGAGGCTGTTTCTTCTTCAAAACTCTGTTTTGAAGAAGAAATTGTCAAATTTGTTTTTTGTAATAAATATGTATCTTTCCGCCATGAAGTACTTCACATGCAGACTCTGGTCATCCTTTGCCAAAGTCCAATGCCAATCATCCCTGCAAGCAGACAAAGTAATTTCATCATCAGTCCTAAATTCAGAGGAAACGAGAAAACAGAGTTGTATTAAAATGAGAAAAGTGTCAATATCAAAACATAAGAAAATGGGTTTTTGTAAATAAAAATCAAATCCATGACTCTATAAGATATTTCCCACAGTTTTCAATCCATTTGAATTGCAAGAAATTGTTGAAACCCAAGAGGAAAGCCGTGAAGGGAAAAAACAGAGTTTTGGAGCCGGACTGTTGGTGAGTTAGCTTGCGCGGCGCATTGGGAGCAGGCGCGGCGCATCCACAAGGTGCGGTGCATAGAGCGACATTTCACAGTGTAAATTTACACTGGCGCAGCGCATCCAGCCTGCGCGGCGCGTTGGGCTGGGGCGCATCGCACAGGGTCGGATCACCCAAAAATTTTGTCACCGCTCTATAAATTTAAAATTTTAATCGCTTTGATCCTTGGATTCGTGTCCTGGTCCCACCATTTACCTTCTCCGCCTTTCTCATTTAAAATAAATTTTTTATTTACTTCACCAAAGGCATAAACTCAATGTATTTTTATTGCAACGACATTTTACTAAAAAGTCAGAAAATAAAGGAGAGCAAGCGGACAATCAACGACCGAAAGCCTAAATTTAGAGCGAAGATATCTATTACAACAGAGCAATAGGATTGGATGGTCTATTTTTATCTTCAGTTGCAATTCAAAGGGTCTTCACCACAGGTTCCGCTTCCTTATTGGTTATCAAAAAAACAAAATGTAACGCTGCTCCCTTTCAGAACAGATGATTCGCTCTTGTTTGTTAAACAACTTCTTATTCTCATCAATCTGTTTTCCCACCTTTGAGTTTATTTATTGTATTGAAAATCATTTGTAAGGTGGGCGGAGTTCTGGGAAAAGTGTGGAAGAATAACTCAGTGTTTGGCTGTACAGTTTTGACAAAGAATTAATGAAAGGATGCAGCTCTGATTTATGAGATTCATGTGGTATATAGGTTTAGCATATGTTTTTTTCTTTCTGTTTCATATGTATCTCGTTATGTTTTACCGTTCATTCATAATCATTTCTAGTTGAATGCTTTTAAGTAAGAAAGGTAGAATCCAGTTTACTGCTCTGCCTTGGGAAAGCATTCATGTTTCTGTATGTCTTCTTTTGTTGAAAAGGATTCATTATATGCCCTTATCAACCTCTCGACAATTTTTCCACTCCATATTATTTCAAATTTGATTGCTAAACTACTGCCTATATTGCCTCATGAAACACTCTGTGTCTTTGATTTAATTTCTCAGCTCATACTGTTCTTTGTCCCATACATCCCTGAAACCCAGTCATTCATCAAAATACCTCTTTCCTATTTATTTACTAGCCTAAAATCAGTATTCATTATAGGTCATCTCAGGCCCTATTGGACATCTTTTGCCGAGATAGACTCGGAGATAGCCCTCTCCTGTCCTCGTAGGGCTATCTACGAGGCTGAGCATGGTTTGGTGTTGTCCTTTCTCCGCCTTATTTCAGCCTGAGGTGGATTTGTGAACTAACATAGCGGCGACCATACTGGGGAATCACAAGTTAGATGTTACATTTACAAGCTATAGACGGAGCCTGAAATTACGCCAGGTAGCCTTCGAAACGCTTTTGCTTTGCATTAGCGGAATTAGATAAGTGCTGCTTCAGTAAATCTCCAGTCTAGCTTGTGAATGTGACACTTGACTTGTAGATTGTCTTGCCCCAGTACTTGTAATCAAGTTTAGATCTGATTTTTTATGGTGGACAACGATCAGACATCAGAAGGCTGAAATCATTCACCTGGCGACTTCATTCACTGAAAAATCCAGAAATCAATCCTTCATGGTGACTCCACTGTAGAGAGATCAGTGGCTTTAAGATTTTCAAGATGGAACGGGTTGCAAGAAGATACGCTCCCATGAGCCGAGATCACATCCCAGGTTTTCCAAATAAAATGCCCAAGGTGGATTGGCTTCAGAATTTGCCTATGTTCAGAAATGTGGAAGGTAATGACGTTGCTCTTCATCTGGTGAAATTTCACATTCATGTGCATAAATTAAATATCGATTTTCCTGAAGACTGTTTGATGAAGATGTTTATGGCTACTCTGGAAGATGAAGCCCGATCTTGGTATGAAAGTTTGCCACCTACTTCTATTTATTGTTTAAAATATTTTCATACGATATTCTTTGAAAGGTATAAAGAATCATATCCATCCTTGACTTTAGTTCATAACTGTTGTAGCCATGTTCATTGTTTTATTGAAGATCTTGAGAATTTTTATGGACATGATGACTTCATGGACGATGAGATCATGGAAGCACTGTACGAAAATCCATTTCAGAAGCAGGATCAAGATCTTAGTACAATGGAAAATGATGAAAGAGAATGTTTTGTTTCAGATCTATCCATGGAAGAAGACAGTATGCAGGGAAGTCAAGTTAGCTATTTTAGATCCAGATTCAGATTGTGATGACCAAGAATACCTTGTGCTGAATCTCATGAAGGAGAACTCTGCTGTTGAGATCATCTGGAATGAAGAAAACAGAGTTACAGACCTAAATCCTCTCATCCCACCAGAACTAGATCTTCATGAGGAGGTAATCCAGTCAGTTCATGAAAAACGAGATGAGATCCTCGTTCAAGTAAGTGAAAAAGTTTCTTTGGATGAATCAATGGTAGATGATAGAAATGTCATGTTTGGGTTTCAAGAATCATTTGAAATTTATTTTCTCATGATTGATGAATGTAATGAGAATCTGGCTGACATATCATATGAAGATGACCTACAATATATTCAGACTACAGAAGATCAAAACATTCAGGACTGCCATTCAGATTCTTCTTCATATGTCTCATGTTTTGAAATGTTTTTCCAAGAGGAGATCTGCTCATCTACTTGTTCAGAATTTTTTGAGGACTAGGAACAGACTTTTACTGAAGAAAGATCGGAATCAAAAGAAAAGGACACCTTGTTTCTTCAGCAGGAGGTAAATCTTCATGTTTTTCAGGATCCAATGGAAAAATTGTTGCAGTCAGCAGAAAAGGTGATTATTGCAGTATTCAGTGATGAAGGAGATCATGGTCAATTAGGTTTTTGGATGCCCAGTTACCAGTATTTATTGTTGACCAGAAGATCTGATCGGGAGAATCAGTCAGGAAGGCATCTGCTTGATTGGTTACATTGGAAAGCACACTTCACATAATTGTACATATTTTATCAGTATGCAGGTGGTTCTCATCATGATTTGAAATCTTGATGGACTGCTGCCCTTCAATAAGCTTTGTAAGTTCTTGTTTTAGTTAAGTCAGTCATGAGTCATTTGTGAGTCAGTTTTCAGTCTTGTTATTAAGCTAGTTTGTGTCGGTTTTCAGTCATGCATTTTAGCTTGAGTGGTGACTCCATTTCCCAATGGATAAGGCACTGGTCTTCTCTCCCAAAGATCTGTCGTTCTTGGCACCTCCAAGGAGCTACCATCCCCATTGGAGCCAATGTTAGAGTCGGTCTTTACATCCCTCCATTAGAGATCATTTCTCTTATTGCATTTCATTTTTAGGTGTCTCATTCCGCTCATTCATCTACATTCCGTTAGGGGCATGCCATTATCTGACGGAAGGGCTTTGTTCTCTCATTTTTCCCTCATGCTTGTACCTGCTGGGTTGGTCAAAATTTCTCAAAATTCATCAAAGTTCAGTTCATGTCATAGATGGTTATTTTGGTCAAAAAGAGTCATTTTAGTTTCTAGGTCTAGGCTCTGGTCTTCAGTAATGTTAAATAATTCCTGCAGGCCATGAGGAAGGTTTTCAATAAGTTTTCAGTTCAAAATTTTCATCGTCAAATATGCTCGAGGCTGTTTCTTCTTCAAAACTCTGTTTTGAAGAAGAAATTGTCAAATTTGTTTTTTGTAATAAATATGTATCTTTCCGCCATGAAGTACTTTAAATGCAGACTCTGGTCATCCTTTTCCAAATTCCAATGCCAATCATCCCTGCAAGTAGACAAAGTAAGTTCATCATCAGTCCTAAAGTCAGAGGAAACGAGAAAACAAAGTTGTATTAAAATGAGAAAAGTGCCAATATCAAAACATAAGAAAATGGGTTTTTGTAAATAAAAATCAAATCCATGACTCTATAAGATATTTCCCACAGTTTTCAATCCATTTGAATTGCAAGAAATTGTTGAAACCCAAGAGGAAAGCCGTGAAGGAAAAAAACAGAGTTTTGGAGCCGGACTGTTGGTGAGTTAGCTTGCGCGGCGCATTGGGAGCAGGCGTGGCGCATCCACAAGGCACGGCGCATAGAGCGACATTTCACAGTGTAAATTTACACTGGCGCAACGCATCCAGCCTGCGCGGCGTGTTGGGCTGGGGCGCGGCGCACAGGGTCGGATCAGCCAAAAATTTTGTCACCGCTCTGTAAATTTCAAATTTTAATCGCTTTGATCCTTGGATTCGTGTCCCGGTCCCACCATTTACCTTCTCCACCTTTCTCATTTAAAATACATTTTTTATTTACTTCACCAAAGGCATAAACTCAATGTATTTTTATTGCAACGACATTTTACTAAAAATTCAGAAAATAAAGGAGAGCAAGCGGACAGTCAACGACCGAAAGCCTAAATTTAGAGCGAAGATATCTATTACAGCAGAGCAATAGGATTGGATGGTCTATTTTTATCTTCAGTTGCAATTCAAAGGGTCTTTGCCACAGGTTTCGCTTCCTTATTGGTTATCAAAAAAACAAAATGTAACGTTGCTCCCTTTCAGAACAGATGATTGGCTCTTGTTTGTTAAACAACTTCTTATTCTCATCAATCTGTTTTCCCACCTTTGAGTTTATTTATTGTATTGAAAATCATTTGTAAGGTGGGCGGAGTTCTGGGAAAAGTGTGGAAGAATAATTCAGCGTTTAAATTCAGCGTTTTCTTTAATACCGGTTTTTTGACCTTAAGGGAAATTAATGAAAGGATGCGGCTCGATTTATGAGATTCATGTGGTGTGAGTTTAGCATATGTTTTTTTCTTTCTGTTTCATATGTATCTCGTTATGTTTTACCGTTCATTCATAATCATTTCTAGTTGAATGCTTTTAAGTAAGAAATCTAGAGATCAGTTCTTATCTGGACTGACCTGAAATATGACACTGTTTACGGCATATCTTCTTAAATTTAAGGATTCATTATATTCCCTTATCAACCTCTCGACAATTTTTCCACTCCATATTATTTCAAATTTGATTGCTAAACTACTGCCTATCTTGCCTCATGAAACACTCTGTGTCTTTGATTTAATTTCTCAGCTCATACTGTTCTTTGTCCCATACATCCCTGAAACCCATTCATTCATCAAAATACCTCTTTCCTATTTATTTACTAGCCTAAAATCAGTATTCATTATAGGTCATCTCAGGCCCTATTGGACATCTTTTGCCGAGATAGATTTGGTGTTGTCCTTTTTCCACCTTATTTCAGCCTGAGGTGGATTTGGGAACTAACACTTGGCATAAATTCTTGGCACATCTTTGTTCAAATCAGTATCCATAAACTCTGGTTTCAAAAATATTTTGTAGGGTTGCATTTCAAACCTAAAATTCTTGAACCATCTATCTTCCCCCCTTGGAATTTCTGTGACTGTTGATATAACTTCAGAAGAAATTGGTAAATTGAGAAAACCAACCTTTGTGTTTGACCATGTGAAAATATTGAACTCTTTGGTAACCTGATTATGCCCTCCTTGAAGCTTTTCGCAGAACCTCCAACACCCTACCTTCTTGAAGGCTTCTTCAACAGATTTATCTCTTGTGAGAGCTTCTAAACCTTCAGGTTCTGTTCTCAGATAGTGACCAGACCTGTGATTTCTCTTTTCTTCTGTCATATTCCTCCTGAAAACCCTATGTATTTAGAAAACCTGTAATAGACCTTCTTGTTGGATGAACTGGATCGCTTGAAAATTTTGTTTAGCCTCGCTTGATTAGAAATCCTTCTTCAGCCAACAATTATTTTCAAACTCACTTGATTAGAAAGTATTAAAACTGCTGAAATAACATCAATTGGGTTCATCCTCGCTTGATTGAAATTATGCCTTGCTTGATTGAAATTCTGCCTCACTTGAAAACTTGAGGAAAGCTCTAGTTTCTTATCATGAGCTTCTCTTTCAAACAATAGATATGCATGCAGTGTTTTATTTGCATGAGAAAAAATCGATGATAACCAACCTTTTTTCAAATTTTAAAAGGAACAATGACAAATGACCCCTAAAAAATCTCATAATGATTTCATAATTGCTTTGGATGGTTGCATGCGTGAGGGAGGATTTGTGGACTGACATCTAATCATGAAAATTTAACCAAAATTGATGGATGTGACAGCTAAACCGAAAAATTTCGAATCCCTGATTTCGTAGCGCTGGTAATGTGATTTCGGGATTTTGCGCTACGAAAAGACCAGCGTTTTCGTAGTGCAGAAGCATTTTTTTACACTGAGCGCGCTACGAAAACGTGGTTTCGTGGCTTATTCAAAAAAAACTTAAAATATGGTTTTCAAAATGTGGTATGAGACTTCTAAGGAGTAAAGCAAGGTTTATAAACTTTATTTGGTGATGAAATGAGACTTGTAACCTATGGCGTAGACCCTCTAAAACATAAAAATGACTCAAACCCTATCTAATACCATGAATTAGGAGCAAGTATAAACTGACCAAGTTTAGAAAATTTTAATAGTGATAACAGTGGCTCCACTTTGGATAGTGTGCCCCTGTGGTACACTAAGAACTCGCAGCTCCAGTGCTATCCATTTTTTGATAAAAAAAAATAGAAATTTTGTTGACAAGCATCTTCTTCAAACTGTTGGGCCTTCACCTCGGGCTTAAGATTTATGTTTCAGCTTGTCATTTATTAGCAAAAACCGACAAATATGAATATATATAATGTCATGAGTGATTTATAATACTTCAACAAACATAATGCTTTAGGAACCTGCCATTAACAGGCCCTCCAGCATATGATCCTCCATCAATTTCCTGCAATATGTAATTGTTATTCCCATGAAAACCAGCAATCTGAAAAGGACCCTTCCATAAATTCTCAAACTTACCATGCTTGCCCTTTTCCTCAATTTTGGCCTCCCATTTCAGAACTTTGTCATGAATCTGAAAACTGTCCTCTTTGATCTTCCTATCAAATGTATTCTTAATTATGTTTTGAACATGCTAATGACTGTCATAGACTTCATTTCTCTTTTCTTGCAAGGCTATCAGCTAGTTTATCCTCCTTTGTATGGCATTTGGTTCTTCTTCAAGTCCTTGAATTAACTTCATAACCGGCACCCCAAGTGATGTTGGGAAAACAGCTTCAGCCCCATAGACTAATTCATATGAAGAAGTTCCAATTGATCTCTTTGTACAAATCCTATCAGCCCATAAGGCGTACTTCAGCTTTAAGTGCTAAGCTTTCTTGTTCTCCCGCAATATCTTTTTGATAATTCTTACAATGCTCTTATTTGATGATTCAGCAAGACCATTCCCTTGCGGATAATATGTAGTAGAATGTCCAAGAGTTATGCAGTATTGATGGCAAAAATTTATCATTTTCTTGGACTTAAATGCTTGAGAATTATATGTTATAATCTTCATGGGATAGCCAAATCTAGACAATATATTATTCTCTAGAAAAGAAATAATAACAGAATCATTAGCTTGCCTTGTTGGTATCACCTCTATCCATTTGGTGAAGTAGTCCGTTGCTGTGAGAATCCAGCGATGTTGTCCCGATGATGATGGATGTATCTCTCCAATAAAGTCTAACCCCCACTGCTAAAAAGGAGCTTCCACATATATAGGAACCAGAGGTAGAGGTACAAGCTTTCTTCTTCCTTCAAAAATTTGGCATTCGTGACATGTAGCAATTATTTTATAAATGTCTTTAAACATTGTTGGCCAAAAATATCCTGCTCTGAGAATCTTATTTGCTGTAGTCTTCCAATAATGGTGTCCTCCGCAATCTCCTTTATGAAATTCTTCAATGAATTTATCAGCCTCCGCTTCAGTTAAACAATTCAACAAAATTCCTCCTGTATCTTTCCAAAATAGATTTCTGTCATATATAAAATATCTTAAAGATTTCAACTTAACAAACCTTGCTTTGGAATTTTTTAAATCAGCAGGAGCTTTTTGATGTTGTAAAACAAATACCACATCTTTATACCACTCAGAAATGATATATTTCTCTTCAATTTTAACCATTTCCTCTTCATCATTAGAAATTTATGATATTTCTACATTCAGATTTATATCAAGACAGTCCAGATTTGACTGGGTCATTAGTTTCACCAAGCCTTTTCCTTTCACCAACTTGGTTGGTTTGATGTTTCTATCATATTCTCGTAGTTTGGCGATCCATTTTCCCCTCTTACCATCAGGATCTGCCTGAGTTAGAATGTCTTTAACCACAGCACTCGGAACATATGCCACGACATGAGAATGCAGAATATAAATTCTGAAATCTTTTATATCTTTCACCAAAGCATAGGCTTGTTTTTCTAGAATATTATACTTCAACTCAGCATTAGCTAATGTTTTACTAAAGAAAGAAATACGCTGCTCAGTAACTTTCTTTCCTTTTTGTTACACCATTTTTTGGTCATCTAACCCATTTTCGTTAGATGAACCCAAGTACACCATGTAAGACCAATTTTACCCCAAGTAAAATTTCTTTCACCACATTTGTTTACGTTTCTTGGTCATATTTAACCCAAAACAAGGTAATCAATTAAATAAATCATTATTTATTTAATTATTTCCTAAGAATAAGTTATTTAAATCATTATTTAAATAATATTCTTAGTTAAATTTGACTAAATCACACATAAATAATTAAATAAACCATTATTTATTTAATTATATTCCCCTCATCTCCCTTAAAATAATAAATAAATAATTTATTTATTTTTTATTTATAAATAAAGGAATTGACCCAAGTCAAAAGCCCTTTTCCCTCCAACAAATGTAATAAAATATTCCTAAAGGGTGATTCTAGAATTTGATTAATAATATTTTATTCATGCACCGAGTTCTAGAACACCCCAATATTTTGTTATAAATAGGAGGGTTTTCCCCATTCATTAGTCACCTCCATTGCATTAGATCACACTAGATCTACTCTTGGTCACCAATTTCATTTGTTTGCATTTTGAACTCCCATTGAGTTCCATGTTTGTTAGGGTTTTCCACATTAACCAAAGAGAGGAATTTTAGATCTTAAACACTGAGGACTTCCAAGAACCCATCCCACTGAGGAGAACTGGAAAACACCTTTCTTGTTTTCCTCTCAGGTGCCCCATTCTTTAATATAATATAAGATTCTTTTTATACATTGTTCTTGTCTTGTTCATTGGATGCATGGAGCCATTTTGCATTTTATCTGCTTAATATCTTTTATGTTTAGATCTAATTTTATGCAGCAAAATTAAAGATATTTTGCAGCCATACTTGATGTTAGGGCTACTTGATATGCATAGCTAAAGTGATCTTTTACGACGAAAGAATCATACTAACACTTTTTGTAGCAAAACTCCAGCAATTGTGTTTTCTGAAGAAAATGTAAAAACCAGAAATTCTTTGGAAAAATCTGGGCTGATGAGCACCGGTGCTTGTGTGAGTGCCTGCTTGATTTTCTCAAAAGATCTTCTGGCTTCAGCTATCCATTTGATATCAAATTCTTTCTTTAACATCCTTGTAATATCTTTGACAATCTCAGAAAAGTTAGGAATGAAACGTCTAACAAAATTCACTTTTCCAAGAAATGATTGAATCTCTTTCCTACTTCTTGGAAAATCTACCTTTTGAATTGCATTAACTCTATTAGGATCAATCCTAATTCCATATTCATAAATGATATGACCAAGTAATTTGCCTGAAGTTAAAGCAAAAATGCTTTTAGTAGGATTAAGGGAAATGCCAAACCTTCTACATTTCAGCAGAGTTTTTTCTAAGTGTTTCAAATGATCTTCTTATTTCTTTGAAAAGACTATTATATCATCAAGATAAACAACCACTGATCTATCCTTTTCCTCAGAAAAATCAATGTCCATTGCTCTTTGGAAAGTAGCTCCTGCATTCATGAGACCAAAAGGCATCTTGGCGTACATGAATGTACCCCATGGTGTTGTGAAAGTTGTTTTCTCCTAATCATCCAGATGTACAAGAATCTGGTTATAACATGAAAAACCATCAAGCATTGAAATTATTTGAGAACCAACAATATTTTGCAGAATTGTATCCATCTTGGGAAGAGGATAGTTGTCCTTTAACGATGCTTTGTTCAAATTTTTGAAGTCAATACAAATTCTAATTTCTCCATTCTTCTTTCTAACCGGTACCAAATTTGCAAGCCAATTGGAGAATCTAATTGGGACAATGATTTTTGCATCAAAGAGTTTCTTGATCTCCCTTTCAATCAATGGCCCGAGAAGGGGGTTAATTCTCCTCAACTTCTGTTTGAATGGTTTCTCATTGTCTTTAATAGGAATAGTATGCTGAATAATGGAAGGATCATATTGCTTTAAATCAGCATAAATCCAAGAAAAAACATACATAAACCTCCTCATCATCTCAATATATTTGAATTTCATATCAGAGGAAAGAAACTTTGAAATTTTTATCATTTTAGGCAAAGCTAATGTACCAAGATTATAGCTCTCTACTTCCTCTTCATCAGCTTGTAATTTTGGTGCTTTAAAAACATCATTATGATAAAAAAGCTTCTCAAGAGGAATAAGACCCTTTGGTATTGCATTATTCTTCAATTGAAAAACTTCAGAATTTCCTTTAGACTCAACAAACAGATTTTTCCTATCTACATGTGTATTTTCAATTTTTTCTTTCAGCTCAATAAAATTCTTTACCTGCTGATCATCTTCAAAAACTTTCCAGTTTGTGATATTGTCTGGTATGGCTGGTCTATGACAAAATTCAATCTCATATTTTTCATTTGAATGCATAGGAATGATGAAAAGACTTGCGGAGACAACAAGAGAATCAACAATAGAGTTTTGATCTCTAGTTTTGACTATGAAGGAATAAGACTGAAAATTCTCCAACATGTCTAAGACTAAATTTCTGTAAGCTCTCATCCTTACATCCTTTGTTTGATAAACACCTTCAACCTGTCTAATAACCAATTCAGAATCTCCAAAAATAGAGATATTTCGAACCTTCATTTTTTAAAGAAGATCTAGACCCAAAATCAAGGACTCATATTCAACCATGTTGTTTGTGCAATTAAAATTTAGTTTGTAAGATAAGAACTTACTCTCATCAGTTGGACTTGTAATCCAAATCCCTGCTCCTGCCCCCTCTTTTCCTACTGATCCGATCCATCAAAGTACAATGACCACCATTCTTCCATCTGCTTGTCATTTAGTTGTTGATTTTCTTCTCTTATTTCTTCATCAACACTATCAACTGACTCATTAAAAATAATGCCAGATCCCAACTCGGTATCAAAGGCATAAATAGGAAAATTTTGAGGCTTATCTTTTCCACTTACCATGTAAGCCATTCTAGTCTCCCGATACAAGCTTCTTTGTTCACCAAAAACTGGAATAGTAGTGTAGGTAAGATCCATATGCATTGTGCCTTTGATTTTCGCTGCCCATGATCTTGACAATAGCATACCAAACTTTGGAGGAACATCAGCCACAACAATGTCCACAACAATTGTCTTTGCTGGGATTTGCATTATACCAACAACAATATCCTTGATTAGACCAATACATTGAACTCTCTTTGAATCAAAAGAAAACAAATCCTTATATGGTCTTGTGATTTTTAATCCCATCCTTTCCATGATTACTTTGGGCATAAGGTTATGTGAAGCCCCGAAATCCAGCATAGCATTATGTAAAGTCATATCATGAATACTAATGCTTACATAAAAAGGAGGAACTCTTCATTTTGTTCATCTTCTATCCTTGGACCCAAATATATAGTAGGATTATCTTCTTGAACATTCAAAATATCAGCAACTCCTGGTTGTGAATTTAACAATTTGACAATCTTGCTTCTATATTCATTTACCTTGAGAATCTCGCTAAACGGGACTGATATTTTAATCTTTGAAATTTCATTCTCAAGGCTAAAAACATAAAAAAAAAAAATTCAGCTTCTTTGATAGGAGGATGTTGAGTGTCTTTCTTACCAAGTGGAGTATCCTTTTTACCTTCAGCCGCCTTTGAGCTATCATTTATAGCTTCAACAACTGTCGGAGCATCTTTCTTGGGCTGTGTTTTTCTTGCAGTGATAGGAACATTTCTATTTCTGAGATTATACTGCTTTTGCATCTCAAAAATGGCATGATGATATCCCTTGAAATAATCTGATGATTCTCCCTCTTGGTTAGCCAAATCTGACTCATCATGTTCTTCCTTAGTCAAGAAAATTCCCGACATTTCTTCATCAAGGCAATGGATGGATTCTTCAGGAATTTCAGGTTCATCTTCTTCATCTACCAAATTCTGCTGAAAGGGAGGTCTCACTAGAGGATCAGTCTGCTGATTTCTATTTTCTCTTGGCCTTTGCTGATTCTGAGGTCTCTTGAATTGGGGATTTCTAAACTGAGGTTCATGTTGCATAGGAGGAGCTGAAGTGTTTTCAAGAGCTAACCTATCCATCAAATTCTCCATAGTTTTCATCATTGAATCAAATTTGTCTTCAGAAGTTGAGGTGGATGGTTTTTCCTCTTCTTTCAATTTAGTTTTTCCCATTTTTGAATTTTTAGTAGCTATCATGTTTACTTCAGCCTTAACTACATCACTTTGCATTTCAGAAAGTGAAGGTGATTCTCTTTCCCTCAACAAGATATAAAAGTCATAATCAAATGCTTCATCCACTGCCCTTCTAAGGTTGTTATATTTAGTAAGTGCTTGAACTGGATTGGTTCTGTTTCCCCATTTCTTTAAGAATTTATATTCAAATTCATCCCAATTTCTAATGCTTCCTGATGCAAGGGCCTTAAACCATTTTCTAACTTCACCAATAAAATTGTGTGCAAATAACCTTGACTTCACATCCTCATCATCAACTTCTTCCCTATCTATAAAATCATTAAATCTGTCTACAAATTCCTCTGCTGAAATTTCCTCATCACTACCCGAAGTAGGAATCCTAGCAGCATATTTACTAGGAAGGTCATGCAAAATAGCAGGGAGTACGAGTGGTTCATACCTAGCAGGAGTAGCCATGCTTGAGAGATGAAAAGTAGTTTTAGGAATGACAGAAATAGAAGATGAAGAACTAATATGAGGAGGACTACTTGGTTTCTGAAAGCCACTAACAATTGAGCTCCAATTTGGAAGGGGCAAACCAGCTTTGGATTTTAGTAGGACTTCAAAAGGATCAGTTTCTTTAATTCTATCCAGAGACTCTTTTTCTAAGAACAGCTCAGAAGTAACAACTTCCCAAAATTCTTCTTTGTCCTCTTGGGTTACTAAGGCTGAAGTGTCAATTCCCCTCCTTTGCAAGTCTAAAATAATATATATGAATTCCTTTTCACTTTCTGACATAAAAAAAACTTCATGAATTTTAACATCAACTCTTTTGTCTTCAGGACTTCTTAATATTTCAAAGGAGAAAATTTTTGAATGAGATGGAGTACCTGATATTTCTGAAATTCTTTGAATGGCTCTTGAAATAGTGTTTGGATTGTCCACAGCGGTAGGTGGATTGGGATTAGGATTGCTTCGTGTATATCTCCTTCTCGAAGCCACCTTTAAACTTTGAAAATGTATGGAGTCACCAAGGTAGATTGCAGCATCGAAAAACTTTCTGAGCTCCTACTACCTTCAGAAGTTCATCTTTCTTGATTTCAGGAATGATTAATCTTCAGGCTCCCGACAGATGCACCAAAATGTTATCTTAAAATCAGACCCTGATAGGCTGCTGATCAAGAAGACTCTGAGTAACTATTTCAAACTAGACTTTTAGTTGAGGCTTAGCCTCCTCAACCTGAGAGGGCTCTCTCAATGGGTTTATGATTTTTAAATAAGGATTAGATGGATAAATCTATGAGTAAAATGGATAAAAATAGATAATTGGTTGTACTGCTAATCAACAAACATCTATTGGGCTTATGGAGTCAAGTGTGTTTTCACAAAACATGAGTATCAACTTCATATGGAAATCAGGGCATTTTAGGGTTTAGATGCATCAACAGAACAGTAGGACAGAAAATAAACACAGTTCATGAACATATGAAGGAAGTTAGAGCACCTTCAATGAATTATAAGTAACATACATTCATGCCACTAAAATTAATTGAAAAAGGAAAACCATGAGAATATCAAACATCAATAACCCTTTCTGAATCCTGAGTGATGAAACCAATATCTTTGTATTAATATAAAATCACAGTTTCTGCTATAACAAAACAGTATGCTTGTTAGTGAAAATTTCCAACCCTATGCAATTCGACTTCTTGTCTCTTATAGAGTCATCATTACATTCTTGGATTCTCTCCAAACACTTGAGAAAAATTCGAATTTGCTAGCTTGACACCTATCAACTGCTAAAACAAACTTTTAATTACATCTGACAGTTAAACAGTCTGTTCTAGAGTCCTGATACAATTAGGATTAAAATTCTTTATTATAACTTAACAACCTTATCTAAACATTAAATATTCTATCTGACAGCTTCTCCTCCTAAACTTTGACCTTGATGATGTCCATCTCCTTGCTATTAGACTGTATTGATTTTCCTCTTATCTGCCCTGAAAGATAGGAACATGCTCCCTACAAAATAGATATAGTGCTTCATTTACGTTTCTTCAAACCATCTGCTGACCAACCTGTGCTCAAAACCATGTGGAAATGTCTTATTAAACTCATGTGACTTCGCCCTTCCAGCTGTGCTCAAACCAAACTTTTTGAAGGAGTGCCAAAACTGTTAACATTGCTGCGCTACTAAACTGTCTGATGTTTTCGTAGCGCAAAAATTTACCTTTGAAAACTTCACTTGGAACCTTCATTTTTCTGTGTTTTTCCATTGGATCTTCACTTGTGATCTTTATACGTTCTTTAGCAGGATCAAGGTTTAAAAACCAATCCTTTTCTCCCTTTCAAACCTTGCAAAATTGTTCAAACTGCTGTGCATGACACCTATAGCAGTTTCGTAGCGCGCTACGAAACTGCCATGTCTATCTTTTCACAGCTTTTTCCAAAATTTTAAGTTTCAAACCTTTACTTCCATCCTTCCAGTTATATATAAGCTCTCGTAATCAACAAAAATTAACTCTGAACTGCTTTCAAAAATCAAATCTTTCCACATAACTCCAAAAATGTGTTAGGAGATGTCACTTACTGTTTACACTCATTTTTGTTGTGGTTGATCTTCAGGCTTTGCTAGCTGTATTTCAAGATATTCAACCTGCCTTTTAAGCCTTCTATTATTAGCTCTTATTTTGGTATTAACCATCCTTATGAACTTTTCTTCCTTGATTGCAGGGACGGTCCATATGTAGAATTGATCCTCACTGCTGATTGACTCAATGTTTGAAACCTTTTCTAGCTCCCACAGACCTTTCAACCTCTCAAAGTTTGACCTTTCTACAACATGCATTCTCACTTTCTTCTTCAATTTATCAATTTCAATGTTTGCAAGTCTGAGTTTGTCTTTAACCTCCTCGTAACTACTCTTTTCTCTCTAAGTATTAAAAACTTTGTTTCTGTCTTCTTCAAGCATTTGAGATGATATATTTATGGGTTCTTCAAAAAAATTTGCATCCTCACCTCCTGTTTGGTCTATCTCCATGTCTGGCTGCAAAAATTTCTTAGAATGCCTAGTCAAGGGTTTTCTAGGCTTAAAGAAAAACTCTGACACTTCATCCTCAAAATCTAATTTTTTGGATGTTTTCAATTTCTTTGATTTTCCACTTGTATCCAGTTTGATGAAATCTGCTTGAACCAGGGGAGACTCTTCAATGTCAATAGCTTGTAATATATCATTCAAGTCACCTCTTAAGTCCAAGTTTTCATTTGTGACCACAGCCTTACCCTTATCGTTTGACCTTTCACTCCTAGTCGACTTCTTTTGAGTTTTTTTACTAGTTGATTGTTCCTGAATTATCTCTTTGACATGAGTTCTCTTCTTATGTGCAGATTGATGAGTCCTTTGGATATTCAGTGATGTGTTTATCATTGGTTCCTTAACTTGTTCCCTGGGCTTAAGCTTGAAAAACCTCCTTGATTTTGTTTCTGCAGGTTCAGTAGTATTTGATGGAGATGTTTCTTTGACTTGAGGGCTAGCACTTGTTCCTTCAACCCCTATTCCACTCAAAAAGAGAAATTCATACCATTCTCTATTCACTTTCAGAAGCTCATGCAAAACTATTAACTTGACTAGACCATGATGAAATAATGAGGTTTCACATACCTGAGTTTTCATCTGTACTTTGCCTACCATCTTTGCCAGAGTTCAAAATAGAAAGAAAGGTAATTCTAGAGAGATTATTCCTATGAAATGTAATAAGAGTTTAAAGTGGTAAGTGTACACCTTGTGGTATCTCCCTTCGCAGGTGAAGTACCTTTGGATGTTGTAGAGCAGATTGGAAAATGCATCCTTGACATAACTTCTTGGCACAGCTTTGTTCAAATTAGTATCCATAAACTCTGGTTTCAAAAATATTTTTCAAGGTTGCATTTCAAACCTAAAATTCTTGAACCATCTATCTTCCCCCCTTGGAATTTTTGTGACTGCTGATATAACTTCAGGAGAAATTGGTAAATTGAGAAAACCAACCTTTGTGTTTGACCCTGTGAAGTTAATAGTGAACTCTTTGGTAACCTGATTATGCCCTCCTTGAAGTTTTTCGCAGAACCTCCAACACCCTACCTTCTTGAAGGCTAGTTCAACAGATTTATCTCTTGTGAGAGATTCTAAACCTTCAGGTTCTGTTCTCAGACAATGACCAGACCTGTGATTTCTCTTTTCTTCTGTCATCTTCCTCCTAAAAACCCTATGCCTTCAGCAAACCTATAATAGACCTCCTTGTTGGATGAACTGGCTCGCTTGAAAATTTGGTTCAGCCTCGCTTGATTAGAAATCCTGCTTCAGCCAGCAATTATTTTCAAACTCACTTGATTAGAAAGTATCGAAACTGCGGACATAACATAAATTAGGTTCAGCCTCGCTTGATTGAAATTCCGCCTCACTTGAAAACTTAAGGAAATCTCTGGTTTCTTATCATGAGCTTCTCTTTCAAACAATAGATATGCATGTAGTGTTTTCTTTGCATGAGACAAAATCGATGATAACCAACCTTTTTTCAAATTTGAAAAGGACCAATGACAAATGACCCCTAAAAAATCTCATAATGATTTCATAATTGCTTTGGATGGTTGCATGCGTGAGGGAGGATTCGTGGACTGACATGTAATCATGAAAATTTAACCAAAATTGATGGATGTGACAGCTAAACCGAAAAATTTCGAATCCCTGATTTCGTAGCACTGGTAATGTGATTTTGGGATTTTGTGCTACGAAAAGACCAGCGTTTTCGTAGCGTAGAAGAAGTTTTTTACACTGAGCGCACTACGAAAACGTGGTTTCATGGCTTATTCAAAAAAAACTTAAAATATGGTTTTCAAAATGTGGTATAAGACTTCTAAGGAGTAAAGAAAGGTTTATGAACTTTATTTGGTGATGAAATGAGACTTGTAACCTATGGCTTAGACCCTGTAAAACATAAAAATGACTCAAACACTATCTAATACCATGACTTAGGAGCAAGCATAAACTGACCAAGTTTAGAAAATTTTAATAGTGATAACACAAACAAATTTGAAGCCCGAAGAGAAGGCCCTAAGCTTTGAGAGGTAAAATATCATAAGTATGAATAATTGCAGAGATCAGAAGATACTTACAAGGTCATCACAGTCAAAATTCAAAGGCTACTAGTCTCAAAGTTCTTGACATTTCACCAGGAAATGCCATCCCCATGTGGAGCCACTATTATAGTCCTATAATAATAGGGTTCATAACTTTTGAATTTATTTTGATAGTCTTGTAAATATGTACATACCTTTCTTTCTGCAAGTTGTTTTCCCATATTTTGAAAATGAAAAATAATAAAAAAAGTTAAAAGAGGGTAAAAGTCCTAAAAGAAATATCAAAGGACTTAAAAAAAACATAGACCCCAAAAGAAAAAAGAGATAAAATAAGACATGAAAGTGAGCAAGTCAAAATGCCACTACTATTTACTTTTACTGCAAGAATAATGATTATGTGAAGATTTTCAATAAATGTCATAATCCATGATCAGTTAAACAATTTAATCTTAACTTTTCATAATTTGAATTTCATGTTTTTGATAGAGAATAAAGATATGTCAAATAGTTTAAACTTGAAAAATCAGTAGATATTTAGAGAATAAATGAGGAACTCAATAGTTTAATCTGAGCCCTCGGATGAAATAAGGTTAGAATTAGATAGTTTTTATGATTTGAAAGAAAAATGGATTTAGGGTTGCAAGCTTAAATGCACCCATGAAAATAAAGTAAAAATGTTAGAAATAATTATGGGTAGGTCGAAAGCAGTTGTGCAAAACATGTAATAAAGCATCATTTGGGCAAAAATTACTAATTTCCCATCCCCCATGTTATCACCGTAATAATTTCTCAAAGTTGTGGGCTTTTGGTTTTTAGTTTAAGAAAACTAGGGGCAACCACAAACCTACTTTGGAAATTTAGGATCTAGCCTTCCTAAATTTCAGAGAGGGCTCTCTCTTTATGATTTAACTTTTTTTTTGCTTAGTGTTTTAGGCTAGTTATGATAGAACAATTGGTTTTGGTTTTGAATTGGTTTGGTGGGAAAAAATCACTTAAAGGTAAACTAGGGAGAAATCTACTTGACCATTGGGCTAATGGAGTCTAATTCTAGATAGCAGTACTAGAAGGCAAGGCCAAAAGGATGCAAATATAGTTAGGGAAAGATAGATAACCCTCAGAGCTTTGGGTAAAATGTTTTTGATGAAATGGTGTAGTCAGGACAAAGGGCAATGAAGGATCCTTTGATCTGGACAATAGAGGAAGGAGGCAGAAGTCAAACGGGATTAGGAGCAGTTAAGAATTCCTAACACCGGAAATCAGTTGAAAACATCTAAATGGTAACTTAGTTAAGAGAGGGAGCCATAATCTAGTCATGAAGTAATATTCCTAGTTACTCATTAAGAAAGAACAAACACATAATGAATTGCATGAAACTCAGAAAAGAAATAATGACAAGAAGAGATGTACTTCACTCTTCAACTTATCGCATGAATCCTGATTTATGATGCCACTTTAGCTTTGTCCAATTTTCTACTTTGAATTCAACACATGAGAGCCTCTAATGTATCAGTAAAATTCTATATTAATCTTAGCAATTTTATTCCACACTCAACACTTCAAAGACAGAAGTATTTATACAAAATATCCTAGAGAGATCTAGGAATAACTCTAGGAAATATAAAATATCTTTACATATAAAGAGGGATAGTTGCTTAAAATTTTAGCAAGCTATCCTCTTATCCAAAAAATATAGAACAACTTAAACTAATCAAGCAACCTTTATTGGCTAGCTGTCCTGCTTGCTGGAAAATTGGAAAATATCTTTATTGGAGTTGTTTTGACTGAAACTCTTTCCCCTGATACACTTTCACATTGTAATTTCATCCTGATACACTTTGACTCTATTTATTTACTCTTTTACTACTGTAAAAAGAACATTTCCAGCAGTAAAAATCAAATGACTATTTTATTTTTCTGTTTCACTGTTTCACTTGTATTTTCCTCACTATTTTCCCTTTTTCACTGCTATATCAAGTATGTAAAAGCCTGCCATTGTTCTGCATTTGGTATTTTTACATTTTTAAGCTTCCTGAAGTTATCATCATCATCTGTATACTTGGAAAAATTCGGCTTAAAGACAAACAGATGCTTGATTTCATTTTGAAGAAAAAACAAGTCTTCAATATATTGAAGAATAACCTTTCCTGTGGGAGAGCCCTGTGGCAGTGGCTTGTTGACTTGTTCTTTTGCATAATCCCTTATCTTCTTGTCATACTCTTTTTGGTTCATCAATTTCTAATTGAAGACATGAATATCTGGAATACCATCTTGTCTTAGCATAGTGTATTTTGTGAAGAATTTGGTTATTGAAATATTCATAGCATCACACTTTTCCTCTAAAGTGTTCATTAGATTTATCTTTGTCAGAACCTTCTTGATCTACAAAATGGTCTCTGTCCTATCCTGTATCTGCAATTCTTCTAACTCTGCTCTATTTTTACCATTCAAGAAAGTGATTAGCTTCAATGCTTGTGTTGGTTTATCTGCTAGTTCTTCTTTTGTCTTTTGAATTTCAACTTGAGCTGCTAGGAGCAAGTCTCTCTGTTCATATATGATCTGGATTGATGACCACTGAAGATGTATAGCCTCAATTATATTGGTCCATAGGTAATTTCTTATGTAAGAAAATTGTGCAGTAAAACTCAAGTCTTTTTGAAGGCTTTTGATTTGATCTTCAAGTATTTTGGCCCTTTGCTCATAATTGTTGGCATTGATTAATGTTGTTTTGTTGGAAACTTCCATATTCTGAATCATCTTTTTCAAACTATTAATTTCATTGTTTTTTAGTGATAATTCTTCCATAGCTTTTAGTATATGCCCTACATCATATGTGTGTTGTACTTGTGTAGTTGAAGAATCTGTTGCTGATGTTGTACCTGAATGCACTGGCACTGCAGTTGCCAATGGCACATTAGGTGCTAATGTTTCTCCCAATGTAGAGGCTACAACTGTAGTAATTACTAGTATGACTAAGGGGATAATTGGAGCTTCAGTGTATTTGAAAGTTTCTTTCTCTTTCATAAGTTGATCCAATTGTGTTTCCATTTCTTTGATTTGAGCAATTAGTTTGACAATCAACTGCATCATGTCTTCTTTTTCTATCTATTCTTGAAGAATTTCTTTAGTTTGAGGGTGTTCACTTTGAGGAAGCTTCAACTGTTTCCTCAAAGCTGCAATGTCTTCATTTTTGTTTTTAATTAATATCTCTACTGCTGGAACATCAGAAGGATCAACTCCCACCTGCAAAATTACGTCTTCTAAGGCTTTAATCCTTAGATCTTTAGCATACAAAGAGCATTTTTCCAGCTTCATTTGATCCTGCATGTTAATAATGGTATTCTACAATTTTGTAGCACTCATAGCCTTTGTTACCACAATAGAATATAAAATCTCAGAGCTATGTCTATGGAATTATATTTGGTCTAATTCATGCACATTTTCTGTATCTACTTCAAACTCAAACTTTTTTTAGTCTGCCACTGTCTTAGGTGTTGAAGTATTTGGTTGCAGATATGACATGATCATTTTATTTGTGGAGTAGTCAAATGCTGTAAGTAGCCTGTTCTGATTCCCTGGCTTTTGTTTAAGAAATTGAGAGTAAATCTCACTTTTGATCTCTTCATTCTTTTGTTTGATTAGTTTGTACCTTTCTTTGATGTCTAGGTCTTTTTCCTCCACTGTTTGTGAGGAAGAAGCCTCCATATTTTTCTGTCTTTCAATCATCTAAGTATCTTGTTCACCTATTGTTTGATCTTTATTTATGTCTGCAAGAGTTTCATTTATTATTACTGTAGCCCCATTATTGTTTACCTCAGACTCATTTGTATCTTCAACATCAATAACTTTTTCTTTTTCAATAGTAGTGAGCTTGGGCCTTTTGTTGTAGATGAGCTTGAATTTAGTCTCTGTAGTAGTCTTTGATGTGTATGATCCATCATCTCTGATTCTTTTATTTGAAGATTCTGGTTGTTTTGAAGTTACCATGGCAAGTGTGGTATCCATTTTTCCTGTTGGTTGTTCATTGGTAGTTTTATCTATCAAAGTGTTTGCTCTCTATTCTGTCTGATTTGCATGTTTTTCAATATCTGGCTTAGATTCATGTATGAAAGGAGGTAGTTTACATTTAACCCTTATACTGCTTAGAAGACCTTGGGGATCATAATTCCAAGGGAAACATACCTGAAATTTTAGCTTTGACAATCTTTTTTCTATCTCCTTATCAGCATCTCTATTATTCACAATGAAAGGACCAATCTGATTCTTTAATTTGAATTGGGTTTTATTTTTGGAAGCCATAAAATTGATGGCATCAGAATTCAAAACCCGTCTTAAATATTCTAAAGAAAAGACTCTGATAGTCAATTACTTGGGTAATTTGTAAGGTTGGAGATTAGATCCAAAAATTCTCAATTCTGTGTGTTTCTCATATAAAAACCAATCTCCCATTTTACACTGTTCTGCTAACTGCAAGATTTTCTTCATTTCTTCATTTATCCTGGGCTGTTATGCCTTGTATAGTAAAATCATTGCTGGTTGGAGAAACAAATCTGAAAAGTATGTAAAACTGAACTCACTGCTTTCTTTCCTCAGTAAAATGGTCCAGAAAACAATGGATAGAGGCTGGCCCTCTAAATCCATTTTTTGTAATGCCATTGGAAACTTGTCACATTGAAAATACAAGAACAAGTGAAATAAGTATGATGAATATTTGAACACCCCTTCAGTGGGTAGTTTGGTCAATTGATAATGGATACTATCAGTTATAAATATGGCATAGTCAAAGATTATTTCAGGAGGCTGACCAGGAGATAATGTAGATAAAAAACCAAGGATGGATTCATTAGTGAATTCATCTGTGAAGTATCCTAGAATGAAAGAAAGCATTGATATCACATGTCTGGACCCTTCAGGAAATTTGGAAGTGGAGTAAGGAGGATTTAGCTTTGGAATGTCCACATGAGATGGCATAAAGTTCTGGAAAATCATAAATCTCTTAGGGAAATTTAATCCCAAATATAACTGAGTTAATTCTTCAATGGATAGGGGGACTACCTTAGGGTCAAACTGTAGTTGTAACATTTCATTTATAGACTCTGCAGTGATAGAAAATAGAATCTCCCTATCAACATTTACAATTTCTTTTTGGTCTAGAACATAGTACTTTTGGCACAATCTTATCAGGTCTTGACTAGGGTGTGTTAATGGGACTACATATTTGGGTAAATTTGTCTCCCAAATAGGCATGTCATCTTTATCTAGGAATTTTTCATAACACCAATTGTGAACCTCTAATAGATTGAATTCTACTATAGGGTCTGCAATTTTATAATCCAAATCAGTCAAGGGGATGATTTCTTCATTAGGTACTGGTGGCTGAAGGGGATTGACAGACATAGTGGTTTTTGCAGTGAGTGCAGGAGTGGATTTTAGGGCTTTTGCTGCTTCATACTTAGGAGGTTTGGATCCTCCAGGTTTAACAGGCCTAGAGCCTTCAGCTTTAGGTGTTATTTGTTTCTTGGTCATTTTTAAATAACTAAAGCAAGATTAAACAATTTGCAGTAGTTGGATTTGTTGAAACAGAGGGTAATTGAGCAATTTTATAAGAAAATATGATGACAGTGGATGCTTCAGTGCTCAATTAGGAATCTGGGATGGGTAAAACTGGTTTAAGACATAAAACAAGGGTTTTTTGAATAAAAGAGATTTTTTTGCAGGTAATTTGTAGTTTTTAAAACTTTTTTGAGCTGTGGAATTGATTTTCAGGGGTTTAAACTGAAGATTTGGCTTTAAAAAAGAGGCTTTTCAGGCAATAGTAATTTCTGGAGAAATTTTGTGAGGATTTGCCCTGTTTTTAAGCATTTTCGGGCAATCTTTATGGATAAAATCTCAATTTAAAGTTCAACTTGTTCACAAAAGGCTAAAAATTTTGAAATTGCAGGTTTGATTTGGGAAAAATACCTTTTTTGCAGGTATTTTAATTGTCTAAAGGGCTTTTGAATACTTCTGGGGTTGAATTTGAGCTTTATTTCGATTTTTTGGAGCAGAACAAGTGTATTCTGGTCTTAAATATGGAAATCTGCGGTGAAAATAGTCTTGAAATGGGAATGAAAGGTTTAAAACACAGTTGAAGGCTCAAATAACAGTCAGGCACGGATGAATACACAAATAACACATGAATTTTTATAACAAAGGTTTTAACCTTTGATTTTTAATTATCATTAATGCATTCAATGCAGATCTTATCAAAAAGGCGGGAGTGGTTTGGATGTGAAACCGTCAACAGTTTTTGCGTTGAGTTATGGTGGTAAGCAGTTTCTATTGAAACGAGTGTGATCCAATAAAAACTTGCCACGTCATGGGAGGCGGATTCATCAAAACAGCCTATTTCGCTCTGCTTTTGGCTTCAAATCATCGTTTATGTTTCGAGCGCGAAACTCATCGTCAGGTGTTGGATCTAGATGATCGGAGTGAACGGTCAGGATTAAAAGGAAAGTTGTGGTCAAAATGGTGGTGGGACTGGGGTCTATGTTCGTGGTGGCGAATGGAAAATGTTATAAAAACCTTTGTATAATATACATTTTAACCAAAGTTCTTATGTGAAAAATAAAGGGTTAGGTATATAAGCAGGGCTATATGGTATGATAACAAAGGTTTATATGTATGTCAGGGTGCGTGAGGCGGGTTAAGTGGGTTTTAACTTGGGTTAAACTATGTATAACGTGAGGCTAATATATAGCTGAAAATACAAAGGAGAAAGCCAATGCGAAACATGGTATAAGCTTTAGTTCTTTTGCAAATAAACCTTGGGTTATTCGTTTAATGCGGGGATAGAAACATTTATTTACAAAGTATTATATAGTTTATCAAACCATGGGGGCTTAATAACTATAGGGGGGCGGGATATTTACATATTTCTAATTTTATGCCAAAGGGGTTGTAATTTGGACTCTTTATTTCCACATGTGGATAATTATTTTAACATAAAAGCTAAAAATAGTGGGTTTAAAGGGTATTAATATAAAGGGAATTATATTAATAGGAAAAGGTGATTTTTATGGATTTAATATATAAATTAGAAGTTAATATGACAAGGGACAATGAAATACACCAAAAATACAATTACATGACTAAGTAAAGTGAAAATATCAAAGCAAAGCTTTTATCATTTATAATTTCAACACTTTTAACTTAGGATATAATGCTTTTGGAGGATTTTATGCTTTTATGAATGAAGGGAGTTAGTCAAATGGGGAATTTCACATTTCATTAAGTAAAAAAGGTGCTTACTTATGAAATTGAATAGTAATGCGTGTATGAAGGGTAAATGATGATAATTAGGGATTTAATACAGGAATTCAACACTTTTAACTTATCAGTCATCGAGCCTTGGGTCCGGTCCCAACAAAAGTCAGAGAAATGCTCTGAGCCTCTTTGACTGAAAGTCTAGAATGTAGAATAACTATAGGGAGGGGAAATTAGTGATTATTTGCCTGGTGATGAATATTTACATGCTTTTCCCACTTCTTTCTACCTACCCAACTTTAATCTAACATTTTTTCCTTCCATTTTGCAGGTGCATTTGAGCTTGCTACCTTGAAAAATTTTATTCTTTTGAAAGCATAAAAAATATCTAAATCTACCTTATATCATCCGAGGGCTCAAATTAAACTGATGAGCTCCTCTTTATTCTCTACCTATCTACTGATTAGTCATGATTAAATTGTCTGACTAATCTTTATTCACTATTCTACAACAATAAAATTGAAATCATGACAAGTCAAGTTTACATAGTTTAACTCATCATGGATTATGGCATTTATTGACACTCTGCCATAATCATCAGTAACAAAGTAAAAAGTAGTGGCATTTGGATTTGCACACTTTCATGTTTTATTTCTTTTTTCTTTTGGGGTCCATATTTTTTCTAAGTCCTTTGATCTTTCTTTTAGGACTTTTACCCTCTTTTTTATTTTCTATTTTTTTATTTTTTTACAAAATATGGGAAAACAACTTGCAGAAATCAAGGTATGTACATATTTTACAAGACTATCATAAGTCAATTCCAAATTATGAATCCTATACTTATAGGACCCTAACACCCCACAATGATTCAATATTCTAAACCTTTAGTTAAAGAGGCTCAGAGCATTTCTCTGACTTCTGTTGGGACCAAACCCAAGGCTCAATAACTGATTGGTCAAAAATATTGAATTCCCTACATAAAACCCACTTCATCAGCATATTTACTCTTTTCCAAAGTCATGAATCCCTTTTCCTAAGTAAAAACACCTCTTTTTCTTAGTAAAAGTAAAAACCCTACTTGATTAATTTCATTTTCATTCAAAAACATTCAAAAACCCATAAAATGCATTTTTATCCTAAGTCTATATGTAAAAAATCAAAATGGGACAAACTATGCTTAAAGGCCTATTTTTACACTTTACTTAGTTTTAAATTTTGTATTTTAATTCTTTCCTACATTACACCTTTATTTTCATATTAATTTCTAACTTATATTTATTAACTCCCTATTTTATACCCTCCCATATATATTATTAAATCATTTTTATGTAAATAATTCCCAAAACCCACTTATTTAAAGTTTAAACCTATGTTAAATTATCCAATGTGACGAAAATAATCCCCGCCCTTTATTCCCATTGGTTTAAACATATCAAAAATAAAAAAATATCTCCCGCCCCTATGGTTTTAAAACACCTGTTAAAAGGTATTTTATACCATATCAATAAACATATGCACAACAGCGTAATTGGTTGAAACATTTGTTAAATGTTTTAATTAAAACATATATGAATCTACCCCTCCACCTATCATATAACATAAGGTTTTATGCGTTATAAGTTTATATTTATAATGTTATAGATCATCCCGCCGCATATACCGAACCCCAGACCCACTTTGAATGCCGAGCATCTTCCAAATTAAATCTTCGTCGTTCACACTCAAGCTTCCTGTTCCAACGATTGAAAACCCATATCGCAAATAAAGTTGTGCGATATCAACACTTTCCCTTTCTACGCGAAATAGGTTGTTTAGCCTTTTCCTCCCTCCTCCACGTGGCTCATTTCGATTGGATCATGTTTGATTCGATTGAAACCACTTACGATTCAAACCTGCGCGATAACCACTCGCAGTTTCTAGCCTTTGAAGCCCGAAAACCGCCCATTGCTTGACTTAACCGCCATTTATTGCAAGCCAATCTAACCCTAAAACGCCTAATAAACCCTGAAAAAACATTGTTATTCCCTTCTTCTACACTTATCAGCCGTATTTGCTATTCCAACTCAGAAAACGAAGCCTGTATACGGTTTATATGCCTAGAACCAGTGAAAATCCTGCCATTTACTGTTGAAGGTTGTTGGAAGTCCTAAATTACTTCCAGAAGATACCAGGAACCTATTAAAATGCCTCGGAGCCATTTTTCAAATACCTATACCTGCCTAAAACCGGTATTTTTCAAGAAATCGAGCCTGTTATCAATCTAAAAGAACCTTGATAGAGAAATAAATACAATCAGAACTTAAATTTATCCAAGAAAGCCTTTCAAAAAAGGTCCAAAAAATAGGCTAAACCCTATCAAATTTTTTGAAAAAACCATCTTTTAGACTGCGCTCCATTTTTAAGGATAATATCGAGTTTATTTAGTTTCCAGACAATATAAAACTCCTATTAAAGCCCATAAATCCTCTGCAGGTAACCTGACCTTCTATGCCTTAATTCAAATGATTTTCAGTCCAATATCCATTGAAAAAACCCAAGAAACTCCTGTTTCTTGTTTTCTAACCAGTGAGAGTCTGAAATACATATGAAAGTCAAAAATTGAAGGAAAAATACAATAAAAGAACCATATTCTACCTATTTTAAATCCAATAACCTCTGTCAAAATCCAAAAATACCTCAGTAAATTGTTTAATCATACAGAAGTAATCAGAAATCCTAAAAGTAGATTTTTTTTGTAGTCCTAAAAGCTTACAAATGCCTAAATCTACTATAGCTGCATCTTCCAAGACTGCCATCATTGTGAACCCTCTACAACCTCCTGTTGTATATATTGATCACACCCCATTAGCAAATGTTGACTACAAGAAAGCATACCCCATTGTAGAATTCAATCTATTAGAACTTCACAACTAGATTTTTTAAAAGTCTTTAGATTAGGTGGAAGAAGTCCAAATTTGGGAATCAAACTTGCCCAAATATGTTGTTCCAGTTACTCATTCATGCCCAGAGATTATTAGATTGTGTCATAATTATTATGTACCTGAACAAAGAGCCATAGTAAATGAAAACAAAGAAGTACTTTTTACAATTACTATTGAGTCCATAAATCAAATGTTACAGCTCAAACCCGATCCTCAAGTAGTTCCTTTGTCCATATAAGCACTTACCAAGTTGTACATTGGCCTTGATTTTCCCAAAAGATTCTAGATCCTTCAAATATTCATGCCCTTACATGTGGAAATTCCTCAAATCAATCCTCCATATTCCACTTCAAAATTTCCAGAATGTTCAATGCATGTAATTTCCATGTTATCATTCATCCTAGGATACTTCACAGATGAGCATATAGATGAATCCATCCTAGGTTTCCTATCTAATTTCACACCAGGACAACCTCCATCTGTTATCTTCAATTATGTTGGGTACATTGCTGACAATATCCATGAACAACTGATTAAATTACCAACTGAAGGAGTGTTTAGATACACATCTTTTCTCTTCCATATGTTTTTGTATTTTAAAGAAAATAAGTTTCTAGTAACCCTCAAGAAGCTTGACATTGAAGGAAATCCACTTTCAATTATTTTTTGGACATATTTGATCAGAAAAGAGTCCACATAGTTTTCTTATATAGTGTTTTGAGACTTCTTTGTTCATCCATTGATAAATATGTTAACCAATACTGAAAAACCAAGGATCAATGATCAAATGAAGAATATTTTACAGCTATCAGAGCAGACCAAGACTGGATATTGGTAGTTCTATGAAAAACACACAGAGATCAGAGTTTTTGGGTCTAATCTGTTGCCCTATAAACTACCCAAATATGTAGCAATGAGGGTTTTTTCCTTGGAATACATCAGGCAAATCTTAAATTATGATTCAATCAAATTCCTAGTAGCAAAGAAGAAAGCACAGTTTAAGTTGAAGAATCAAGTGGGACCATTCATTTGTAATCATAGAGATGCAAAGTAGAAGCATCCAAACAGTTATTAGAGTACAAATTTTAAGAGAGTTTCTCCTAGAATTATGATCCACAAGGAATATTGAGTAAAATGAGGGTTAAGTGTAAACTAACACCCTACATTCATGAGAAAAAACCAAAGATTGAGAAGTATGTCAATCAGACTGAGTGGGTAGAAATCACTTTAATAGATGCAGTAAAGCAAGGTGATACTAGTCACACTTTACAAACTGTAGATCAAACAGAGAAGGCCACCAAGAGAGTCAGAGAAGAAGGTTCTTATGTTGTTGAAACCACTAATGAGACTACGTTCAAATTAAGATATAATAAGAAGCCTAAGTTAAACTCAGTTGGCAAAGAAAAAGTTACTATTGAGGTTGAAGGCATAGATGTCCCAGTATCAAACACAGATATTGCCACAGTTATTAGAAATGAATCAGTTACAAAGAATTTGAATGAAGGGTAGAATAATAATTAAAATGCACAATTGATAGAGAAACAACAAAACATGGAAGCATCATATTCACAAACAGCAGAGAAAAAGGATTTGGATATCAGGGAAAAGTACAAGCAGATCAAGACAAAGAATGAAGAGATTAAAAATGATATTTACTCTCAATATTTGAAGCAAACACCAAGTGTACAAAACATACTTTTATCTGCCTTTGATTACTCAAATAAAAAGTTAATCATGTTAGTGTTACAGCCTACAGTGAAGACTCCAAAGACAGTTGCAGACTACAAAAAGGTTTATCTAGAAGTACAAACAGAGAAAACTCCTACACTTGATCAAATAGAATTTCATAGACAGAGTTCAGAGATGTTGTATTATACCATTACAACCAAAGTTATGAGTGTTCAAAAACTTCAGAACACAATCATAAACATGAAAGATCAAATTAAACTTGACAAAGCATCATTATATGCTAAATACCTAAGGATTAAATATTTAGAAGAATTATTTCTCCAAGTAGGATATGATCCTAAAAATGTGAAAGCAGCAAAGCAGTTAGTGAAGAAGAAAAATGAGGACATTGCAGCATTGAGGAAATAGCTTAAACTTCCATCAACTGAACATCCTCAAGCTAAAGAAATAATACAAGAACAGACTCAAACGGATGATATGATGAACTTAACCTTTTAGTTAACAGGATAGATCGAAGAAATGGAGACTCAATTGGACAAACTTTTCCATGAAAGGGAAACAATAAAAGCACAAGAAGTTCCTTCAGTAATTCCTATGGTTACTACAATTGTGCCTTCAACTCTAGCAGAATAGTTGGCACCCAAAGAACCACTGGCTACTATAGTGCCAGTGACATCATCTACAACTTCAACTACAGAGTCATCTACTACAGTAGCTTAGCCCACAGATGAGGCCAGTAAACTAGTAAAATCCATGGAAGAAATGTCACTTCAGACAAGTGAGATTAACAGATTGAAAAATATGATTGTTAAACTTGAGAATACAAACAAGTTAGCTCAAATAAATGCTAAAAATCATGAGCAAAGAGCTAATAGGTTAAATGAAGAACTAAAGAAGCTACAAAAGGTTTTGACCTTAAAGGAACCAATATCGTATGTGAAAAATTATTTATGGAACAAAATCAATGAAGCCATCAATGATGTGTGACTCTCAATTCAGGTAATCTTTGAACAGAGAGATTTACTAAAAGCAGCACTAGCAGAAATTCAAAAAACCAAAGATGAGCTAGGTACTAAACCTGAGCAAGCCATATAATTGATCAAGTTTCTCAGCAATAAAAACATGCAGGATTTGGAAGAAATACAAATAACTGATAGGACAAACACAATCCTTGAAATAAGGAAAGTCATCTCAAAGAAGAATCTAATGAAACTACTTGAAGAAAAATGTGAAAGTATGAACATAACTATAACCAAGTTTATGGTTAAATTTGAAAATTTGAGGCAAAGAATTTTGCCTAACATTTTGGTCATAAATGATAAGCTTATGTCTCAGGAGGATTATAATAAGAAAATCAGATAGTATGCAAAAGAGCAGGTTGAAAAGACAAGTGGACAAGGCACTCCAATAGGGAGGGTTTTACTCAGAAGTTTTGAAGATTTATTCTATCTGCAACATGAGATAAGACATTTGTTTGTCATAAAACCAACTTTTTCCAGATATACTGAGGTAGATGAGAATTTCAGGAAGTTAAAGAAGATACAAATTCCAAATGAGGAATCTTGGAAATCACTTATTGATTTACTGTGAAAAGTAAAAAAGCAGATAAAAGGAAGAAAACGGTTTGCTGATTTTTACAGCCAAAGCAGAATTTATTACAGCAGTAAAATAGTTTTACAAACGTTAAAGAGTATCAGATTAAATGGAATCAGAGTAAAAGAGTATAAGATAAAGAGATCATATTTCAAAACAGATTTAAAATATCTGAGCCAGCAAAGAGGACACCAAGGCAACCAACTACACCTTATCCACAATTAGTTTCTATTTTATTTGGATCAATAGGATAGCTTGTTGATTTGTTAAGCAGTTGTCTCTATTTTGTTGTAAAGATATTTCTATTTTCCTTAGATAATTCCTAGAATCATTCTAGGATATTTTGTAAACAATATTGTATAAATACTTCATCTTTAGAAGTATTATTGTGGAATGAATTGCTGAAGATTTCTATAGTCCTTTTTGTTGGACTTGAAGGCTTTTGTGTTGCAAATTTCGAGTAGCAGACTGGATCATATCAATTAGCATCATATTTCAGGATTCATGTGATGAGCTATTGAAGTGAAGTATCCTCTATTCGTAATTGTTTATCTTCTTTGTTTCATGCATCCATATATGTGTTCCAAATTTGAATGATAATTTAGGAGTATTATTTCAGGATTTGTTAAAAGCACCATGTCTTTATTTTTTATCATTTCTATGTTTTCTGCTAATTTCCAGAGCGGAGAACCCTTAATTTCTCCCTCTTTCATTTGACCTCTACCTACTACTTATTTTTTCCAGATCAAAGAACCCTTCATTTCTCTTTATCACCACTTCACCAAACAGCCTTCCAAGATCTTCAAAGGCTTATCTATCTTGCCCTGAAAACATTTGTCTTTTTGACCTTGATCCTAGCTCTATCCGCTTGAATTTTGACTCCTTAGCCCAATGGACAATCATATTTCCCACTATCCATCTCATTAAGTGATTTTTCCCACCAATCCAAACCAAATCAAAACCAAATTTCACAATCATAACTAGCCTAATATTTTATAAATCAAACAAAGATTAATTTTATAGAGAGAGCCCTCTCTGAACCCTAGGAAGGCTAGATCCTAGAGTTTAAAAGTAGGTTTGGTTACCTCTAGAGTTCTTACAACTATAAATCAAAATCTCACAACTTAGAGAATTACTAGAGTGATAACAGAAAGCAGTCATCAAGATCAAGGGTCATCATGGAAACTGGTGTTGAAATTTTCTAATGGAGTTATCTATGAATTCACTGATTAGAAAGAAAGCATAATGATTTCAGCAAGAATTCTATGCTACAAAATTTCGGGATGTGATGACATATTGATGGAGCAAGTCAAGGGAATGAAGCTCTTCATTCTAGATAAATTGCTACAGCATGATGCACAAAATCCAATCTCAACATTATATATATATATATATGTGTGTGTGTGTGTGTGTGTGTGTGTGTGTGTGTGTGTTGAGATTGGATGTTGTGAATTCATGTCATATGGTTGCAGGTAATGGACTTCTATATTTAGAAGTATGATCTATGGAGGAGGATCTCTCAGTGCATTGACAAATGAAATCAACATAATATATATCCTCATATGGAATATGAGGTGATTGTATATGAATGAGGAATTGGAAAATTGTAAGTTCCTGGGAATGAAAATGTGTAGAAAGGAAGATATCATGAAATGCAACCATGTCAAGAGGCAGTTATCATCCAGAAGCTAAGAAGATGTGACTAGAATATCTCCTGGGAGGATATGTAGACTGTGATATAAATCTGGTAAAGAAGAAGACCCTTGACAAAACATATCATTAGGAAATGTGTCAATCTAAATAAAGTATTTTGATGCCTACAAGAATATTTCATGGTGAAATATCATCGTTGAGGTAACTTTTATTTTTAAATTTCATATGTATATGTTTATCTGGATGAATTTGTGCAGGGATGCTAATCATGAGAAAGGATATATGATCCTTGGAGATTATTTGAAGGAAAGCAGCATGGCATATAAGGTGGACCAAATAAGAAAGACATATGAATCATTTTCTGGTAGATGACATGACTCATGAATGAAAGTGATGGATGATCTATGCCCTATGGAGCTAAAGCTGAAGATTCCTCAAAGATCGAAATCCATGACATCAAGGGGAGGAATTCTTCATGAGAATTTGGGTGTCTCACCATTGCTGCTACATTTCCCTGATTGAGAGGGTGCCTGGTGATCAGTTTCTTACTTGGAAGAAACTAGGTAATTCGTAAGAATGAGTTTAGGTACATTCCTTATATAGGAATGAGTACATTCCCTTGTGGAATAGGTCCTCCTTAGCTGAGAGGGAGAGATAGACACATCATTATGTTCTTCACTTGGGAAGACAGAATGGAGGATTGGGTAATCATCTGGCATTCTATACTCTTTGAGAATGTATTAGGGCATTCAAGATAAGAGTAGTCGAGGACTGATATTCTTTGATGGCTATCTACCCAAGAGAAGAATAGTCCAAGAAGGTCATACTTTGGGAACACCCGAGTGGAGAACGTACCTTGGAGAGACAATGGCTATGTTTTTTATAACTCATGTGTCTCGCCATCATTCTATCCCATTGTCTCGTTGAGAGATGGGGTTGTTAGTCAAGACCTTGCACTAAGACAATGCTGGTTGAAATAATGTTATACAGATGTGATTACCAATACAATTCTTCTTATGAGATTCTTCAGTTTGAAAGTAACCATGTACCTATATGAATACCTCCCTAGTTAAGAGGGAGTGTTGAAAAGTGTAAATAGGATCGCTCTTCATATTGACTATGTAATTATGAATTTATTTAAAGAAGAAGACAAAGATAATAAAATGTATTTTTTGTACTTACTTCATGGGTTTCATGAGCAAGAATTTTATTATAGGTTAATAGCCTTCTTCTTTATGTCTATTTAGGGTTTGTCTTCTATTTATAAGTGTAATTAGTGTCATGTATATGAATAACCTAGTCATCATTAAATGCTCCAAGACCTTGTCATGAACCTTGTGGAAGAACGGCTTGAAAAAACCCTCACTCAATGCTGGAAATTGTTATCACTCTAGTAATTCTCAAGTTGTGTGATTTTGGTTTTTAGTCAAAGAATTCTAGAGGTAACCACAAACCTACTTCAAAATCTAGGATCTAGCCTTCCTAGGGTTGAGAGAGGGCTCTCTCTTTAAAGTTTAACTTTGTTTTAATTTGTGTTTATTAGGCTAGTTATGAAAGTGCAGCTTTGGTTTTGTTTTGGTAGATTTGGTGGGGAAAATCACTTGAAAGGATGGATAGTGGGAAATCTATTTTTCCACTGGGCTATGGAGTCAAAATCAAGAAAACAGGACTGGGATCAAGGGAAAAAAGGTAAAATGTCTTCAGGGCAAGATAGATAAACCTTGGAGATCTTGGAAATTTGTTTTTATGAGGTGGTATGATCGGGATAAAGGGCACTTAAGAATCCTTAAATCCAGAAAAATAAGTAGTAGGAAGAGGTAAAACAAGAGAGGGATAAATTAAGGGTTCCCTACACTAGAAATCAGAGGAAAACATATGAATGATAACTAGTTAAAAATAGGGTGCTCTTAACAAATCCTGTAGTAATACTCCTAGTTATACATTTAGATTTAGCATAAACATAAATGGATGCATGTAACAAAGAAAGGAAACAATGACAAGTGAAGAAAATACTTCACTCCAAATAGCTCATCACAAGAATCCTGAAGTATGATGCTAATTTGATTTGATCCAGCCTGCTACTCGAAGTTTTGACACACAAAAGCTTTAAAGTCCAAGAAGAAATGACTATAACAATCCCAACAATTTTATTCCACTCCAAATACTTCTAAAGATGAAGTATTTATACATAATGTTTTACAAAATATCCTAGAAGACTTCTAGGAATTATCTTAGGAAAATAAAATATCTTTACAATAATAATAGAGACAGTTGCTTAATAAATCAGTAAGTTGTCCTATTTTATCCAAAAGAAATAGAAATTGTTTGAGGATAACAAGTAGCTGGCTACCTTGGTGTCCTCCTTGCTAGCTTTTAGATATATTTTTTTTAAATCTGATCTGTCTTGTCTGATACTCTTTCTCGGATACTCTTTATTCACTGATACTCTTTAAACTCTTATACTCTTTAACCAAAAATTTGTTTTACTGCTGTAAAGAAAATTTTTTTTGACTGTTAAATTAGAAAACAATTTTTTGTCTTCCTTTCATCTACTTGTTTGTATCCTTCACAGTAGATTTGTGAGTGCTTTCCAATCCTCATTTTTAGGAATTTGAATATTCTTTAATTTCCTAAAGTTCTCATGAGCTTCTGTATATCTAGCAAAGGTTGACTTGATGAAAAGCAAGTGTTTGATCTCATGTTGTAGGTAAAATAAACCTTCAAAACTCTTAAGTAACACTTTTCCTGTTGGGATGCCTTGACCTGTTGGTTTATTTACCTGTTCCATCGCAAATTCTCTTATCTTCTTATCATACTCATTTTGAGGCATCAATTTATCATTAATAACCATGATATCAGGAAATCCTTTTTGTCTTAAACTTGTGAACTTAACCATGAACTTGGTCATGGCAATATTCATGCCTTCACACTTTTCTTCAAGTTTCCTCATCAAATTTCTCTTTGTTGTGACTTTCCTAATTTCTAGGATAGTTGCAGTTCTATCTGTTATTTTGAGCTCTTCCAACTCCTGTCTATTTTTGTTGTTAAGGAAATTGATTAGCGTTACAGCTTGCTCTGGTTTGTCAGCTAAATCAGTTTGAGTCTTTTGAATTTCTACTTGGGCTGCTAGTCATAATTCTCTTCGCTCAAAAATTACCTAAATTGAAGGCCATACATCATGGATGGATTCAATGATATTATTACAAAGGTAATTTCTGATGTATGATATCTAATCCTTCAAATTTAATTCTTTTCGCAAATTTTTTAAGTCTTCACTCAATCTGTTGGCATTTTGTTCATGTGTCTTAGCATTTACCTGAGCTAATTTATTTGACTTTTCAATATTTTCAATCGTTTTTGTCAATATGTTAATCTCATTTGTCTTTAAAGACATTTCTTCCATTGCTTTCACTATTTTGCTGGCCTCATCAGTAGGCTATACTGTTGTTGTAGAAGATTCAGTGGCTAATATTGTGGCAGAAGTCACTGGCACTGCAGTAGCCAGTGGTTATTTGGGTGCAAAATTTTCACCTAAAGTTGAAGGCATTGTTGTAGTGATAACTAGAGTGACTGTAGGAATCATTGGTTCTTTCACTGTCTCCTTTTCTTGGACAAGTTTTTCCATCTGTATTTCCATTTCCTTAACCTGGGCTGTCAAATGAAGAATTAAATTCATCATTTCATCTTTTTCATTTTGTTCCTGTATGACTTCTTGTTTCTGAGGATGCTCACTTTGAGGAAGTTTGATTTGTTTCCTCAAGGCTGCTATATCCTCATTTTTCTTTTTCACCAATAATTTTGCTTCTTTGATATTAGTAGAATCATATCCCACCTATAAAACTAGCTATTCCAATGCTTTTATCCTTGAATCCTTGGCATATAATGAGGATTTGTCCATCTTCATCTGATCTTGCATGTTAGAGATGGTGTTTTGGAGCTTTTGAATAGTCATAGCTTTATTTGTGACAGTAGAATAGAGCATCTCTGAAATCTTCCTGTGGAACTCAATTTAATCAAGAGCATGGATTTTATTTGTCTGGACCTCCAAATCAACTTTCTTATAATCAGCCACTATCTTAGGAGTTTTGACTGTGGGCTACAACACTGACATGATTAGCTTTTGATTAGAATAATCAAAAATATTAGAAAGGAGCTTGTTTTTTATACTAGGAGTATATTTGAGATATTGAGAATAAATGTTATTATTTATCTCTTCATTCTTCAATCTAATATGCTTATATTTCTCTCTAATATCCAAATCCTTTTCCTCAGTTTCTTATGAGGAAGAAGCTTCCATGCTTTGATGTATTTCCATTAACTGCGTGTCTTCATTATTGAGTTGTTCTTCATTCTGATTTTTAGCATTTGGCTCATTTATAATCACAGTGGCAACATTGGTTTCTGGAAAATCTATATTGGTATTTAAAGGCTCTATTTCCTCAACATCTATTGTCAATTTTCCTTTACCTGTTGTATCTAATTTAGGTTTTTTGTTATATATGATCTTTAACTTGGTTTCTGTTGTAGTCTCTGCCACATAGAATCCTTCTTCCCTTACTCTTTTAATGGAATTCTCTGGTTGATTTGCAGTTTCTAAGGTATGACTAGTATTACCTTTGTTCACTGCATCTATTGAGGTGTTTTTAGTCCATTCAATCTGATTGGAAAACTTTTCTATTTCTGGTTTAGCTTCATGAATAAAGGGTTTTAACTTGCATTTAACCCTTAGCTTGTTCAAGATCCCTTGTGCATCATAGTTCCAAGGGAAACTCTATTCAAATTTATATTCCAATAACTGAATTGCTGCTTCTTTTTCTGCATCCATGTGATTGCATATGAATGGCCCTATCTGATTCTTAAGTTTAAATTGGATCTTCTTCTTAGATTCCATGAATTTTATTGAATCAAAGTTTAGGATCTACCTGATATACTCCAAGGAAAAGATCCTCATTGAAGGATGTTTGGGTAACTTGTAAGGTAACAAGTTTGACCCAAAGAAAATCTAATCCAATATATAGCTTGGTGAGGGCCTCTATAGACAAAGGGACTGCTTGGGGGTCAGGCTAAAGTTGCAACATCTGGTTAATTGTTTATGCAGTAATGGTAAAAGGCACATCTTTATTGGAATTTACAATGGCTCTTTGATCTGGAACATAGTATTGCTGACACAATCTAATAATATCCTGACATGGGTGAGTTAATGGGACAACATATTTGGGCAAATTGGATTCCCAAAAATTGACCTCTTCTTGATCATCTAAAGACTTTTCATAACACCACTGATGGATATCTAGCAGGTTAAATTCAACAATGGGATCTGCTATTTTGTAATCAGTATCAACTAGGGGAATGTGTTCAATATCAATAACTGGGAGTTGTAATGGATTGAAAACAATAACAGTACTTGAAGTTGCTAGGATCCTGTGATTTGGCTGATTGGAAAACCAAATGACAAGGCAACATATAAACCAAGCTTTAGAGCTCTAGGATCTAGCCCTCCTAGTCTCAGAGAGGGATCTCTCAATTGTTTGCAAAGATATGACTTGTTTGCTTGTAAAAGGTTGATTTTAGGCTAGTTATTAAGTGCAAGTTTGTTTGTTTGGGTTTGGCTGGTTGGACATGAAGGATCTAGGAAGCATAGATAGAAAGGGGAAACATCAAATCCATTGGGAAATGGAGTCAAGAGGAAGTTATAACAAGCTCAATCAATGGATATGGGATATCAAAGGGCAAATCTAACTTGGCCAGTGGATCTTGAGTTTGGTGGATAAAATGAAATGGACATTAAGGATTTAGAAGGAGAAGTAGAACTAAGGGCAGTTAAGAATCCTTAATTATATATATTTCTCAAAAAAGGGACTTAAAACATCATTTGAACATGAAGAGGCATTCCATAGACAGGGCTAACCACAAATTCTAGAAACCACACTTCAGCAAATAACAATCTCAAGACAAACTTTTCAAATTAAATCTAGGAGTTAAGGAACCCTCTATTTCATCCAAATATTTCACTTTTAAGGATAGGAAAACATTCAAGATTCACAAATAAATTCATTCATAGAAGAGGGAACTCCTAGACATCCAAGAGTGCAACTATAAAGACCTTCAAAACAATTATCTCAGCAAGAACAAAGGGTATGATCAAAACAGACCTCTTTGGCAGACTGTAAACAATGGTAATTTAAAGGGAGACTTCATAAACAGTTTTCAAGAGGCAACAAGTAAGTAGGGAAAACCATAGATCATCTTGAGAACAACTGTTTGAATTATTTCTGAAATAACAAGCTTGAGGGTTGAAAGGCAGTCAAACTAATCAATAAAACCTTCAGCAAATGAAAACATAAAGACAGTGAAGAGCAAACAGGTCTAAGGTGCTTCTAGGATACATTTCTTAGCCTAAACTTTTTACTCTACTGTAAGTATATAATGATGGAACAAAATAGAAAACAGGAAATAACATTAACAGATCAGAATACATCACCAACAACCATGTTCATGGATCCAATGATAGAGCCTTCTCATTAACAAAACATGTCAAAACATCATTTGTCTTCCAAAACTTCAATTTCTTCTTAATCTTTAGCCAGACTATGTACAACTGCAAAGAGTTCAAATGCTAGCAACCAACCCTTACAAATGAGTTCCACAACAGTATTTATACTATAATTGAGGAGGTGGAACTATCTAGGGTTCAAAATGTTATTAATGACATAGTAAATGCACTCCTAGCCTTAAAAAACCATGCAAGGCATAAGGTAGGAATGTCTCTCAACTACTCCTCTGTGTAATAAATCTGTCTTTACTTCCTTGGGATAAAATAGGTGAAAATGTTGACTTTGCAGCCTTATCTTCATCTTTACATTAACTATTCTGACAATTTAAAATATATTTTGACTGTGTAATAACTGTCAATTTGCCCCTTAGGACATAAAGTAGGTCATAGGTGGCAGTTTGATTTATTAAGTGAATAACTGCTTCTGTTGATATATTCGAGGCTATCTTTAGGCGTAATTTTCCTTTATTTCATCATTAAACTGTTTTTTTAAGACCCTTTAGCCTTGATCTGCCTTTAATTAATCTTCTTTAATGCTTTGATTTTGCCTTAAGCCTTTATAATTCATTGGGCTGTCTTTTAACACTTTCGGACTTCTTCAAACCTTTGATTCTTCTGTCTTTAACTATGTTTTCTTTTTTAATCTGCCAATTTAAGCCTTTAATCTTCTGTCTACCTCTTTAAACCTTGATTTATCCTTGATACTCTATTTTTCTGCCTTTATCTCTATATCTATTTAACAACTGTTTTATTCATTAATCCTTCATGCCGTTGAACTTTTGACTTTCACCTTCAATCACTGTTTGAAGGCTTAATACTTTCAATTTATCTTTGATCTTTGTTCATGTCTTCATTGATGCTTTGTTGTATTTGTCCTTTATGTGTTGGGAGGGTTTCTTTATGTGCTGGAGGTTTTCATAACCCGTCGAGGGTTTGAACCTTTATACAACCCCTTTGGCTCTTTAATGTAAATTTTTCCTTATGGATCATCATCTAGAGGACATTCCGATCATTGTAATGCCTCTGTGGGCATCACCACCGTTAAATTTGGAACAATCAAAACACAAAAATTAATTCCAAAACCTGTGTTTTTGGCTAAATTGCATTTCAGAGGTTTGGGATGGGTTTGAGAGCGATTGCAGAGGTGGAGGATAGTGTGCAGAGGAGGGATTTCATGGAGGAACCAAGAGGAAACCATGAAAATTTAAATTTTGGCATGAAAGAGGAAGGCGGTTTTGTGAAACTGCGGGTGGTTTTCGCGCAAGGGATGGCTGGTAAGTGGTTACGGCCATTTTGAACGCGATACCACACAGATGATGATGCGTGTCCGCAACAAAACCACATTTTTCGCGTTGGAATCGAGCGATAACCCTCGGAGGAAAATCTACGCGATATCGTTTCTGGTCCTTCAGATCTGGGAGCTCCAGATCTACGGTGGACGATGAATGCATCAGGGGAAGGTGCGCAATGGAAGGGGGATGGTGGAGGCCAGGTGTCAGACAGGGATTTGGCGGGTGACAGAGTAGTGGGTAGTGGGCCCGGTGGTGACGTGGGCTATTTTTCGGGTAGCGGAAAGGTCGGGAGATGGGAGGAGAAGCGGGGTTAAATGAGGGTCGTCGGATCATGCAGATCAACGGTTGAGGACGCGTCGGAGAAATGTTATGGAGCAGGGTGAGGAAAAAAAAGGGGGAGGGGATGGGCATAGGCCATCCAATCAATATGATCGATGGTGTAGATCTGCCGAGGAAAACACAGGTGCGGAGAAATGAAAAGTTGAGGAAGGGGGGCTAGAGAAAAGGGAGAGGTGCGGTCCCGTGGGGAAAAGGAGGACTGAGCATTTAAAATGGAAAGAGATAAGGGCTTAGCTCATGGTCACGACCCTGGGTCTTGTAAAGAAGAGGGGGTGAGGGCTCAAGCCCAAAGGGGCTTTAAAGCCCAATTTTATAAAAAGGGTGGAAAAAGGCTAAAACAAAAGGTTTTTGGCTTTTTGGAGGTTTTTGGCGGAGGGTCTCGGGCTTTGGCCATATGAGCAAAGGGGGCGGAGGATCTAAGCTCTTAAGGGCTTAGGGCCTATTTATAAAAGGTCGAAAATAGGCTTAAAAGATGGTTTTTAGGCCTTTTTAAAGGTTTTCGATAGGTAAAAAGAGATGTTTTAAACCATAAAAAGGGGTTTTTGTGGTTTAAAAAGGGTTTTTAGAAGGCTTTTTGAGGGTTTTGAGGGGTAAATGAGAAGGGGAAAAAGGGGATTTTCAGAGGGAAAAGGGACTGATAGAAAAATAGGGGCAGGAGTGATAAAATGGGGGGAATGAAATGGAGGAAAAATGGTGAAAATAGCTTGAAACAAGCTTCCTTTTGAAACAGTAGGGTGATGTTTTAGAAGGCATAGATGAAGATATTCAGTGAACTGATAGACTTAGGATAATGAAGGCTGTGAGATTTCTAGAACTCATAATGCTTCTTTGAAATATTATTTCTAGAAATCTAGGATTGGTAACTTAGTCATCTTTGGACAAAGTCAAAATTATGGATGACTAACATTGGCTCCACTTGGGGAGGACAGCTTTCTTTTTAAGGTGTCCAGAACCTTAGTTATCAATCTTCTGGCTTTCAGTAGACCAGTGCCTTATCCATTGGGCAGAATTTTTTTGTTTTGCTGATTTTCTTTGCATTTTGACAATTTTTCAATGACTAGCAGCATGAAAACTCTTTAAGGCAGCACCTCTACCTACCCACAACTACTTTTCCTATCATTTTTTCTTCTCTTGAGTGCATTTGAACTAGCAAACTCTTTGAAATTTCATTTTTTGAAAACAGGAAGATAAAAATATCTAATGCTACCCTTATTTCTTCCAAGAGTTCATATTAAACTGTTGAACTCTTTATTTCTCTACCTAACTATCTATCTGTCAAGATTAGGTTGTTTGACAGATTTTGTTCTCTATTTCTAAGACAGAAAATTTAAACACAGTAAAATCAGGAATAGACTGTCTGATTTGCTATGGTGTCTATCGCTGTATGTACAAGCTGCACATAGACTTTATTTGCAGAAAATTTTAAACAAAATTGTGAAGGCTTAAGATCTGAAAATAAAAGACATCCTTCTTTCTTCTTTCCCTAGTTCAAATTTTTAGCATATTAAAACCAGCCTTTCTTTCTTTCTTTGGCCCAAGTTTTTATCATGTTAGAGCCATTTTTTCTTTGATTCCTGGTTCAGATTTTGAGCATGTTTGAACCATTTTTATTCTATCCTAATCTGTTCTACTGATAAGCCAAGTTTACGCAGTTTGGCAAATATTATTCACTAACCTATCAGCAGTAAATTGAAATCCATCTAGTCATGATTAGGCTATATGACTAAACAACATTGTTTTCTTTTAGTAGTGGCATTTAATCTTGCACACTTTCAGATTTTTCTCTTTTTTGGTATGGGGTTGTACCTTTCTTCTTTTCATCTGCCCTCTTTTCTCTTTTCTATTGTTTTTGTGTTTTTCTTTTTCTTTCAAAGCAAAAACAAAACTAACTAGATGCTCAAAGGCTGAGCTTATTTGCTTTCCTATCTAGCCTAATCTAACCTAGAATATTTACATGTTTAGCTGAACAATTCCCTTTCCCAATACATCCAGTCAATCAGATGGTTCCATGAATGGTCTTTGCTCATCTCTTTGAGCATGTTGGACAAACAGGGCCACTCCCATTTCCCTGGTTTTTTAGCAGCAGTGCTAAATAATCTTCTTGCTTTTGGTAATACACTGCTCCTAACAACCTTTATCCCTTCTTCAAATATCTTCAAGAAATGAGCATAGGGATCTTGAAACAATGCTTGGTTATGAATATTTGGAAGATAGGTTTCAACCAAGCTTATTTTTTCCTCCACTAGATCAAGCGTAAGACTTTTTTGAGAAAGAACTTCTTCCTCATCTTCATTATTATCTAAACTCGAGGACTCATCATATATTGCAGTGTTGTCCTCTTGTAGTCCTGGTATGCTCTGATTCAGTAGACTATACTCTGTGAATAGATCATCATATTCTTGAGTAGGGGTATCTTTCATTACCTCAATTCTCTCAGGATAAGGCTTCTTATCTTCACCCCGGTCAAGAAATTCCTCTTCCTTTTCAATCTCAACATTACAACTGATAGATTGCTGATTCCCAATTATGTGAAAGCTATTTCTGATGGGCTGCATTATTTGATTACTACTTTCAAGCTGATGATAATGAAATTTATGACACCAATCCACTGTTGGTTTCCCTACATGATTAGTTTCTATTTTGAGCTCATCATCATCATCAGACTGATAAAAAATTGGAAAATCATTAGTATAAACAATTTCACCAATCAAGCATATTGGGTTATCAGTTTGTTTTTCTTTAAGCTAATCTACAAGTTTATTTTCTGGTTCAATACAACAAGGTTCAGTAGGTAGATGAGTAGAAGTATTTTGTTCTAATGAATTTTTGAGGGTTGGTTGTTTGTTTAATATTTGATCAATTTCTTCTTCTGTCAAAAGAGGAGGAATTTTTATTTGGCTTTGGGCAGAAGTGCAGCAGTCCTCTTTCTCTTTGAAGGTTGATTTTGAGGCTGGATGTCTTCTTGAGCCTCACCTAGAAAGAAAGGTGAATAAATACTTTTGTTTTCAGTTGGATCCTGAGGATTTTCTTCTATTTCTTTATCTTTCTCACGTTCAAACAACTCCTCTTGATCTTTGTGACAGTCATTTTGAACATGGGATTCATGAGTTGTTTCTAAGAGATTGTCAGGATGCCATTCTTCTTTAATAATCTGAAATGAGTTATAACATAAAGGCAAAGACTCTAGTTGTGTTGTCTCTTCTCCTATTTCAGATTTTGTGAGTTCAAGATGGTTGACTGTTTCCTCAGGGTATTGTTCCTTGTTTATGTTTGCAGCTTGTTCATAAAGTTCTCTTAACATTAAAACACAAGGTATAGGTAGGCAATCAATAACTTCTTGATAATCTTCCTCATTGTTCTCTTTATAATATTGCTCATCATACATATTTTTTTTGTTGTTCAGGTCTTGTAGTGGTTGAGTTTGTTCTTGATCTGGAAAAAACATGGGCTGCTCTAGATCATCAATATTTAAATTAGCATCATACCTATCCATTATCTTTCCAAACATGTACAACATTTTTTCCATCATGGCCAACCGTTTTGCTTTTGGATCTATATTTGAATCCATGATTGTAAATCAGAAAAGAGGTCACTGTATCTTGTCAACCAGTTCAGAGTCTTCTACCAGTGGAGTCATTTGGTCTATTGAAGGTTGTGGAGTCACCAGGTGGAAGATTTGAACTTTGCTGTCCACCAACAATATGATTTGGTTTTCTCAATAAATTCCCAAGGGAGTCTACAGGGACTAATGAATTAAGAGGCCTACTAGAGGCCAATGGAGTTTCCAGGTGGAAATTTTTAGCTCTTTTGGAGGTAAAATGTTCTATGGTCCACCACCAATGTTTATTATGAAGCCAATCTGAAATTTTTTTGGGGTTTTCTGAGTTTCTATGGTTGTTTGAAGGACTAATGAGTTTATAAGAGCTTGCTAGGCAACTATGAACTCAGAAGTCCCACTATGATCGCCAAAAATGTTAGGATCATGTGCTTTGGCTTATTGGAAAACCAAATGACAAGGCAACATATAAACCAAGCTTTAGAGCTCTAGGATATAGCCCTCCTAGTATCAGAGAGGGATCTCTCAATTGTTTGCAAAGATATGACTTGTTTTCTTGTAAAAGGTTGATTTTAGGCTAGTTATTAAGTGCAAGTTAGTTTGTTTGGGTTTGGGTGGTTGGACATGAATGATCTAGGAAGCATAGATAGAAATAGGAAACATCAGAGCCATTGGGCAATGGAGTCAAGAGGAAGTTATAACAAGCTCAATCAATGGATATGGGATATCAAAGGGAAAATCTAACTTGGCTAGTGGATCTTGGGTTTGGTGGATAAAATGAAATGGACATTAAGGATTTAGAAGGAGAAGCGGAACTAAGGGCAGTTAAGAATCCTTAATTATATATACTTCTCAACAAAGGGACTTAAAACATCATTTGAACATGAAGAGGAATTCCATAGATAGGGCTAACCATAAATTCTGGAAACCACACTTAAGCAAATAACAATCTCAAGACAAAATTTTCAAATGAAATCTAGGAGTCGAGGAACGCTCTATTTCATCCAAAGATTTCACATTTAAGGATAAGAAAACATTCAAGATTCACAAATAACTACATTCATAAAAGAGGGAACTCCTAGACATCCAAGAGTGCAATTATAAAGACCTTCAAAACAATTATCTCAGCAAGAACAAAGGGTATGATCAAAATAGACCTCTTTGGCAGACTGTAAACAATGGTAATTTAAAGGGAGACTTCAGAAACAGTTTTCAAGAGGCAACAAGTAAGCAGGGAAAACCATAAATCGTCTTGAGACCAACTGTTTGAAGTATTTCTGAAATAACAAGCTTGAGGGTTGAAAGGCAGTCGAACTACTCAATAAAACCTTCAGCAGATGAAAACATAAAGACAGTGAAGAGAAAACAGGTCTAAGGTGCTTCTACGAGACATTTCTTAGCCTAAAATTTTTACTCTACTGTAAGTATAGAATGATGGAAAAAAATGGAAAACATGAAATAACATTAACAGATCAGAATGCATCACCAACAACCGTGTTCAGGGATCCAATGATAGAGCCTTCTCATTAACAAAACATGTCAAAACATCATATGTCTTCCAAAACTTCAATTTCTTCTTAATCTTCAGCCAGATTATGTACAACTGCAAAGAGTTCAAATGCCAACAACCAACCCTTACAAATGAGTTCCACAGCAGTATTTATACTGTAATTGAGGAGGTGGAACTATCTAGGGTTCAAAATGTTATTAATGACATAGTAAATGCACTCCTAGCCTTAAAAAACCATGCAAGGCATAAGGTAGGAATGTCTCTCAACTATTCCTTTGTGTAATAAATCTGTCTTTACTTACTGAGGATAAAATAGGTGAAAATATTGACTTTGCAGCCTTATCTTCATCTTTACATTAACTGTTCTGACAGTTTAAAATATTTTCTGACTGTGTAATAACTGTCAATTTGCCCCTTAGGACATAAAGTAGGTCATAGGTAGCAGTTTAATTTATTAAGTGAATAACTGCTTCTATTGATATATTTGAGGCTATCTTTAGGCGTAATTTTCCTTTATTTCATCATTAAACTATTTTTTTAAGGCCCTTTAGCCTTGATCTGCCTTTAATTAATCTTCTTTAATGCTTTGATTTTGCCTTAAGCCTTTATAATTCATTGGGCTATCTTTTAACACTTTCAGACTTCTTCAAACCTTTGATTCTTCTGTCTTTAACTATGTTTTCTTCTTTAATCTACCAATTTAAGCCTTTAATCTTATGTCTACCTCTTTAAACCTTGATTTATCCTTGATACTCTAATTTTCTGCCTTTATCTCTATATCTATTTAACAACTATTTTATTCATTAATCCTTCATGCCTTTGAGATTTTGACTTTCACCTTCAATCACTGTTTGAAGGCTTAATCCTTTCAATTTATCTTTGATCTCAGATTAACCCTAAAAAACTCTTTTTGTTGTTCATGTCTTCATTGATGCTTTGTTGTATTTGTCCTTTATGTGTTGGAAGGGTTTCTTTATGCGCTGGAGGTTTTCATAACCCGTCGAGGGTTTGAACCTTTATATAACCCCTTTGGCTCTTTAATGTAAATTTTTCCTTATGGATCATCATCCAGAGGACATTTTGATCATTGTAATGCCTCTGTGGGCATCACCGCCATTAAATCTGCAACAATCAAAACACAAAAATTAATTCAAAAACCTGTGTTTTTGGCTAAATTTCATTTTAGAGGTTCAGGATGGGTTTGAGAGAAATTGCAAAGGTGGAGGATAGTGTGCAGAGGAGGGATTTCATGGCGGAACCAGGAGGAAACCGTGAAAATTTAAATTTTGGTGCGAAAGAGGAAGGCGGTTTTGTGAAACCGCGGGTGGTTTTCGCGCAAGGGATGGCTAGTAAGTGGTTTCGGCCATTTTTAACGTGATACCACACAGATGGTGACACGTGTCTGCAAAAAAACCACCTGTTTCGTATTGGAATCACGCGTTAACCCTCGGAGGCAAAATCTGCGTGATATCGTTTCCGGTCCATCAGATTTGGGAGCTCCAGATCTACGGTGGACGATGAACGCATCGGGGGAAGGTGCGTAGTGGAAGGGGAATGGTGGAGGCCAGGTGTCAGACAGGGATTGGACGGGTGGCAGAGTAGTGGGTAGTGGGCCCGGCAGTGAAGTGGGTTATTTTTCGGGTGGCAGAAAGGTTGGGAGATGGGAGGAGAAGCGGGGTTAAATGAGGGTCGTCGGATCACGCAGATCGACGGTTGAGGACGCGTTGGAGAAATGTTATGGAGCAGGGTGAGGGAAAAAATGGGGAGGGGATGAGCACGGGCCATCTAATCAATACGATCGATGATGTAGATCTGCCAAGGAAAACACAGGCGCGGAGAAATGAAAAGTTGAGGAAGGGGGGCTAGAGAAAAGGGAGAGGTGCGGTCCTGTGGGGAAAAGGAGGACCGGGCGTTTAAAATGGAAAGAGATAAGGGCTTAGCTCATGGTCACGGCCCTGGGTCTTGTGAAGAAGAGGGTTGGGGGCTCAAGCCCAAAAGGGCTTTAAAGCCCAATTTTATAAAAAGGGCGAAAAAAGGCTAAAACAAAAGGTTTTTGGTTTTTTGGAGGTTTTTAGCAGAGGGTCTTGGGCTTTGGCCATATGAGAAAAGGGGGCGGAGGATCTAAGCTCTTAAGGGCTTAGGGCCTATTTATAAAAGCTCAAAAATAGGCTTAAACAAGGGTTTTGAGGCCTTTTTTAAGGTTTCTGATAGGTAAAAAGAGATGTTTTAAACCATAAAAAGGGGTTTTTATGGTTTAAAAAGGGTTTTAGAAGGTTTTTTTAGGGTTTTGACGGGTAAATGAGAAGGGGAAAAAGAGGATTTTCAGAGGGAAAAGGGACTGATAGAAAAATAGGGGCAGGAGTGATAAAATGGGGGGAATGAAATGGAGGAAAAATGGTGAAAATAGCTTGAAACAAGCTTCCTTTTGAAACAGCAGGGTGATGTTTGAGAAGGCATATATGAAGATGTTCATTGAACTGATAGACTTATGATAATGAAGGCTGTGAGATTTCTAGAACTCATAATGCTTCTTTGAAATATTATTTCTAGAAATCTAGGATTGGTAACTTAGTAATCTTTGGACAAAGTCAAAATTATGGATGACTAACAGAAGTCATGGCAGGGGTAGGTTTAGGTGCTTTAGAAGCTTCAGGCTTGCTTGCACTCTATTTTTTAGGCATTTTGAGCTGCTTCTGCAAGTTTAGACAGATTTCCCAATCAAGCCTCTGCTAAAATTAAATTTCTTCTGCAAGTTTAGACAGATTGCAGAAGAAATTTAATTTTAGCAGAGGCTTAATTGGGGAAATTTGGTAAAGTATAGTCTCTTTTTGGGTTTTTTGTTCAAAGGGTACCTGCAGAAGTTTTCTGGTTTATTTTAGAACTTGAAATGGATCATTAAACTGTGAAAATTTCATGAATTTCTTCAAAATACCACGCAACAGTAAAAACAGGTTTCTAGGAAAAAATTTCCAAAGTTTGGCCTGTTTTTGGGGCTTTTGGCAGTTTCTTTTCAATGGATTCTTAAATTCTAAATTTTTTTTGTTGTTTTACAGGTCCTTTAAATCGATTGCAGGTTCCAATTTGAGAAAAATACCTATAGTGTGCAGGTATCGGGCTTCGTAATGATTTTTTGAGGTTTCTAATGGAATACAGCTTCAGTAGATTTTTCTGGATCAATGCACAACTTCTTTGACAGTCTTCAATGGTTTGTAGGGAAAATTATGCAGGTTTTGGACACAAAAATGGCGGAAAAAAGGCTTAAAAATTGTGTTTTTACAGTCGGGGAAGCTTTGCAGAGGGTTTAGGTTTAAAGTGCAAGAAGATAAGGAATAAAATGAATTTTCGAAGGTTTATTAAACATATTGGTTGCATTACGTCAGCATTGAATGTAGGTTGCATCGGCAGGAAGGGCAGTTTTGGAGTTCAAACGGCTAAAAACCAGTGGTTTTCGTGCGCCAATTTGGTGGTAAGCGGTATGGGCTAAACCCACATGATCGAATAGAAAAAGGGCACGTGGAGGAGAGAGGTTAATGGAAAACCACCCATTTCGCACAGCTTTGGCATTTGGGTGATCGTGCATCTTATCTATGCGATATCGAATCTATGCCGTCGGATTTGGAGTTCATGTGCGAATGGTCGAGATTAGTTCAGGAGTTGCATTTGAATGGGAGTGGGACCAGGCTTAGTTATATGCAGCGGAAAAGATTTTAACCTTTATAAAAGTGTGTTTTAATAAAGCTTAAGCCTTTAGGCTTTATGAAAATGGGCGGAGGGGTTTAATTTATTTAAATTTTGTTTTTTTTTTTAATAAAACATTTACAAAGGGTTGAAAATGGTATAAGTGAGGGGTTAATATTTTTATTTAAAACATTTTGTGAAATGTTTCAAATTTTATATGTGGGCGCGATATAATATATAGTTTTGAACTTTTGAATAGTTTTCAAACTATAGGGGTGGGGTATTTAAATAGCGATATGTTTATACCAATGGGTTTGTAGGGTGGGGTTTCATTTTGCGCACATGGGGATATATTACATTGGTCTAAACTCAAAATAACGGGTTTTGGGGGGTTATTTTAAATACAATGAAATTAATAGCTACGGGTGGGTATTTTTAGGGATTTAATATAAATAGGTTAGAAGTTAATATGAAAAGGGTAGTGAAATGGAAATAAAACACATATTATCTTTAAGTAAAGTGTAAAAATAAAGCATTTCTCATTTTTTATATTACTTCACTAATACTTAGGATAAATGTAATTTTGAGGGATTTTATGAATGATTTTGAAGGGAATGAAATTAATTATTTTAGGGTTTTCAATTTTACTAAGTAAGAATGTGTCTTTACGTAGGCAAAAGGGGTTTTGATGTATGAATGAAGGGTAAATGTTGATGAATGAGGGTTTAAGGTAGGAATTCAATATTTTTAACCGACCCGTCATCAAGCCTTGGGTTCGATCCCAACAAAAGTCAGAGAAATTCTCTAAGTTTTTTTTACTGATATTTTAGAATACTGAATACCTATATGGGAGGGGAAATTAGTGATTTCACCCAATGATGTACTATTTACATGATTTCTAAACTACTTTCTACCTACCCAGCTTTATTTCTAACATTTTTTCTTCATCTTGTAGGTGCATTTAGGCTTGCAACCTTAAAACAATTTTTCTTTCAAAGCATAAAACTATCTAAGTCTACTTTATTTCATCCGAGGGCTTAGATTAAACTATTGAGCTCCTCATTATTCTCTACCTATCTACTGATTTGTCAAGTTTAAACTGTTTGACAAATCTTTATTCTCTATCTAAACATGAAAAGTTAAGATTAAATTGTTTAACTGATCATGGATTATGGCATTTATTGACACTCTGCACATAATCATTATTCTTGAAGTAAAAATTAAAAGTAGAGGCATTTGGACTTGCTCACTTTCAGGTTTTATTTCCTTTTTCTTCTTTTGGGGTCTATTTTTTTCTAAGTCCTTTGATCTTTCTTTTAGGACCTTTTACCCTCTTTTTGGCTTTTTTATTATTTTTCATTTTTTCAAAATATGGGAAAACAACTTGCAGAAAGTAAGGTATGTACATATTTATAAGACTATCAAAGTCAATTCAAAATTTATGAACACTATTATTATAGGACCCTAACAGTGGCTCCACATGGGGATGACATTTCCTGGTGAAATATCAAGAACTTTGAGACTGGTAGCCTTTAGAATTTGACTGTGATGACCATGTAAATGTCTTTTGATATCTGCAACTTATTAATACTTATGATATTTACCTCTCAAAGCTTAGGGCATTATCTTCGGGCTTCAAATTTGCTAAGGAAACATCCAATCCAATCTAAACTCTGCAATGTATATGTACAATGATCAAAGTGAATAAAAACTAACTATTTGTTAACTCAGGAGAGTAGTAGTGCTTCATCATTCTACCATTTACTGGTCCTTCTTGCAGATCTGTTCCATCCATTTCTTTTAAAAAGAAAGAATTATTACCTCTATATCCATAAATCACATAAGGTCATTTCCACAGAAAATCAAATTTTCCATGTTTTCCTTTGTCTTCTCTTCTGGAATCCCACTTTAACAATTTATCTCCTATGTAGAAATTATCCTCTTTAGTCTTTTTATCAAAAAAAAATTTGATCTTATCCTGAATGACTTGAGATTTGATATAAACTTCTTCCCTTGTTTGTTGCAAGTGAATATTTTGATTGATCCTTCTTTGAATGTCATTTGTTTCCACTTGTAACCCTTGGATAATTTTCATCACTGGTACACCTAGGGAGGATGGAAAAACAACATCCATTCCATAAACTAGTTGGTAAGAGGAAGTACCAATGGATTTTTAGTAGTAAGTCTATATGCCCATAAGGCATTGACTAACTTCTTATTCCAAGTCTTTTTATTGTCTTCAAGTAACTTTTTGATGATATTTACAAGGCTCTTGTTTGAGGATTCAGCTAGGCCATTACCTTGGGGGTAATATGCAGTAGAATGACCTAAGGTAATATGGTATTTGTGGCAAAAGTCAATCATTTTCTTGGATTTGAATAGTGTTGCATTGCCAGTAATTATCTTTTGGGGACATCCAAATCTTGAAAGAATGTTGTTTTCTAGGAAGGAAATAATGACAGTATCTGTGGCTTGTCTGGAGGGTATGGCTTCAATCCACTTGGTAAAATAATCAGTGGCTGTCAAAATCCACTTATGTTGGCCTAAAGAAGGAGGGTGAATTTCACCAATGAAGTCTAAACCCCATTGTTGAAATGGAATTTCAGTTGAAATAGGCTTTAAGAGGAGGGGTAATAATTTCTTCTTACCCTCAAAGATTTGGCACTTATGACATGAAGTCACATAGTTTTTTGACATCAGCAAACAAGGTAGGCTAGTAAAAACCAGCTCTCAGGATCATGTATGCAATATTTTTCCAATATAGATGTCCTCCACATTCACCTGCATGAAATTCTTCAAGTATTTTTTCAGCTTCTTCTTTTAATAAAAAATTTAATAAAATCCCACTATGATCTCTCCAAAAAAGGACATTATCTAAAATACAAAATCTTACTGCCTTTAGTTTTGAGAATCTGGCTTTGGTTCTTGACAATCCAGGAGGAGCTTGTAAGTTTAGGAGTACAAATATGATATATGTATACCAAGGTGAGTCTGAGAAGGCTTCATTGATCGTTGGAGTCGCCATATTTTCCTGATCATCTACTTGGGCAATAAAATTTATGTCTAGGACATTACAATTATATTCATCCATAAGTCTAGCTAATCCTTGACCTTTGATGAGTTTGGTGGGTTTTATCTCTATGTCATATTCTAAGATAGTGGAAATCCACTTACCTCTTCTTCCATCAAAACCATCCTGAGTAAGAATGTCTTTTACTACAGAATTTGGGACATAGGCAAAGATATGAGAGTAGAGAATATAAACTCTGAAGTATTTAATGGCCTTAACCAAAGCTAAGGCTTGTTTCTCCATAATGTTTTACTTCAAAGGGGCATCTCTAAGGGTCTTACTGAAAAAATCTATGGGTTGTTCAAATCCTTGGTCATTTTTCTGCAGTAAAACTGCAGCAATGGTGTGTTCTAAACCAAATGAAAAAATTATGAAATCTTTCTTAAAGTCAGAACTTATTAGGACTGGAGTTTTTTTTAAGGCTTGTTTGATGGATTCAAATGATTTTTTAGCCTCAACAGTTCATTTAATAACTGAATCTTTTTTTAGCATGTTATTTAGTTCTCTAATTATCTCAGCTAAATTAGATATGAATTCTGATTCCCTCTTTAGAAATTATGTGTCCAATTAACTTGTCTTTCTCTAATCGAAATATACTTTTCTTAGGATTTAAAGAGATGTCAAATTTCCTGCACTTAATAAAAACTTGTCTCAAATGATCGAAGTGTTCATTATCAGTTTTGGAAAACACAATAATGTCATCTAAGTAAATTACTAAGAAATCATGTATTTCCATTACAAAAGCTATGTCCATAGCCCTCTGAAATGTTGCCCCTGCATTCATTAGACCAAAAAGCATTTTTACATACATAAAAGTGCCCCAAGGAGTAGTAAATGTTGTTTTTTCTTGATCTTCTTTTTCGACTAAAATCTGGATGTATCCTGAAAAACCATCTAAAAGTGACATCCTATAAGAGCCAACTACCCTTTGTAATATGTGATCCATTTTAGGTAAAGGGTAATTATTTTTCAAGGACACTTTGTTTAAATTCCTAAAATCGACACACAATCTAATCTCTCATGTTTTCTTTCTTGTTGGAACTAGATTAGAAACCCAATCAGAATATCTGATTGGTGCAATTATCTGTGCATCATACATTCTTTTCACTTATTTTCTATCAAAGGTAATAAAATAGGGTTAATTCTTCTCAATTTTTGTTTAAATGGTTTCTGATCTTATTTTATTGGAATTTTATGTTGGATTATGCTGGTGTCATAGGATTTGAGATCCTCATAACTCCAGGCAAAAACATCTTGATATTCCTTTATAAGAGTAATGCATTTTTCCTTTTCTTGTTGAGGTAATGTTTTGGAAAGTTTGATTATTTTGGGTTTTAACTCTGTTCCAATATTCGATTCTTCTATATCAGATCTAACTGGCTCCATTTCTTGTTTTCTAGCTACATCATTTGAGTCAAAAAGATATTCTAAGGGAGTTAAACCTTTAGGTAAGAAATTATCCTTAAGATTCAATATGTCTGATTCATCATCAATAATTTCTTCAATCTCTACATTCTCTAAGATATCTATATCAACTTGACTAAATCTAGATGGTTTATCAAACTTTATTCTATTTACATCTAAGTTATTCAAATGTATTTCACAATCTAAATCTTGCTCTATACTACAATATGTATCTATATTACAGTTCTGAAATTCTCGTTCATTGTTCATAAACTTGTAAATTTGTTCATCCTGAGAAAAAAATTTCCAATACTTAAGGTTCTCTGGAATTATTGGCCTATGTTTGAATTCAGCAGTATATTTGTGATTAGGCTGAAATGGTAAATTGCATGTACTAGCAAAGGTTTCAAGACAGTGAGCTTGTATATTTTTTTTTCTAGGTATGGACACAAATTTACATTCCAATAAATCATCAGTCAAATCTATGACAGTGTCTCTGTATCAGCTTAGTCTAGGATTGTAAACAAAATAAACTCCATTTACTTGTTTTATGATCAACTCTGAATCTCCCATGATTAAAATTCTTTTTCCTCCTGAGTTCCTAATGATTTGGAGTCCTAGAATGAGGGCTTCATTCTCAGCCATATTATTGGTACATTTAAAAATTAGCTTGAAAGCATGGCCTTCTGAGTGATTAGTCTCCATGTTGGCTATCCAAACTCCTGCTCCTGCTCCTAACGTATTTACTGGACCATCAAATTCTAAATTCCATAGAGATTCATGAAAAATATTATCATTATTTGGTGCTTTATTTTTCTCTACTAGTTCAATTTGGATTTCATTAGTTTCAGAGTTGCATAGGATAAAAGAATCAAGGTTAGTTGGTGTAGAGTAAATTGGGTAATTTATATATCTTTCTGCACTACTGACCATGTACTTCATCAATGTTTCCCTATATAACTTTTTAGGCTGGCCAAAAACTGATATAGTAGCATAAGACATGTCCAATTGTAGAGATCCATGTGAATTTGCTCCCCATAAGCGAGAAAGTAACATTCCATATTTAGGTGGAATATCAGCTATTACAATGTCCATTAATATACTCTTACTAGGATATTGAACTAGTGTTACACAAATCTTTGATTAAACCTAGGCATTTAACTTTACTTGAATCAAAAGAAAAAAAATCTTTGTATGGCCTTGTAATTTCTAGATTTAGAGTTTCCATTATGGCTTTAGGCATTATATTATGGGAATCTCCTAAATCTAGCATGGCATTGTGTAAAATTTGATCATGAATGGTAAGACTGATATAAAATTGAGGAATTGCTCCATCTGCATGTTTTCCATTCACATCTGGGCCAAAAATCAACTCTAGCTGATCATCATTTAGATTTATGGAATCTTCTCCATCATTCATATTTAATGTTTCAGTTATGGTTGATTTATAAAAGTCATGTTTTACTAGTTCAGTAAGAGGAAATGGTATTTTAAGCTTTGCAATTTCAGATTATATGTTGAATGCAGGTTGAGATTTACTAATTTGAATCAATTCTTCTTTAGTAACTATAGTTTGTGTTAGTTTGTCTTGTTTTTCTACAGTTATTTTTTTCATTTTCAAGTGGTTTGACATTCTTTGTTTATGTTTCTTGTGTTTTAATACTCCTAACTTTATTTTCAGGGATTTTTTGTGAAGCAGTAGATGTTCTTTCAGACTTAGAATTATCAGCAGATGTTTTTGAAGTAGCAATTTTTGGATCTACTGATTTAGGATCAGCAGAGGGTATTTTAGGATCTAAATTTGTTGTTTTAACAGAATTAGAAGCTTTAGCAACAGTAGATTTCTATGAACCTTTTGCAGCTTGAGTAACTTCATCAGTAATATCAACAATTTTAGGGCTTGATGCATTTTTAGGACTAGGAATGTTTTGGGAAGAACTAGAGTTTTTCTTATTTTCCCTTGGGAGAATTTGCAGAACTTTATTTTGGGAGCTTCTATCATTTTCTGATTCTAATTTTGGGAAGTTTTCTTGGTAGAAGACTCATTATTTTTCTTATTTCTAAGGTTATATTGATTATGTATTTCATTTATAGCATAATCATAACCTTGTTTATAATCAAAGGATTCACTTGAATCTAATTTGAGTTGTTGGAGTTCAAATAATTCCTAATCTTCCTGAGTGAGAAAAATAGTATTATTATCATCTATTCCCATTAGATTTATTGCATCCTCATCATCATCATTATTCTGAGAACTTTCAGCATAGTTCTATTTTAATGGGGGCCTTATTGTTTGGTCTAGGGCTGTTTCTTTTGCTTTTCTAGAATTTGTGTATTTTCTAAAATTGGGATTTCTGATTTGTTGTTGGTTATCCCACTGAGGTCTCCTCTCTATGTTGTCTAATACATCCATCATCATCTCTAATTATTTAGCAAACATATCTATTTTTGTGTCTGAATTGGCAGTTTATTCTTTAATAGTCACTCTTCTTTCATTTTTGAGTCTAGCTTTTTTGGCTAAGATGTTTACTTCTACACTAACATCATATGTTTGCATTTTTTCTAAGGTCTCTGCATCTCTTTCCCTTAATTGGTAAGCCATATATGCATCAAATCCATCAGGGAATTTGAGAAGGACAGAATAAGGAGTGGGTTTAAGATTTGCAGGGATAGAATTATAGACACTATTATATCTAGTGCAGTAGTCTTCGACTGACTCATTTGGAGCTCTTTTCAAGGAATCAAATTCGGACAATATTTGGAGGGGATTCTTTTTCTTTTCCCATTTATTTAAAAACAATCTACAAAACACAGCTAAATCAGTTACACTACCAGTAGCTAGATATTTAAACCACTTCTTAACTTCTCCTATCAAAGTTTGTGCAAACAACCTCATTTGAACGTTTGAGTCATCAATCTCATAAATTTCAAAGAATTCTGTCATCTTAGTAATGTGTTGCTGAGCAGTATAATTGGTAGTGCCATCAAATAGTGGTATTTTATTTTGATAGTCTTGAGGCATGTCATGAAGCTGTTGTGGTAAGACTAGGGGAGCATATCTAGCAGCCATAGCTTGAAGCTTAGCTTGTCTAGGAGGTAAGGTAGAACTACTTGGAGCTGTGCTAGAAATGATAGCTGATGAACTAAAAACTGTAGTTGAAGTGCTGGGAAATGAAACTGGAATGTATATGGAACTACTAGGGAATAAGGATGATGTGTTTAGGAAATCAAAAGGTGAGCTGATGGATATACTGGATGAAGTGAGAGACTCTAGGTTGTATAGGTAATCTAGGGATAAATGGATCTGTAGATGAGCTGGTAGTGGAATTTATAAATGATGTAACGACATACACAGATGAATCTCTAGCTGGTATTATTGTGGTATGCAACTGAGAAACAGGAGGTTTGTTTGCATAGGTCAAAAATTGAGCTAATTCAATAGCTTCATCAATATCTTTAAGAATAGTAACTTTTAGTTCTTCAATTTTAGTCTGATCTTGAACTTTCTGTGATTTAGAATCTGCTGTTATATTTTTTTGTCTTGTATTCAAGAATGAAATAAAAACAGGGTCTAAGATAGCAGTTTTCAAATCACTTTCAGATTTATTTCTAAATAAAGAATTCTCAAATTTCAGATCAAAATCAATATCTTGCAGACTAACTAACTCTTTTGGTAATGAATTGACTCTTTTGAAGGATACTTCAACTTCTAAATATTCTAACTGTTTCTTCTTTTTACCAATTTGGTCTGGGTTGTCTACTATAACAGCAAGCTTAGGATCCGGGTTAGACCTGGTATAATAAAATTTCCTAGAAGCCAGAATTATTGTTTTCAATATACACAAATTATAAAAACAATCTTAAAGTAAAAGGATGTGTAAAATGATTTTCTTTAAGACTATTTTTATGATTGAGGATTGGTTAGGTCCCCAGTATGGTCACCAGTAATGTTATCACTCTCGTAATTCTCAAGTTGTGTGATTTTGGTTTTTAGTCAAATAATTCTATAGGTAACCACAAACCTACTTCAAACTCTAGGATCTAGCCTTCCTAGGGTTCCGAGAGGGCTCTCTCTTTAAAGTTTAACTTTGTTTTAATTTGTGAACATTAGGCTAGTTGTGAAAGTGCAGCTTTGGTTTTGTTTTGGTAGTTTTGGTGGGAAAAATCACTTGAAAGGATGGATAGTGGGAAATCTAATTGTCCATTGGGCTATGGAGTCAAAATCAAGCAAACAGGACCAGGATCAAGGGGAAAAATGTCAAATGTCTTCAGGGCAAGATATATAACCCTTGGAGATCTTGGAAAGTTGTTTTTGTGAGGTGGTATGATTGGGATAAAGGGCACTTAAGAATCCTTAAATCCAGAAAAATAAGTAGTAGGAATATTTCAAAAGAGAGAGGGAGCAATTAAGGGTTCCCTACGCTGGAAATCAGAGGAAAACATATAAATGATAACTAGTTAAAAACAGGGTTCTCGTAACAAATCCTGTAGTAATACTCCTAGTTATACATTCAGATTTAGCATAAAAATAAATGGATGCATGTAACAACGAAAGGAAACAATGACAAGTGAAGAAAATACTTCACTCCAAATAGCTCATCACAGGAATCCTGAAGTATGATGCCAATTTGCTTTGATCCAGCCTTCTACTCAAAGTTTTGACACACAAAATCTTTAAAGACCAAGAAGAAATGACTATAACAATCCCAACAAATTTATTCCACTCCAAATACTTCTAAAGATGAAGTATTTATAAATAATGTTTTACAAAATATCCTAGAAGACTTCTAGGAATTATCTTAGGAAAATAAAATATCTTTACAATAATAATAGAGACGGCTGCTTAACAAATCAGCAAGTTGTCCTATTTTATCCAAAAGAAATAGAAATTGTTCAAGGATAACAAGCAGTTGGCTGCCTTGGTGTCCTCCTTGCTAGCTTTTAGATATATTTTTTTAAAATCTTATCTGCCTTTTCTGATACTCTTTCTTGGATACTCTTTATTCATTGATACTCTTTAAACTCTTATACTCTTTAACCAAAAAACTATTTTACTGCTGTAAAGAAAATATGTTTTGACTGTTAAATTAGAAAACAGTTTTTTGTCTTCCTTTAATCTGCTTGTTTTTATCCTTCACAGTAAATCTGTGAGTGATTGCCAATCCTCATTTTTATGAATTTGAATATTCTTTAATTTCCTAAAGTTCTCATCAACTTCTGTATATCTAGCAAACGTTGGCTTGATGACAAACAAGTGTTTGATCTCATGCTATGGGTAAAATAAATCTTCAAAACACTTAAGTAACACTTTTCCTGTTGGGATGCCTTGACATGTTGGTTTATTTACCAGTTCCTTTGCAAATTCTCTTATCTTCTTATCATACTCATTTTGAGGCATCAATTTATCGTTAATAATCATGATATCAGGAAGTCCTTTTTGTCTTAAACTTGTGAACTTAAACATGAACCTGGTTATGGCAGTATTCATGCCTTCACACTTTTCTTCAAGTTGCCTCATCAAATTTCTCTTTGTTGTGACCTTCCTAATTTCTAGGATAATTGCAGTTCTGTCTGTTATTTTGAGCTCTTCCAACTCCTCTCTATTTTTGTTGTTAAGGAAATTGATTAGCCTTACAGCTTTCTATGGTTTGTCAGCCAAACCAATTTGAGTCTTTTGAATTTCTGCTTGGGCTGCTAGTAATAATTCTCTTTGCTCAAAAATTACCTAAATTGAAGGCCATACATCATGGATGGCTTCAATGATATTATTCCAAAGGTAATTTTTTATGTATGATATCTAATCCTTCAAAGTTAATTCTTTTTGCAAAATTTTCAAGTCTTCACTCAATTTGCTGGCATTTTGATCATGTGTCTTAGCATTTACCTGAGCTAATTTATTTGACTTTTCAATATTTTCAATTGTTTTTTTCAATCTCTTAATCTCATTTGTCTTTAAAGACATTTCTTCCATTGCTTTCACTATTTTTCTGGCCTCATCAGTAGGCTATATTGTTGTTGTATAAGATTCAGTGGTTGATGTTGTGGAAGAAGTCACTAGCACTGCAGTAGCCAATGGTTCTTTGGGTGAAAAATTTTCAACTAAAGTTGAAGGCATTGCTGCAGTGATAACTGGAATGACTGTAGGAATCCTTGGTTCTTTCGCTGTCTCCTTTTCTTGGAAAAATTTTTCCATCTGTATTTCCATTTCCTTAACTGGTTTGTCAACTGAAGAATTAAATTCATCATTTCATCTTTTTCATTCTTTTCTTGTATGACTTCTTTTTTCTGAGGATGCTCACTTTGAGGAAGTTTGAGTTGTTTCCTCAAGGCTGCTATATCCTCATTTTTCTTTTTCACCAATAATTCTGCTGCTTTGATATTAGTAGGATCATATCCCACCTGTAAAACTAGTTCTTCCAAGGCTTTTATCCTTGAATCCTTGGCATATAATGAGGCTTTGTCCATATTAATCTGATCTTGCATGTTAGAGATGATGTTTTGGAGCTTTTGAACAGTCAGTTTTATTTGTGACAGTAAAATAAGGCATCTCTGAAGTCTGCCTGTGGAACTCAATTTGATCAAGAGCATGGATTTTATCTGTCTGGACCTCCAAATCAACTTTCTTATAATCAGCCACTATCTTAGGAGTTTTGACTGTGGGCTGCAACACTGACATGATTATCTTTTGATTAAAATAATCAAAAGCAGAAAGGAACTTGTTTTGTATACTAGGAGTCTGTTTGAGATATTGAGAATAAATGTTATTCTTTATCTCTTCATTCTTCAATTTAATCTGCTTATATTTCTCTTTAATATCCAAATCCTTTTCCTCAACTGCCTGTGAGGAAGAATCTTCCATGCTTTTTTGTCTTTCCATTAACTATGTGTCTTCATTATTGAGTTGTTATTCATTCTGATTTTTAGCATTTGGCTCATTTATAATCACAGTGGTAACATTGGTTTCTAGCAAATCTATATTGGTATTTAAAGGCTCTGTTTCCTCAACATCTATTGTCAATTTTCCTTTACTTGTTGTAGCTAATTTAGGTTTTTTGTTATATATGATCTTGAACTTGTTTTTTGTTGTAGTATCTGCCACATAGGCTCCTTCTTCCCTTACTCTTTTAATGGACTTCTCTGGTTGACTTGCAGTTTCTAAGGTATGACTAGTATTACCTTTGTTCACTGCATCTATTAAGGTGTTTTCAGTCCATTTAGTCTGATTGGAAAATTTTTCTATTTCTGGTTTAGCTTCATGAATAAAGGGTGTTAACTTGCATTTAACCCTTAGCTTGCTCAAGATCCCTTGTGGATCATAGTTCCAAGGGAAACTCTCTTCAAATATATATTCCAATAATTGATTTGCTGCTTCTTTTTATGCATCCATGTGATTGCATATGAATGACCCTATCTGATTCTTAAGTTTAAATTGGGTCCTCTTCTTAGCTGCCATGAATTTTATTAAGTCAGAGTTTAGGATCTGCCTGATATACTCCAAGGCAAAGATCTTCATTGAAGGATGTTTGGGTAACTTGTAAGGTAACAAGTTTGACCCAAAGAAAATCTAATACAATATATAGCTTGGTGAGGGTTTCTATAGACAAAGGGACTGCTTGGGGGGGCAGGCTGAAGTTGCAACATCTGGTTAATTATTTTTGCAATAATGGTAAAAATCACGTCTTTATTGAAATTTACAATGGCTCTTTGCTCTGGAACATAATACAACTGACACAATATAATAATCTCCTGACATGGGTGAGTTAATGGGACAACATATTTTGGAAAATTATATTCCAAAATATGGACCTCTTCTTGATCATCTAAATAATTTTCATAACACCAGTTATGGATATCTAGCAGGTTAAATTCAACAATGATATCTGCTATCTTGTAATCAGTATGAGCTAGGGGAATGTGTTCAATATCAATAACTAGGGGTTGTAATGGATTGACAACAATAGCAGTACTTGAAGTCATTTCAGGGTTAGGTTTAGGTGCTTTAGAAGCTTCAGGCTTGCTTGCACTCTATTTTTTAGGAATTTTGATCTGCTTCTGCAAGTTTAGACAGTTTGCAGAAGCAATTTACTTTTAGCAGAGGCTTAATTGGGCAAATTTGGCAAAGTATAGTCTCGTTTTGTGTTTTTTGTTCAATTAGGCCTGTCAAAGAGGTTTAGTGGCTTTAGAACTGGTTTAAAACATAAAACAGGGGTTTTTTGTTCAGGTTCAACAAGATGATGAGCTTAGTGAAAAGAGTCGCCTTCACTAAGTGGGCCCGCAGGCTATTTTTGGCGCAAGTCTATTTTTAGACTATGTCTATTTTTAGACATGGTGATCATATTTCAGAAGTTGCAGGATGCTATTTGTGGATGGTTGATCAAGTTGGAAAAATAGATGAAATTCTATTTTTAGAATATTGGGCGAAGTCTATTTATGGATCGATGATCTAAAAATAGATGCATGTCGATTATTATTAGCTCTTAATAATAATCAAACACTGAACAACAACTTATTCTCTTGGAGCACTTTGTTTCAGTGCACGGATGTGGCATATAATTGGACTGAGGGAATTACGCAATTCCCAAGGGTTTATTGGAGCTAATGCATGGAGGAATCAGTTAGAACTCAAGTGGCAGAGTTATGACACAGTTGGAAGAAGTAGTTATGGAGTTGTGTTTAGTTTAACTCAGTTAGACTCAGTTGAGCTAGTTGTAGCTAGTCTAACTGAATGATACACTAGTGAGAGTGGAGTGAATTAATTAGTTAATTAATTCACAAATAATAACTCATTAATCAACTGAAAAATACAGCAGTTAACTACAGTGCATGGTAGTTTCAGTGCAGACCCAGTGGAGATATAGGTGAAAGGGCAAGATGGACTATCTATCGTGAATATAGTGATGCATTGATTGCATCACACACATATTGGAGTTTCCAATGAGGATTTTGCATTCAAGGCAAGGGTAATTCGAATTCATTCACAACTATTCTTCAGCAGGGATTGCGCAGTGGAGGTAGGCTAGCAGGGGGCAGAGATCAGTGCATGGATTTGCAAGATTGTTCATGATTAGTGTATGACGATTGTACTATACTAGGAGCTTGATAAGCTTTGTATGAGGATTGTCATATGATTCCATGATACATAATATATATTTGGGGTTTTCAGCTTCAAGCTTTCCTGGTTAAAAACTGTGTTATGTGCGATTGATTTTTTTTTATGCTTCACATGTGTGTGCAATTAATTTTTCCGCAAATAGATTAACAAGTGGAATGATTCAGTATCTTGCATAAAGTTAAATAGTATGAGATCAAGTGAATCAAGGACATATGCATGCTTAGTGCATATAATTTCTACATGGTATCAGAGTATTTTTGATTTAAGATTGCAATTTTGAATTGAGTTTTTGCTGGTGGACAATTCGAATTTGCTACAAAAGATTCTTGAAGCAGAAGTTGAGTATACATTGAAATGGCTTTCAATGGGTTGCGATTGGAGTATGCCCTTGATGGGAGCTCAAATTACATAGCCTGGAAGGAAAATATGGAGGCAGTGTTGGAGGACAATGGGCTAAAGGATTTCATCGATAGCGATGTTCCTAAGCCGTGATCTAGCGATGTTGCATTACTTGACGCATGGAAAAAGAAGACAACAAAGACGAGGAGAATTCTGTTGGAAGGTGTGAAGGACCATATTGTGTCCAGCCTTCACGGGAAAGCCACTCCATTCTTAATGTGGAAGGCTTTGACAGACTTCTTCCAAAGCAGAAGTGACCAGAGGAAGTTGGCACTTAAAGACAAGCTCAGAAAAATAAAAATGGAGAAGGGCGACAATATTCCAAAATACCTCACGAAGTTTGTCCACTGCAAGGATGAACTGGGAAGTGTGGGGGTTACTGTTGATGAAGAAGAATTGGTGATCTTGGCTCTCCCCAGGCTTTCGAAGAGTTGGCATAGCTACGAAGACTCTATCAATGGACGGGAGAAACTGCCGGGATGGGAGCGACTTTGGGCGGATCTTGTGCAGGAGGAGATAAGGCGGGGTACCAGATATGGATCTTCATCTAAGAATGAAGATGAAGAGAATTGTGCTTTGGCTGCCAAAGCAAGGAAAGGGAAGGGGAATAAACATCCTTCAAAATCCGATGCTAAAGGCAAGAAGCAGTATTTTTCCAAAGTGAAGTGCTTTCACTGTCACGAACATGGACATTTCGCCACTAACTGTCCACAGAAGAAGAAGAACAAGAAGGCTATTGGATCTGTAGTTGGAGAGGCCTTAGCCTTGAAATTTGAACTTGATTTCTCCTTGATCGCATGCTTGGTTTCAAGTTGTATGTGATCGGTGTGGTATCTTGATAGTGGTGTGTCTTTCCATATGACGGGAGACAAGGAGTTGTTTAGTGACTTGGAGGAGAAGGACCTCCAGATTCATATAGAGATGGGTGACGATGGTCGGTACAGTGCAACTAGCATTGGGACCATTACCTTTGAGAGGGAGTCCAGTAATCCATTCTTGTTGAAGAATGTTATGCATGTTCCAGGTCTAAAGAAGAACTTGGTCTCGGTCGCAATGCTGGAAGACAAAGGTCATGATGTTGTTTTCAGTGAGGGAAAAGCCTTGCTTCAACATAAAACAATAGGTCAAACCAAGAAGATAGGGGTTCGAATTAAGAATCTCTACAAGCTAGAGGTAGATGGATGCACTGCAATGGTGGGCAAAGCAGAATAAGTGCAAAGCAGAATAAGTGGTGAGCCGAGATGAGGGCGAATTATGGCACAGGAGATTGGGCCATCTTCACCATGGTGCTTTGAAGATTTTGCAGCAGATTTCTACTAGACTTCCCAAGGGCACTCTTGCGCAGTCAGATTAGTGCAAGGGATGTACTATGGGTAAGTTTGTGAAGACCACCACTCATGAGAAGGAGAACCGTGCTTCGGTGATCCTGGAGAGAATTCACACAGGCGTGTGTGGACCTTTCTCGGTTGCTTCAACAAAAAAACATAGGTATTATGTTATATTTGTTGATGACTATTCTCGTAGATGTTGGATCTTCTTCATGCAGAAGAAGAGTGAAACGTTCTCAAAGTTCTATGAGTTCAAGGCATTGGTGGAGAAGGAGTCGGGGAAGCAAGTGAAAGCTCTATGGAGCGATAATGGTGGTGAAGACATCTCGGGCGAATTTAAAGACTTATGTAGAAAATAAGGAATTCGAAGAGAACTCATAGCACCTCATACCCCACAACATAATGGGGTTGTGGAGAGAAATAACAGAAAGATCATGGGTGATGCACAAGCGATACTGCATGACCATGGCCTACCAATGCACTTGTGGGCGGAAGCGTGCAACACTACGGTTTATGTGCAAAACCGTTGTCCTCATAGAGTACTTGGCATGAGTACACCTGAAGAAGCTTTTACTGGTACGAAGCCTAATATTTCTCATTTGAAGATTTTTGGCTCACTTGTTTACATTCATGTGACAAAGGACACCAAGAAGAAGCTGGAGCCGACTGCAGAAGTTGGGATATCTGTGGGGTACACAAAAAAACCCATAATTATCATGTGTATTTTCCAGACAGTTGGATGATTGTTGTGTGACGGGATATAAAATTCAATGAGGTGAAACCCATAAAGTTGTCACTTTAGAGGGCGCTGAACTTGCATGCGGAAGAGGAACTTCTTGTTCCCAAAGATGAGCCTCTAGATGTGGATCGGCCATAGGAGGATATTCATGGAGTGGAGGAGTGCACTCATTCAGAACCAAACATCAGACAAGGCAGGAAGCATACCACAGAAGCTGAGAGACTAAAGCTTGATGTGGCACAGAATGTAGGAGTCCCTACATCACAGCGCAGACAGAGACAGACACTTGACTGATTTACTGGTAACATGGCTCTTATAAGCAAGTCTATCGTGAAAAAGCCATCTTCTTTCGAAGAAGCAGTGCAGGAGCCCACATGGGTAGATGCCATGGTGGAGGAGTATGACTCCATTGTCAGAAACAGTTGTTGGGAGATTGTTCCAAGGCTGGTGGGAAAATCAGTTGTAGGATCAATATGGATCTACAAGGTAAAGCAAGCTATTGATGGGAGAATCGAGAATTATAAGGCAAGATTTTTTTCCCAGGGCTTCTCACAGATCGAGGGGATTGACTATGAATAAACCTTTTCACCTGTCGCATGGTATTATTCCATACATACCATCCTTGCTCTCTCAGCGCAGATGGGTTGGCACATTCATCAGATGGATGTGAAGACTGTGTTCCTTAATGGGATCATTGAGGAAGAGGTGTACTTTGAGCAGCCTGAGGATTTGAGATATTCAGCAGCGAGTCACATGTGTGCAGGCTCAAAAGAGCGTTGTATGGGCTAAAACAAGCACCTCGTGCTTGGTACACTCGGATCGACAGCTATTTCACTGGACTTGGCTTCACCAAGAGTGAGGTGGATGCAAACCTGTCCCAGATTGTGGTGGAGGGTAAGATTTTAACCATTTTACTTTATGTTGATGATTTAATACTAACGGGTGATGAGCAGTTGATACATTCATGCAAGGTAGTTCTTGCAAAGGAGTTTGAGATGAAGGATGTGGGCCTCCTTCATTATTTCCTTGGATTGGAAATATGGCAGCGAGAAGGTGAAATGTTTGTGTCTCAAGGCAAGTATGCCCGGGAGATACTGGAGAAGTTTCACATGCAAGGTTGCAAGCCTATCAACACTCCTCTTCTAGGAAATTGGAAGAAAGAGGATGCTACATTAGCAGAGGTAGTGGATGCCACTGTTTATCGAGAGTTGGTGGGTTCGCTCATGTATTTAGTCAATACAAGACCGGACATATGCTATGCGGTGAACCAGCTTTCACAAGCGATGGTTAAGCCTACAAAGCTCTTTTGTAAGGAAGGAAAGCATGTCCTGAGATATCTCAGGGGCACATCTGAGTATGGTTTATGGTACAGAAAAACAAATGAGGTGAAGTTGCATGGCTTCATGGATGCAGATTGGGCAAGAAGCCCAACAAACAGAAAGAGAACATCATGTTAGGTCCCTATATTACTAGTATAGTCCCTTATTTTTGTTAGTGTAACCCTCTTATTTTTATTATTGTACCCTTGTAACCCCCATTTTGTTATTATTGTGCCCTTAAATTATTATTGTTAGGTCGGTTAGGATTACATTGTGGCCCACTAGGATTACATTATGGCCCCATGGACTCCTATATATAGAAAGGAGGTTTTATAGAATTGTATCATCCAAGAATTGTTCATTTATGTAATTTATTGGAGGTTTCCCCCTCAAAGTGGCTTATTTCTAAGGCGTTGATATCTCTTTTCTTCTATTTTTGGAGCTGGTTACACAACATTTGGTATCAGAGCTTTGGATTCTAGGGTTTCACTGCTCCAAATAGGTCATCGTGGAATTTTCGCTATAACTTTGTTTCTACGAAGCTTCAGAAGCTGAAATTTTTAGGGTGCGAAGCCGAAATCATGAGGAACATCATCAAAAAATTTCAGAGTTTGGTTCGCAATATTTTTGGAGATATGATCTGTGGAAGTTAGGTCTCTTTTCAGGATCCTAAACAGGTCATCGTGGCATTTGCGCTATAACTTGTTTTCTACGAAGGTTCAGAATCTAAAATTTTTAGGGTGTGAAGCTGAGATCCTGAGGAAACTCTTCAAAAACTTTCAGATCTTGGTTCGTAATATTTTCGGAGATATGATCTGTGGAATGTAGTGCTTTTTCAGGCTCCAGAATTTCATCTCAAAGAGGTGATCGTGGGAAAATATTCATAACTCTCTCTCTGAGCATCGGATTGGACTGTCGTAAAAAGTGGTCGCAATGAAACGGATTTTAGTTTCTTGGCTATCAATTTCTGAGCCAAAGGACAAAAAAGTGACACGTGGAAAGTCTTACAAGTTCACTCTACTGAACTAGTCCATAATTAGGTTATTGTGGGAGATTGGACACAACTTTGTCTTGGAGAATCCAAATCAGGTCAGACCTGTGGCATTCAAAAGATAATTTAGAGAGCTACATTGGTACTGAAATTCAAATATTGAAGTGTTTCAATCACAGATATAAACCAATTTCAATATAGAGCTCCTCAAAAGCAAGAAAAAGGTGTGTATTTTTTTTTTTTTTTCCGAATTGCATAAGTCTTGTTTGAAGAATCAATTTGAATTGATTCCAAGGGCATATTTTAGAATAGATATCAGTATTGGGTTCTAAAATATGCCCTGTAAAAATAATTCAACACCCATTAAGCCTTCAGAAGGCTCTACTATGACTCATGAAGATGAAGAATTGCAACATGATCTATCAAAATTACAAGAGCAAGTGCAATAAATTTCACTCTCGCAAAGAGCAACAAAAAATGAAATGGAAGTTTTGAAGAAAGGCGTGGAAGCGAAGATGGATAGTTTGAAGAAAGGCGTGGAAGCTAAGATGGATGGCATGGAAGCTGGCGTGGAAGCTAAGAGAGCATGGATGACATGAAAGACAACATGGAAAACATGAAGAATGATCTAAAAGCATACATGGAAGGTTTGACAAAGTTAATACAAGAAATGTTTCCTAATGGTGAAAAGATAGTAGAGGAAACTCATGATGAGAACAAAATAAATGTTAATCGTGATTTCATAAAATCTAATGTTGGCTGGAAGAACCACCATATTCCAAAAATGGATATGAGGAAGTTTGATGGAAAGGATCCTGTAACATGGATACTACAGATGGAGCAATATTTTGATCTCCATAACGTGCAAAACACACAAAAGGTACGCATTGCAACTTTACATTTAGAACAAAATACATTTGTATGGTATCGATGGCTTTGTTCCCGTAAAAAAATTGTCACTGGGTCAATTTTTACGGAGGAAATGATAGCACATTATGAGGATACAAAGAGCAACACCTTCTTTACCCAATTGATAAATCTCAAACAAAAGGGTTTAGTGGGGCAGCACATTGAGGACTTCCAAAAAATTGAATATAAGGGTAACTGATCTTACAGAGGAACACAGGATTGATCTCTTCCTAGGCACTTTAAAGGATAACATCCAACATGAAGTTCGCGTTTTGGAACCCGATTCATTGGAGAAGGCATTCAGGTTGGCAAGAAACGTTGAATGTAAAATTATGGCGACAAGGAAGCCTACCACTCAATTCTATAAAGAAGGAAGTGTTGCTACGCCTAGATTTCCACAACCTACAAGGTTGACACCACAACAATTTGAAGAAAAAAGAGCAAAAGGGCTTTGCTACAGTTGTGATAGCAAATACACTAAAGGTCATAAGTGTGCTGAGAAGAAATTATTTTACATAGATTTTGAAGAGGAAGAAGAAAATGAACAAGAAGAGGATATACACCTGGAACCAGCCCTAGAAGAGGAAGAAATGAATCTGACCATATTGTGTACTACACTGGCGGGAATTACCACTCAAACTCTCAATATAGAAGGAAAAATAAAGAAGGAAAAGGTAATAGTGTTGATTGATTTAGGTAGCACCCATAATTTTATTCATTGTAAGGTAGCCAAGGAATTAAACTGTTTCCTATACCCAGCACCAGAATGTCAAGTGATGGTTGCAAATGGAGGAACTATAAATTGCTCTGGAAAATGCCATAATATCAAGTTAACCATGGGGGAATATGTATTGACTATTCCAATGCTTTCCATTCCTATGGGAGGTGTTGATGTTGTACTAGGAGTACAATGGTTACAATCTTTGGGGACGGTAACTTTTAATTTTCAAGAACTTTTCTTGAAATTTTTTGTTGAAAATGCAGCAAGATGATGGAGCTTAGTGAAATGAAGTCGCCTTCACTAAGTGGGCCCGCAGGCGATTTTTTGGCGCAAAGTCTATTTTTAGACTGTGTCTATTTTTAGACATATGGAGCATGGTCCAGGGGTTGCAGTATGTTATTCTTGGAGTATTGGTCATGTTGGTAAAAATAGATGGACCTCTATTTTTAGACATTTAGGTCGAAGTCTATTTTTAGACTGCCTATCCTAAAAATAGAAAAATCAAATATTATTTACCTTTAATAATATTTGGACTCTAAACTTCAGTTTACTCTCTTGGAGCACTTCAGTTCGAGCCTTGGAAGTGGCTCATGCATCTGACAGAGGAATTACGCTATTCCTAAGGGTTCGGTGAGCTCATGCATGGTTGACTTCAGTTAGGACTTCAGTGGCAGAAGTTTGGTGGAGTTGATGAGACAGATGGTGGAGTTGTTCGCTTAATACAAATGAGTCTAGTTGAGATTAGTTTAACTAGATAATCAATTAGTTATGAGTGGAGTGAATTAAATATTATTTAATTCATTAATTAGTAACTCATTATTCAACTCAAGAACATATCAGTTCACTACAGTGCATGATCAGTTCAGTGGAGACCAATGAAAGAGGTAGATGAAAAAGTGGAGTTAGCTATCAGTGGCGACATCAGTTGTGCATGAGATTTGCAGCACACTTGGAGTAATTGCCTATGATGATTGCGCTATCAAGCCAAGGATATTTGAACCTTGGATCTCTATATAGACAGGCCTGGATTGCGCAATAGAGGCAAGGCAATTAGTGGTGAGTTTTGAACCAGTAACCTGTTCAAAACTGAGCTAGTTTGTGTAAAATCTCACAGACAAGACGAGTACTTGGGGAGGAGTATTGTGCTATGTACTGTTACATTTTTTCTCCATTATAATATACAAAATAGCTGAGGGGTTTTCAGCTATAAGCTTTCCCCATACATACTGTGTAATGTGTGTGATTTTTTGATGATCTTTTGATCGCATACCGCTTGTTTT
>JAXQQM020085665.1:0-28124 GCA_034641835.2 Pinus albicaulis
TTGTGCACAGGGTATGGAATAGATTCGTCAGCTCATGTACATCTTGATCTCTTTTAAACCATTAGCGTAGTCCATTGTACTTTTCCTCATAGCTCCCCATGGGATAATATTTTTCCTTGATGGCGTCTCGGAAAGAATTAAAAGTGGTTGGCTCGAAACAGGAAAATTTCCCCTCATCCTTTTTTTCTCCCAGTGGGTTTCACACCTCTGTAAACCATGGAGGTAGCTTTGAGGATTACAAAAATAATTGTCCAGGTGGAAAAAGTCATGAAGTGAAAATATCCTTCTAATGGAATTCAACCATCTATCAGCATTATGCATATGTTTCAACATATACAGAATTTGAAAGTTTAATTGTACAGCAAACTTTCAGTGCCTCCAGAGTGGTTGTTGGATGCAGATGCGCCGCTAGTGGGCAGTCGTTGAAGGATCTAGGAAAAGTTATCCATCATCACGTTCCTTTGTTTTTCAAAGGCCTCCTCGAGAATTATTTTGATAGGATCTCCTGTTCCCTCATCTTTCTGTTCATCCCCCATGGGTGGCCATCAGGGTTTGCAAGGCTGATCTTGCAAAGGTTCAACCAGCTCAAGCCCTAACTCCTTATACCCTGACCACATTGGGGACATGCAAAGAAGGATCGAGAAAGAGAAGACCGCTTTGATACCACTGATATAGATTTATGCAAGAATGCAACAGAATACACATACAACCATAAATATAAAAATGCAGTGGAAATAACACTTCATTTCATTAATTTCAAAGAACTGAAATTTGTTTACAGACATAATGGAAATCAACTAGCTAGGGCGCTGGTAGCTTATCTTTGAGAAGAGATGTGGTGGCTACAGGCCTCTGAACTCTATGTTACAATGAGGCTTGAAGACCTATATATTATTTAGAAACAATGGAAAGCCCTAAACATCCAAAAACCTAACCCTAGGAGATGAACCACCAGAATATGGGCCCTGTTGGGGTAAATTGGTACATCAATTTCCCGGGGTCGTAACTTTGGCATACTATCTCCATTTGACGCACATGATACATCATTAGAAATATCTATCTAAGGACTACAACTGTTGACATCAAATTTCAAGTGTGGAATAGACTACATTCACTGGAGAATCAATGCCCAAAAAATGTCAGTTATGGCCTCAAAATGGCTCCGAAAGTTCAGTACCCAAAAAACTTCTAAAAATAGTAAATTGCACTATAATTAAGGAAACTGAAAAACTAAAAGAAATCATGGTGGGGCCCCAAGAGGAATAGGCGGGTGGCCACCAATATCCACTTGGATCAAAAAAGGTGGTAAATGATGAAATTTATAAGGTAAAAAAAACCAAAATCGGAGGCCAACACTCCCCCTTGCTATGCGTCAAGCATGTCCTCATGCTTGATTTATCCTCCTGGATCTCCTTCTTTCCATGGATGCTGATGTTGTTTCCTCTACCTCAACTTCCTGAAGAAGAGCCTCTATCCCTTCTGCTTCTCTTTCCCCTCTCTTATAGATTTCAGTCTTTACCTTTTGTCTCTCATACTTGTACTACCAATGTTTTTTTTCTTTTAACCACCTATAGGCCTGCTTTGAAATAAGAACATTATGTGTCTCAAGCTTCCTTGCCTTCTCTTTAATTTTTTTCTTTTCTTCCATAATATTATTGTTTTGGATTTTGTACATATCATTTTCTGTCTTTAGATGTATTTCCATTATCTCTGTCACCTGAAACTTTCTTTTTCAGTTCTTCCAACTGTTGTGTCTCATCCTTTTTATCATTCTTGGAAGTTTCTCCATAAGTCCCTTCTGCTATATTTTTAAATTTATTTCTTAAATTATAATATGGGGTATAAGAGGATGGATCCTCTTTTTCATTATCCTCATACCATCTGTCTTCTTATCTTTCTTTAAGCTTTTCATTTTCATGTTTGTCTAATTCCGTAATTCCTCAAGAAGATCATGATGCTTTTTCTGTGCTTCATCAATGGGAATATCTTCAAAACTTTCCTTTTCAACCATGTCTTGGATCTCAACATGAGTTTCCACCAATATTTTAACCTCTTCCAACATTCTCTTCCTAGATTTTATAGGAAAGGAGACAAATGGTTTGTCTTTTTCAAGGCTTTCCAATTCAACTTTCTTCTTTGATCTTGTTCTGGGGTAAGAAGATGTGTTCCTTACTTCTTTAGAGAAGTTTGATTGTGTATTAGCCTTGGAATCTACATCTGACTGCTCTTATTCCTGATTTTCTATGAAGTTTCTCCTTTCAAGGAAACTTTTTCATGTCTCTACTGTTGTGTTCTTCAAGTGATATTCAACAAGAATTTTTATCAGTCCCTGATGATAATAACTAGTTTCCTTTTTGTCACTCTTTCCATTAACACCCTCAATCATCTTCAATAGATTTGTTGTAAAGAAATATGGAAGTTTGACTTTGTTATTGCCCCTGATATGTTGGAGGATTTTGATGTGGTACATATGTACCACATTGTACCTTCCATCACAAGTAACGTAATTTTGGGTGATGAGGATGAGTTATCTCCATGGTTCTTGAAACCATTCTCTTATGACTCTGTTTTTCAAATTGAGGGTTCCTTTTCTGGATTTTTGCAAGAAAGAATTCCAGTATTTTTCCTTGGAATTTTTTCCATTGTGATATCTTTCTCCTATTTTTGGAAACCTTATAGCAAGGGCTATGTAATCCACCATTATAGGAATAGTTATATCTCTTATCAGTGTCTTCTCATTCCGATAACTTTCTACAAATGCCTCTGTAATTTTGTTGTATCCATTGAATTTTCTCAGGAATTCAAGAAAATCTACTTTTTGAATTTGTTCTCTACTTTCATGTGTCCATTTCTTTAATTGGAACCCCACTGGTTCGTTTCTTTGTTCCATTTTGGAAGACTACTCTTCTTTGTCTTGGAAATTTCTTGGTAAAAAATAAAAACTATGTTATCCAAGAGTAATTCGAAATTCCTAGGTTGAAAGATAAAAATATATATGAAATTATTCAAACCATATTAAAAAACTGTCATTGTCACTCTATATTCATGAATTTTTTATTTAATTTTTATTTATTTATTTTATTTATTATTTTATTTATCTTTTATTTTTTTATTTTTTCATGTGAAAACAAAATCATAATTTTTTATCTTTAAAACAAACTCAGGAAAGAATTTTGTGGCCTGTACATACTGGATTGCTGGTGTCAAAATAATTCTGGTGTTGTTCTGAGTCAATAAAACCCCTCTATGTAATTTTATCTGCCCCTATAACTTGACAATGAAAAATGGTTTGAGTAATTGTTTTACAAAAATTTAAGGATTTTCTTGTGATTTATACTGCCACTCAAGTTCTTAATTGCACGAATCCTTTTTTATTACTCTGTCCTTGTGCTAGATGTTTACTTTCACACACAGTTGTCAATTTGAAAACCTAAGTCGATACATGTACCTACACACTGAGGGATTTCCAAATCCTCGAGATTTCATCAAAAATTTATGTTGGCACGTTTCAAACATAATTTTTTGCATAAAATCTCGTATTTCCAGGCTTCAAATTGGATTTTCTACGAGATATTCAGGATATCTCACCTAAAAAGAGGACGCTAACTAGCTTTCTAGACTGTCACTGCTTGCTTTTCCCTTGAATCTCATAATTCTACATCCAGATACATTTATGAGTCTCAGTTCCTTGAAGACTTAATTTTTTTTAACTACTAGTTTCATTCCTTACCTCTCTTAGCTTCATTGTTCACTTCCTCAACTCCCTTCTAAATCTTGACTATCAGTTTTGATTTACTGAGAAGTATGGCTCAAATGCCTAATATTATAGTTTGAATTCATGGGCGTGCTTAGAACTTCATGTTTCTTGTTTCAATTTCTTGTTTGTTTTCTAACACTTCCTTCTTCTCATAACATAAAAATGATATGTATGCTTTGATGATTCCTTTGTATTCCAAAGTACAAGCTACTCATTCATTATTCCACTATTCATTTGCTTATTTATTCTTTGAAATGTTTTACTCCACAATTTTCAAGTTTATGATTGTTTTTATAAACTTGTCATATGTTACAACTATCCATTATGATGTTATTTGGCATGTTTTAACTAAAATTGATTCCTCCCATGTACAGTTTCTATGTTTGCAATAATTTGACATTATGAATCTTGTATAGAAATCATCAGTGAGTACTTAGTTGTTTTACATACCAAATTCATGTCAAATTTGACTTTTTGTAACAATATTCTAGGATTTTATGATAAGAACAAGGTTATCCTTATCTTATGAATTTTCTTGAAGTTGTCTTCATGAGAAAACGAGGATGATTTTATTCTTTTGAATGAAGAAAAAAAAATGAGGTTATATTTATGTGAAATTAGGATAATCATTTTGTTTCTTTGGCATGATAACTCAATATTGTCCCCTGATCATTTTTATGCAACAAAATTTTTATGAAGGCTTTTTTTGCCACTATGCAGTCATGAAGTCAATTCATGATTTGGCTCTGACTCTCTTCTACAGCCTCTAGTATAAAATATTTAGGATCTTATTTTCCATATGTGCTTCTAAAATGTTGTTTCTTTAAATGACCACTTCAGGGTCATTTCAAAACTTATGATCTCCTTAAAACATAATATCTCTTTTCTTTTTTCTTCAATGTAATGGCTGCCTTGTTTAAAACAGGGAATTATTTCGTCTTTGACCTTTAAATGTTGCCTTTCTTCAACTGTTTGCACAACTAATGATAAGTACAGGGCTTTTACACAGATTTTTGATAATAAATGAATTTTAAATAATCTTTTCTTTCAATTCTGACTTACATCTTACTTGATACTAACCTCATTTCATTTCTTTTGCGGAGAACATTTTATTTTTCCCCATATTTCCTTGTTTTCGCAGGAAAGGAAAGGAAGTTTGCTATTTGATTTTGGCTTAATATTGAAGGAAAATGGAAGAATGGAAAGTTTTATAATGTGAAGGATGGTTTTATGCAGGAATATAAATGATGCATCAAGATTAAATAGTCTTTCAATTACAAGTGTTATTTCAAAATCAAAAGCATTAAAAAAAAAAATTGACTTACAAAACTTTCCATTGGTTTCTTGATTGTAGGTTGGTTGTAAAAGTAGGCTCCTTCATGGATTCTTTGTTACCCTTGAGAAGGAGTAGTCTTTTGAAGTAGCTCCTTTGATTGCTACTTGAAATGTAATATTTTTATTTTTATAGGTCCCTTCTAATTTGATTCAACTTCAAGTGCTTTCTATGGATTTGAACCTGAATAATGAACTTGATTAAGTACAGGTCCCTTTCTGTAATGTTGCTCATGTCCAGGCCCCTCTGTAAACTTGAAATTGAATAGCTTGAATTTGAAGTAGCTTTAAGTAACTGATTTTGATGATGATAAGTTTGAGATGGAAAGGATAACAAAAGCATAAATTTTTTTGTTTCCCTCTCCCCTTTCTATTTGAGACTTGTACTCAAGTCTTCATTTATTTTGCAAAGAAGAAAATATTCAGTAGTGAAAATCAAAATGAAATGAAATGAAATATAACTCTTTTTTATTTTTTAGAATTCATATTGGCCAAGTAATTTGGTTTTCCAGTACAAATTCGAGTTTGTACTGTGCCAGGAACCAGGATTTTCACAACATAACCCCTTTATTATTTTTGACATTTTTTTCTTTTCTTTTTAATTTGAAGATAGGGAAGGCACATCATTGTGCTTTTCCAATACTTTCAAATTTTCTTATGTTCCCAATTTATTAAGAAAATCTTCTTTATTCACATGCTTATTATAAAATTTCAACCTATGTCCATTAACCAAGAATGATGTAGCTTGTTCATATATGGTTTTGATCTTAATTGATCCATTGTCATATAATTCTTCAATTTCATAAGGCCCTAAAAAATGTGTAGTAAATTTTTCCTTGAAATATTTGTATTTGAATCAAATAGAAGCGCAATGTCTCCTATGTGAAAAGCCATCTTCTTTGTAAATTTTTCGTGCCATTTCATTCTTTACTGTTGCACTAGTGATGTATGTTCTACAACTTACTTTCTGATTTCATCTAATTCATTTAGCTGCAGAATTCTTTGTTGTTGTGCTTCTAATAGGTTCAATCCTTGGAAACGGTGCTAAAAATGTAAGTATATATGTATGAATCTCAAACTCTATTGGTAGCAGAACTTGTTTACCATAGACAAGCTGGTAGGGGCTAAATCCAGTTGTATTTTTCCATGTTATTATATAAGCCCATAATGCTTCATTTAATTTATCTGACCAGTATTTCCTGTGCATCTTCACTATCTTTTCCCTGATGTTCTCTAGAACTTTGTTTTTTGATTCCACTTGTCCATTCGCCTGAGGGTGATATGGAGTTGATTTTCTATGTTTGATCTTGTACTTTTCTGCAAGTTGTTTGATAAGATTTGAATTAAATTGTGCTCCTTGGTCTATGAAAATCTTCCTTGGTACTCCAAATCAAACAAATATTACTTCAAATAGAAAATTTTCAACTGCAGTTTCTATTGCTTTTCTTAATGCTTTTGCCTCCACCCATTTGGTAACATAGTTGGTACATAACAAGCTATATTACTTTGCATTAGATGGTGGACTGATAGGACCAACAAAATCAAGAGCCCATTTTTTAAATGGCTCTATGATAACTTGAGGTTTTAATGGAATTTCATCATAAGGTAGAGGTCTTCCCATTCTTTGACAGTTGTCACGCTTCTTGACATATTTTTTTGAGTCCTTGAAAATTGACGGCCAATAATATCCAAGATTTAGTACTTTGTATGTTGTCCTTTTTCTTTTTAATGGCCACCACATGGTTCATCATGGCATTCTTTTAGAATATCTAAAATCTCATCTTCTCCTACACATTTTCTGATTAAAAGATCTGGTCTAGTATGGAATAGGTCTCCATTAACCCAACTATATCTAGCACTATCGTTTATTTTTTTGTTTGTTTGTAAAATGAGAAGGTAATTTTCCAGATGATAAATAATTAATGAGATCAACAAACAATGGAGTTTTGACTATTATAGCAAGTAAATGTTCATCTGGAAATTTATCAAAAACTGGAACAATCTCGTCAGAAATATGAAGCCTTGACAATAAATTTTCCACCTAATTTTCTTTTCCCGGTTGATCTAATACAATAATGTTGAATTCCTGCATTAACAACAACAATATAGTAATCCTTCCATTAGTAATGGGTTTATTCATTAAGTATTTAATGGTTGAATGATCAGTATCAATGAACACTTCATATCCTGTTATGTTATGTCTGAATTTATTTACTGCATGTACTACAACAAGCATTTATTTTTTAGTAACAATGTAATTCAACTCCACTGGGGATAAATTTTTGCTAATGAAATAGATTGATAGTGTATTTGGTTCTCTTTTTGGCTTTATGATGCTCCTACTACAGTATCTGATGCATCTGTGGATATGTGAAATGGAAATGACCAATTTGGTCCTCTAAGAATTAGTGTTGTGGACAATTTTTGTTTCAATTTCTCAAATGTATTTTGGCAATCAATGTTCCATTGAAACTCTATGTTCTTTGTAAGAAATTTAAAAAAAGGTAAGGTGATCTACTGAAATTTTCAATGAATCTTCGATAATACCCTTCATAACCCAGAAAACTTCTTACTTATTTTTGTGTTGTTGGTGGTAATAAGTTGACAATGATATGTATTTTTGTTGGATCCACCTTTATTCTAGAAGATGAAACATGGTGTCCCAATACTATCCCTTTAATTAACATAATAAAACATTTCTCATTGTTAAGAGATATATTGGTGCCAATGCATCTTTGTAAAAAAAAATCCAAATTGTTTCAACAATCGTCAATGTATTTCCATAAATAGTGAAATCATCCATGTAAACTTCTACAAATTCATGTATAAGATCAACAAAGATGGCCAGGACAGCACGTTGAAAACTAGTTGGTGCATTAAATAATCCAAAAGGTAACACATTCTAAGCATATGTTCCCCAATGACAAGTAAATGTAGTTTTATCCTGATCTTCTAATGTTATCTTAATTTGACTATAACCACTAAATTCATCAAGAAAAGAAAAGTATTTTTTCACTGCTAATGAATCTAGGACTTGATCAATGAATGGTAGTGGAAAATGATCCTTAAGTGTTGCTTTGTTTAATTCCCTATAGTCTACATAAATAATCCATTTTCCATTTTTCTTTGGAAACACAACTAAGCGTGAAACCCATTGACTATCTAAGATAGGGTAGATAAATCCTACCTGCAATAGTTTCTGCAATTCTTCTTTTACTATCTCTCTCATCATTAGATTCATTATTCTTTGTGGTTGTCTTACAAGTTTGACATTTTCATCTGTGAAAATGTGGTGCATGTATGTTTTTGGATTAATTCCTTGCATATCAATATAATCCCAAGGAAAATATTTTTAAGTATTTCTTCAGTAGTGAAATTACTTGTTCTTCCTGTGATGATTGTAAATTGTTACCAACATTAAGATTCCTTCCGGGAATGATTTGAATTACTTTACTCTAAGAATTTGTAATTGAGTTAACAGGAAAAACAACTTCAAATGATGTTTATAATGAATTAATAGTGAAATTTTCCTGAAAACATTGATTTAAAAGTTGACTCACAACTTCATATTGGATAGTTCTAGGCCACTCTGAAATATGAGGTTTTGAAATGAAAAGATCCATCAAGTCATCATTATCTTTTTCTCTAAAATCAAAGTCTTGATTTATGCTTAAGGTAATCTAAATTTCTTCCTTTTTTTCATCATGCCATGATAATAAATAAGGAGATTGAGTAGTATGATAGAGTCTTATGTGTTTCCTTTCATTTCCATGTGATATGATCATACTTCCTAATCTACATATAATAAAGGCATCAACTATCGCTAACCATGGTCTACCAATAATTAAGGGATGGACTCCTAAGTTTGACTTTGGTTGTAGGACTAGGAATTCTACAGGATATTCCCATGAATCCAAAGAAACAATGATGTCCTCAGGTACTCCTTCTGGCACTACTTTGGATCTATCAACTAGTTCCAAAATTGTAGTGGTAGGTCGGATATTGGGTAAGTTTAAAAATTTCATGGTTTTTGTTGTCATGACATTGATAGCAGCTCCTAAGTCAATTAGAGTTTTAGAAACTGAGAAATTGTTGATTGAAATTGTTACAATAGGTATTCCAGGATCAACATATTTCTCAATTTTTGTATTTGTTGAGATAAGACTAGCAAATTTCCTAATGACATGAATTGTAGGTGGATCCTTCTTTCTTTTACCAGTCTTTTTGATGCATAATTCATAAATTCCCTTTGTATAGATAGGAATATCTTTTATGGAATGCAATAAATAAATTTTAACATAGGAATTTATCAATTCATCTAAAATATCAAATTCAGTAAGAGAGACTAATTTTTTTTCTCTACTAGCCTTTCTGGAAAAGGAGGCATTTGAGTTGTTATTTTTCTACTTTTCTGAATTTAATATTCTTCATCATATTTTTCAAGATTTATCCTCTCTTCAAATTGTTATTTTATAATCATAGGAGAGTCTTTTTATAAGATTTTTCCAGACCTTTAGTGGATGTTTTGAATGGGAAGTATGGAATATGAAGTTCCTTCCTCATTATTGTAAATTGGTGTTTCCACTTTGTTAAGCAAATTTGCTACTGGTCGAGTTGGTAATTGAGTTGATCTAGGTGGCGGTTGATTAGTTGGAAGCTGAAGTTGCTGAGGTTGAGTTAGCGCAGGTAGTGATTGTTGTCGAAATGGGTTTTATTTATGGGGTTGTTGGAATTTTTGATATGAGAATGGTTGTGGAGGATATGGTTCTTGATATGATTGTTGAGGATAAGGTTGATAATGTTGTTGATATGTTGTTGAGGGTAAAATTGTTGGGGAGGTTGGGCTCCATAAGAATATCCTTCCCAATTTTTTCAAGGTTGGTTTTGGATTTTCTGAGGAGGCCAAACCTGCCATGGAATAGGTGCATTCCATGAGGTTTGAGAAGGATATTGATAATTCTGAGGAATTTGTTGAGTAATTTCCTGAGGTATATTTTGAGGCATACTTGTAAATCGTGGTTGCCAATGTATTCTTGGTTCCAGATAGTAGAGAGAGTCAATCCCTTGTCCCTCTTCCACTGAATTTACCTACAATTCTTTTAGCTTTGGACAATTATTTTTTGAATGATTTTTAGTACAAAGTCCACAAATCTGAATACTATCGAAAGGACATTCCTTTAGTGGATGATTCTTTCTACATTTAAGAAAAACTATTGATAATATATGATGTTGTTTATATTGATTTTTCTTAGCTTTTAGTACATCGACTTGTGTCCCTAATGTGATCAAGGTATCAATTTTAAAATTCTCAAATAAATTTCCTAATTCTGCTCTTGTTATGCTTCCTGTTGCAAATTTAGTGACTTTTGAGTTTGCATATCTTTTCCAATTTTAGCTCTTCCTCTTGAATAATTTTGACATAATTATGAAATCTCCTCAAATGGTAAATATGAGATGTCTCCTTTTCCCATCAGATTGAGAATATCAAGATATTCATATCGTATACCTTTGAGAAAAATTGTTCGAATGGTATCAATATTTAAAGAATGTTGTTTGGATTTTTGTAATTTGTAAAGAAATGGTTCTAAGTATTCTTTCAAACTCTCATATTCTTGTCGAGACATCCTAAAAATATCTTCCTATTGGTGAAAAAGGGTGACTTGTGGGCAAGACCTAGGTTCATACTTGGGGCCAACAAGATCCCACTGTAGTCTAGGACAACGCCGACATTTTCACCCTGCTCAAAGAGAGCAAGGAGCCTTACCCAAAGTGTGCCATGACCTTATTAAGATAAAAGAGCTAGAACCGTACTACCAAAGGGAAAATACTTAGCATTTATCTGGACATTACAGTAATGCATAAACATTGTCATTGCATACTAATCAAGAGATGAACTATCATTTAATCGTTATCAAAGATAGCTATCATTAATTTTTGAAATTGTTGATCATACATCACATATAAGAAGCTATTTATTATACACATCCATAGTTCCAGGAAACATCTTTAGTATATTATATTGTATGAGAAACACATTACATCAGACTCTGTAGAGTTCAATATGAGCAACACATTACATCTTAGACTCTGCAGAGTTCAATACAATACAGAACTCACAAAATCACTGACCCAACTCTTGCTGCCCCGTTCCTTTTTCCTTGATTATCTATCTCCTCCTTCTATCACTGTCAGTCTTCACCCCTTCTTCGCTCGGCTGGTCTACTGTGCTTCATCATTTCCTATTTTCTTCCGCAGTTGGCTCTACCTCTAGGATTCTTTCTGCCTGTTCATTGTCAATTTTTCTTTCCACTTGTTCTACTGCTTGTTTACACTCCACCACCTACCTGCCTCTTCTCCTCAACCCACAAAAACTCCCTTTCTTTCGTAATAGTTCTTTTCCACTCGCTCTTCCTACAATTGAGCATCCGCAACTCAAAAATTATTTACCCAAAACAAAGGCACCAGCAGGCCCCGACCACAAGCTATTGACTCGTCCTGAGTCAATTTTCTCCCAGTGTTGTGGTCTCTATTTGACCGTCTATTGTGGTCTTGAACTTGTCTTGTTCGAATGCTTCTTTTTCCTGCTCCATTTGATTTGTTTCCCTGTCTTCTAACAAAGGCCCCAAATTTGGAACATTTTGCATGGCTTCTGTTTTGAGTTCCATGAAGTCACTAATTGATTCCTGTCATGTTTTCATAAAAGATTTTATTGCATTTACCACCTTGTCAGCCTGAGCAGCATCGATTGATTGCGATAGGTCAATAAAGGCTACACTGTACTAGGGATCTCCTTCAGAGACCAATTTCTGAATTGTCTTAACCTTCTGTTTAACAGGTTTTATGAGATCACGAAGGAGCTTCTTTGTCTTTGACGAGTTCTCATCAATTTTTTGTATTTGCAATTATAGAGTGTCAGCCTAATCATATAGTTGTTTGCGGCTGGCTAGATCAGGTGTTCCTTTAATCTCAGTGAAGCATTTTTGTAGCTTTTTTGTAATTGGCCGAGCCTTCATCGTCAATGAATTCAAACACTCAGGGATTTTCTCAAGAAAATTGTATGCTTTAGTAACAGTGCTCCCTGGTGTCTCCTTAAGCTAGCTCATATTATCTCGTCTCTATGTTATATTCTCTTCATACACTGTAGAGGGATATTCTATTTTTGGTTTGTCTGACAGGGCCTGTGAGAGTTCCTGGTTTGCATTACCCAGATTCGTGCATGCTGTCTTAATCTGAATGGAGCATTTGACTATCGGGCAAGCCCACATATCTGTGGGGGCGACTTCAACTACAATGGTAATGGTTGGCGAAAGCTCTTGGAAATTCTCAGTGATCTGGTCGATTTGTTGTTGAAGGGTATCTCTTTCCTGATGTAACTGATTACACTCTTTAGTGAGAGTTGTAATCTACTGGTGTTGCTGCTCATACCTTTGAATAAGGTTGTTGTGGAGGGATTATGCCCGTCAAGCTGCTATCTGTATGAAACTAAAAAACCGACTGGGTGCCCAACTCTGAAGATATTTGTTGCTCATCATTTCAGGGCTAGGATTCCTCTCTCTGAGTGGCTGGCCACTAGTGATGGAATGGTTATATTGATCTTGTGGATATTTGGGTTGACTCGGCTATATGATTGGAGGTTGGTTGAATGAAAACTAGTGGAATGTGGATGAGTGGGTATGAATGGTTGCAATTCCAGCATCAATTGTTGAAATTCAGAAAAAGAAGTCTCATTAGGCATATTTTCAGGTAGGGGTAACTTATTTTGAATAAGTAGATTTAAGAAGGTCCCCAGTTATATCGTGGTTGAATTAACCTCGGTTACTTGTACCGTACCCGAGTTAACTTCTACCTCAGTATCGATAGCCATTACTGTGCCTATAGGTATCGCATCAGAAATATTTGTAGAAGTGGAAGCAGTGTGGGATGACAGATCCTTGGAAGCATTAGAGGTATGTGGTGATGAATTCTAGGTAGTTGGTGATGAGGAGGCTAGGGAACTTTGTGATGACGAAGGGTTGGGTTGCGGTATGGTTGGGGAAGTTTGATTATACATTTATGGTTCCTTTGTGATCAAGATTCCTATAATTATCTATTGCATAGGATCCTCCTCTGTTAAGTCTACCACCTGGTCGGATCTTAAAGTCCTGGCTCTTTTTCCCGTAGGCCCTGTGATGGGTGGTTTGGTCACCTTGTTTTTCCGAAATGGGGCAATGGTTGGTTGTGAATACGAAGGGAAGTTGGTGGAAGGGATAGCGATGAGGACACGGGTCATCAATGATGGCGCTCCTAGATTAAATGTTTGAAATTCATTAAACAATGGAAATGTAGCAGATTTTGCTCCAATACTTACCATGGCTTTATTGAAGTCTTGCACTTGTTTATCCATCTTCTGAATTAATGACTGGATTTGCATCTATGATATCTTGTGAGATGTATCCACTGGCATTTCTCCTAGTAGAGGTTGTGGAAGCGTAGCATCAAAAGAATACTTGTGTTCCCCTTCTCTGATTTCTCCTACAACTCCCAACCAAGAAGTAACCTCTATGTGGAAAGCATTCTCTGTCAATTGGAATCTCAACAATCTCTTCTGGAAAGTGTCTATTGTAACACAGTGGGGTATAATACATGTATTTCCATGTGATATGCCAAACCATATTTGATCAAAGTATTTATCTAGCAGAGTTCTAGGAATTCTCTACTATGATTGGACAACATCTAGCATTAATCTATACCACTCTATGAATGCCTCCTTGTTGATTTATTTAATGTTAGGGTCCCCTAAAACTCTCCACAGTGTATATATAAGGGCCATTGGCTGATCTTTTCTTATAACTACAAGAGGTTGTTTCCATGGTGGACACCATTTCCACATAGCCAATGCCAGGATTAAGTAGCCATATATAAACCCTGTGGATCGTTTGAAGTTTTCCTCTCAAGCTTTAAATAGCTCTTGCAGTAGAAAGGCACACCAATTGAGTTATGCTCCCTGTACGGAATGCTTCACAACTAAAATTGTGTCCATAGTACATTCCCCCTTTGTATAGTGTCTCATTGTCTTTCCTACTACTAGATAACATGCGAACTTCACATTGGGCACATTGATAAGGTCTATTTTTTCCCCCTTTCCTCCTCTCCCAGTCTCATAATTTTTATAGTAGCGAAATTCTCCTACCTTCTTCGCTCTTTTGGAGGTATTATGGAAGGCAGTGGATACGTCACTCCCTACTGCTGATAGCCCTGTAAGTATGTGGATATATTCTACATGAATTTGGATTTCTTTCCCAAGCCAGAGAAACCCGTTGTGAATTTTGCTGATAAGGAGCTTTCTGCATTGCATGGTTACTCCATGTGTACGGAACACCAATAAAATTCTTAGGTGCAAGATTGTAGACCTTTGAATGCCTTTGAAATATGGTTGAACTTTGGCTGCTTTGCTACCACCCTCCTTCACATAGTTTTCAATGTATACTTGCCTCTTCAAAGCTGGAAACTGCAAAGAATCTATGAAATGTGTATCTATCAATGTTGCATTGTCGTACCTTCCTATCAGTGGATCCAGTTTTTGAATCCTTTCATCAAGTTGTGGTTCAACTACCGACACCATTGTCTTCGGCATACCTGTTCTCCTGTAATACACCAGTAGTGTTATCGGTCCGCACCTTTGAAATTCTACTGTATACTATGGATGACCGTTATAGTCATTTCCTCTCCTTGCAATTATTTTCTTTTCCAGCACTTTGATTTTTCCTTTCTCCATGCAGATTAAGTACAAATGTTGGCACAAAGGGAGTTGATGTGACTAAATAACTAATTAATTTTCCCTGGTCCCTTCGAGGCTATAATCATGTGGTTATTTACTCAGATGAGATGGATTCTGACTTTATTGACAATGGATCCTAAAATTGAGCGAATGTGATGGCTAATTGTTTTTTCCTGATGTGGAAAATTTATTACAGAGTGGTGTTTCCAATTACGAAAAATAATTTTTAATTTTTGGCTGACACTACGAACTGAAACCTAAATGATGGTTAATATGCTTGGTCGTACAACCACCACAACCCCCCCCCCCAAACCACAATTGTTAGCAATATGGTCCCCATGCTGCAACAGTGTGGCGGTTGAGTGTTCGTGACCTATACATTATTTTCATGTGGATTCATATCCTATCTTCAGAAACTGACTTATTTTTGTTTCTCTATTGAGAAATATTTATTGACTTTCTAACCTACTGAATCATCTCGGATGCGAGAGAGTTATTGAATTTCTAACCTACATACTTATCTCGGGTGTGAGAGTTATTCATGGTAGGGTTTTAGGCATGCACCATGCACCCAACCTAGTAATATTACTCCATCCAAGTGTGCTAGCTTTACCACTCCTAAGTCACGGATTTCTATGACATAGAATGACCCCATCTAATTTATTTGAAGTTTCCATGGAAATTTCTGAAACTTTCTATCGTAGAGTAGTACCTTTCCGCCAATATTGAATGTATTTATTTTGATGTGGCGGCCATGCCAGGATTTATATCTCTATTTCTCCACTTATTAATGAAAGTCTATAAAAAATCTTGCTTCCTCTAATTCCTACAGTTCATGGAGGCATGTTGTGATGGATTCTACTTCAGACATTTGTGTTGTTGCAACGATGAATAGACTAGGGACAATAAATTCATTCAGTACCACTGCTTCTTTCACGTACATGAGATGGAATGGCGTTTGACTATGTAATCATTTTATAGTGGTTTTGTATGCCCATAACGTGGCTAGTATTATTTCATCCTAGTCATCCCGATTTGCGTTGCAGATCTTAATTAAGTCTTTTTCTAGGATTTTTTTGAAAGCTTCAACAGTTCCATTTATCTGTAGGTGATACATACTGCTTTTATGATACTGTATCATGAAGTTTTGTAGCAATAATTGACTATGGTGTTGATAAAGTGGGTGCCTTGATCACTTTTTAGACTCCTTGGACAACCAAATCTGGGAATAATGTTCTCAAAATTGAACCTGGCTGCTATGTATGTTGTAAAATCCTTCACTGGTGCCGCCTATGCCCACCTAGTTAGATATTCAGTTGCGATAATTATGTATCTAGCTTGTGACTGGCGTGAAGTTGGTGTAATGGGTCATATAAGTTCGATGACCCATTTATCAAATACTTGCATCGCTCTAACAAGTTGTAAAGCTAGTTCGTCACGGTGTGAAGGTTTCCCTATTCTTTGACACATGTCACATTTCTTTACATACGCTTTGGTATCCTTGTGCATTGTAGGCCACCATAGCCTTGCTTGTAATATTTTCCTTGTGGCTGTCTTTGCTCCCATGTGTCCTCCCGCAACTCCATTGTGGCATTCCCATGGGATATTTGTTATTTCATGGTCTAATACACATCTTCGCAGTACTTGATCTGAATCCATTTTGTATAGGTTACCTGCTATAAGTTGGTAATCGGATGCTTTAACGACCAAATGTTTTTTCTAAGTTGTTGTATATTCTTCCAGACACTATCCTGAAGCCAGGTATGTTGCTATTTGTTCTAATTAATCTAGGATAGCCTCTATTTGGAAGATTTCTGCATTTGACAGATGGTCATTAAGTTCCGCCCCACTTTCTCTAGATTCCAATCTAGATAGATGATCAGGTCCCACGTTTAGTCTCCCTAGTTTTATTACAACTTCAAATGTGAACTCTTGGAACAATAGAAGCCATCTGCAAATTTTTCCTTCTACAATAGGTTTATTTACTAAATACTTCGATGCAGAGTGATCTGTAAAAAAATTAAAGGTACCTCTAAGTACTGACGGAATTTCTAGAGAGAGTAGACCATTTCTGGAGCTTCTCTTTCAGTGGTTGTATAGTTCTTTTCCACGGTCGACAACTTCCTGCTTACAAAATATACCAGGTGGTCTATATTTGTTCTCCTAGTTGCACTAGCATGGCCCCAAAAGAAATGCCTGAAGCATCAATATGTACATGGAATTGTTTATCCCATTTAGGATGAGTTAGAATGGGTGAAATTGCTAATTTTTATTTTAGAGTGTCTAATGCCTTACTGCATTCTTCATTCCATACAAACATTTATGTCTTCCACAACAAATTTTCCATCGGGGTTGTAATGCAAGCATATTTGTGGATAAACCTTCTGTAATACCTTGTATGTCCAAGTAATGATCTCAATTGTTTAACATTATCCAGGGCATCCATGTTGACAATTACCACAACCTTGGCGGGGTCTATGCATACTCCTTGTTTATAGAACACATGACCAAGAAATGTTCCAAATGGGATTGAAAATATGCACTTTTTCAGGTTTAGCGAAATTTGAAGATGCCTGCAACTATCAAACATTACTTGAAGGAGACTTGCATAATTATTCAATAAACTATATACAGTCTAGTCGTCCAAGTATACTTAAAGAAACTTATGGATATACTCCCTGAAGGTTGCTATCACTATTCTTGAGAATAATGATGGTGCATTCTTTAATCCAAAAGGCATTACGTGATAAGCATAAGATCCCCATTCAGTAGTGAACGTGGTTTTTCTTTTGTCCTCCTCTTCTATTTTGACTTGATGATACCCAAATAATCTGTTTGTGAACGAATATGCTTCATTTCTAGACTCATTATCTATAACTTCGCACTAAATGGTGTTGGGAAAGGAACGTGTACACATGCATTGTTTAAGATTCGTTAGTCTACACACACTCTAATTTCTGACTTTTCATTTTTGTTTTGGATCACTATTGGACTAACCCATTCTGCCTCTTCTATTGGGAATATCAATCTTGCATTTAGCATTTTTCCTATTTCTATCTTGACTTTCTCCTTCACCCTTGGGTTCAAGAAATAGGGTCTATGCTTTACTAGTCTGGCATCCGATTTCAACACTATCTGCATCTCCCCCAGGTCTCCTTTGATACCTTTTAGTTCTGTTATAGAATACGGGAATAGATCCTCATATTATCTTAGTAAATAAAAAATTTCCTTTGTAGCCTCTTCGTCCTGTAGGCCCCTATAGATGCTAATTTGGGTTTTTCTAGACTGTCGATATTTTGTTTCTTTGTTCTTAGAGGTAATAGGTGCAGTCCTTTTGTGGTAGGTTTCTCTTGTAGTTTGTGTTCTCCTTCCTTTTCTTCAAATCACAAGTGCTTGAGTTTCTCCAAGTCATCATCATCCATTTCCTGATCTAGTTTCCCACATGCTACTGCTTCTTGATAGCTAGGCTCTGGTATCTATCTTGGCACATGTGTTTCTCCAGCTTATGCAAGTTCCGAACAGAACTTAATTCCTTTCATTACCTACAAGGTGTCCCTAAGCTGTTCATTATCCCCCTTGAAAGAGAAACTTCGTGAAAATGTATCTGCTATTGACTCCCATCTACTTGTTTGTCTCTTCTTTTCCTCTATAAGATACCAGGCTTGTGGGATGATATCCAATAAATGTAAAAAATTATGTACCCATAAGGATTTTGGGTAATTCTACGTTTCCCACTTATTTTCACAACATTTTATATGATCTTGGGGATCCGAGGTTCCTCTGTACCTTTGTTATGTAGGTAAATCCTCTTTGTAGACAAAGACGATCCCTCTGGCCCTAGGGTGGGTCTAGTAACAAGGAATAATGCTAAGGTGTAGGTTCCTAGATATTTGAATGAAAGACGATGCGATAATATAACCTACCTGTAGTCCAATGTTGTCATCGGAAATCATGGTGGCGATGAGAACCTCTCACTCCCGATCCAGCAAGTCACAATCCCTTCACTTAATGTGTTTGGACACCTACACAGAGATCAGAAAAAAATAACCACATACCACATACTAATTGCATCCAAAATCTACTAGTCAGTCAGAGAAGACTAAGCATATTTCATTCGATAAAGGGCAAAATACAAGATGGGAACCAGACAATAGTCACTTATATTATTAAGTAGAAGGAAGAGATACAACCATGCTCTGACATCGCGGTCTCCTCTAGCAGGGTTCAGGCGAAGCACGTCTCAAAGCTCGTCAGGGAATTCGGACTGGGTAAAGGACCTCTCGATGGATTTCCTCCTTGTACTACCTTCTCAATAACTCATTTTTTTAGCTATAGCTTAGTTCTCCTAGTTCAACGCTTCAGCTGTATAATTCTCTTTGTTTAGCTAGCTTTCATAAAGGGAGAAGGCTTGTTTATATAAAGAAAAAGGAGGAGGTTGGGATCTCTACAAAGGTGGAAGGGAGGCCTATCCTTTAGGAGTGTTCCAAGGGAGGTGGAAAGTACTAACTAAAGGAGGAAGCCCATGGTTGTTTCAATTCAACCACTCCCAATGACTCATCCCCGAGGTGGTTTGAATGGAACCTCCACCTCTATTTTTAAAAAAAATTTCATAAATATCTTGGCGTGGGTGTTACACTGACACAGAGCGCCAAGTGGCACAGGCTTAGTGTAATTTTCCCAGGTGGCGGGGCTACTCGCGCCAAGGAAAAAATAGGGATTTTTACAGCTCTGCTTAAGGAAATGTCAGCAAGAAGAATGTTGGCTTCATCAAAAGGGATGCAAGGATGTTATTTGCAAAGCATGACATTGCGTATTCGTCACAGAAACGACCCTCTAATGTGCGAGTTGGGGATTTCAGGGACAGTGAAAAAATGTTGTGTAACATATGTCCCCTAAAGCATGAGGTCCAAGGAAGAGGGAGGGGTGAAATGATTTATGAGAATGCGTTCGAACCAAACACCGTTATCGGAAAACCTACAATTACAAACACAACTGATATCTCTAATACATGAACATGTGGCATGGGCGCAGCCATCCATAATAGAGTATATAAAAACTGAGATCTAGGTATGGATGCAGCCATCCAGCAGTAAAGATCAACAAATAAACTCAGGTATGGTCGCAACCATCCAATCAAAGAGTCATGCAATAAATCATGGTAATCCACAAAGAACACGCAGCCTAGATTTTATCAAATAAAACCTAGGGTCTTGCGCTCCATCTCGATCCAACCAGTACAAATTCAAGCATGCGAATATATGAGTTGAAGTCGAACATGCAAGAAAATCGTCTGATTACCAGCCAATGATGAAAGTTGTTAACAGACATGAGAGGAACCACCAATAATGACAATGGTTCTCAAGGTACGAAAGGTACAATCCACGGAATGTGAACAGTGATCTGGCGTTGAACACCCGCAGAGTCAGTCGATCGAAGGCCAATGATGTAGACCTTGCGTCGAATGCGAAGAAACTTCCATTGAGGCATGCAAGCTCCAAGGTACCGGAAGGGAGTCTCTAGATCAGATTCCCAGATAATGAGCTGAAGTCGATAGGAAGTGACCTGGTCGAAGGAGGGCCATAATGTTTCCCACATCATCGACATGAGACAGAGGAATATGATGTTTGTGAATCAAGACCAACAGAGAATCAGAGGGAGGCTGAATACTGAAAGGAAAACTTCTCTTGAACATATCAACAGCACGACACTGGATTTGGCAGTATTTGACATCCAAGGATTTGAGGTCATGATGACGTGGCAAAGAGAAAATGAGAGGTCAAAAAACTTAACCCAAACCCATGGAGGCAAAAATGACGAAATGAGATGTCCCCAACCCGACACGAATACAGACAAGTGCCATGTTCAAGAGCGACATACTGATAACACAACTAAAATCTGGTTCCATTTTCCCCCACCATTTATGGCGAGTACCCCAATTATTTTTTAAAACAAGCTTGAAGGGGATAGCATATGCTTTCACTATAAGTTTTTCCTTCGGAAAAATCCATCCTAGTACATTTTACAAGCCCTGGGAAGGAGGAACTTGAATAACGTCATGGTGAAAAAGTCCGATGTCATCAAGGTTTAACGATTCTGACAAAGGAAGAACTCGACATCTTTTCATGTTTAAAGAGTTTGAAAAGAAGGCAAAAAAGAAAACTCCAGCAGTCCCTTTTCGTAGGTATTCTCACAAATTTGAAAAGGTAGAAAATTGTGTCTGAGATAATCTCTTATTCGCGATAGGCTAAGGTATTCCTTTTTCGTAAATAATCCATCCCAGCCCGAAAAAGGGTTAAACGTATACTGGGTAGATATCGTTTCACAGCCATTTAACGAGTTCGAAAAAACAAAAGTCTCAGCAATCCTTTCAATTTTTAAGAGTCAGAAAAGAGCTGAAAGATGAGTCCTCCTGGAGGAATGAGTGGTATTAAGGGTAGCTACTGGTTTTGGTAATGGTGGAACTGCTCAGAACAAGTAAAGGTTAAGAGCCTGGCTAACAATACCACTCATCGCAACGGTTCCTCAGGAATGGGTAAAACAACCAAGTGAAGGCATATGATTGGCCAAACAGATAATGACAGTGGAATGAGAAAAACCAAGGTTTATTTGGAAAAATAGGCTGATAAAATGGCAATCACGAGAGGTAAAATGGGAATGGTTTCATTTTTACACAAGCTTGAAATGAGGAAATTCTTCTTGAAGTTGGTTTCATTTTTATACAAGCTTAAAACAAAGATAAACTATGCTTGAAATCGATTTCATTTTTACACAAGCTTGAAACAGAAACAAACTATGCTTGAAAAAATATTTGCATGCCCCCAGCATGGTGACTCAATTTGAGGTACATGCCCCCCAAGCTTCAATCCCTATGAAAGGCAGATGGAGTGAAGGTTCAAATATGAGATCAAGTGAAAGACTCGATTGGGATTTTATGAGATCGTATCAAAGACTTGAATTGAACAAGAACATGTTTCATTGTTTTAACGAGGTTGACACATTAAAATAACTATCCTCATGACCTACTTCATTTTTTAACGAGGTCGACATAGAAGATGAACTATCATCCAGAGAGCTTGCTTAATTTTTTAAGGAGCTTGACACAAGAAAATGAACCATGCTCTGACGATCTTGTTTCATTTTTTAAGGAGCTTGACACAAGAAAACAAACTATGCTCCAATGATCTTGTTTCATTTTTTAAGGAGCTTGAAACAAGAAAACAAACTCTGCTCTAACAACCTCATCATGTTGAATAAGAAGTCTTGGCTTCCAACAGTTCCGCACCGGATGGGAGAACAACATCTTGTAAATCAGGACCCAATGCCCCCAGCACACAATGCACAATGGCACTATCACTAAATGAGGGCACGGGACAGCTAGCCACATAATTAACCTACGACAGGGAAGATACAACCAGTGGATAAAGACCCGGAAAGGATGATGGTGGACCAGATGTCATGTCAGGACCAAAGAATAAAAGATGATCATTGGTCACAATCCGACCTTTGTGTGGAAAACAAATCACACGAAAGAGGAAAGAGAAAATCGCACCCATGGCATTAGCATAGTCACGTCCCAAGAGTAAATTAAAATCCAAGGGGCATGGAATAGCCATCACGTCTATATTGACAGTTTTCCCTCCCAAAGTAATAGGGAACTTTGGAAGGATCCCTAACGGTTAATTGGTTCCTCTGTTAAAAGCCAACAGATTCTGGGTAATAGGCATAAGCGGTGGAGAACCAAAAGCTTGCCAAGTAGTTGAAGGCAGAACGCTAACAGATGTGCCTTCATCTATAATCATGCTAGGTATGACCATATCAAAGATCTGTACCGTGATCTCAAAAGGCACATAAGGAAGGTTGTATCCCGCAAATCGACTCCAATCGAAGGAAGCGACCAAACTACTTGGAGGGGGTACCATCGAACTGAGATGGTCATACCCTGGTGTTACCAGAGCAAGAGGAGCATCCTCCTAGACCTCAAACATGGGAGAAGAAAGAGAAACTTCTTGAGTCATCGGGACGGGAGGATCTTTATCCAAGTCCGAGGAATCTGAAGAAACAAGAAGAACATGAGAGGGATGAGATCCACTCTCGACGAAAAAGACCTGATGAACCACTGGCCGGGTCAGATCAACTAATTCCATGACCAATGGTTGATCAGGAATGGATTCGTGATTTTGAATTTCCGGGGGAGTGGATCAATCATGGTTGACTCTTGACTGATCGTTGAATAAAATAACGGAGTACTCGAAGAAAGCTTCTGGTAACCAGCCGGAAGGCAGGGTGTAGAAACAGTAGGGTTTTCCAACACTCTCTTAGCTTCATCCATGTACGGACAAAGGTTAATGGGATGATTCCCTTCACACAACCTACAGGGACTGGTAATCTTACCCTGTTTCTTATGAGTCTTATCAATACTAGTTGAAGATGTGCCACCAATATGACTTTCAGAAGCCAAAGGTAACGGTGGAAGACTGTCAGACCATGCTTCAAGTACCTTGGGAATGGCAGGGCAATGTTGAAGAAGATGGTCACCTTTACACAACATGCAAGGAAATTTGACTTTCCGAGTAAGGTTGGATGGTTTATCAATGTGTTGAAGCCTCGAAAATCGCTGCTTCAAACATTGGGGGAAAACCACCCGGTCGAGACCTTAGGACAACTCCTTTTCTGTTTGGTGTGGTGGCTCTGACTGGATTTATCGGACCAGTTTCCTAATAACAAACGGATTGGTAATGGAATGATTGTGTGAATGGATAATAGAAATAAATGACTGAACTAATCTATTTAATTTTTTCTATAACTTACAAATAATTCTAAAACTAACCCAGTTATTCAATATGAATACAACTTAAAGATTGTTTCAATCAAATTAATAACCATGAAAATTTATTATAATTTAATTGAAAAATGAAGTATCAAATAATGATAACTCTATTTACCTCGGATGCGAGTGATCAACCACAGGTGTAATTTGATATGGTTTTGGGTTGGCGCGTGGATTCATTACACCACCACCCAAACTCACGCGAGGTTACATTTAAATCTGCCCACCGTCCTTTGTTACATTGCATTAATGCAGCACAGTCGCCAAGACCAGCCCACTCCCATAACAGCTATGGTGTTCTCTGGAAACTTCATTCCCACTCTGCCTCCCTTGCACTCCCACTACTCCCCTGTTGTTGCAGAGCCCAACTCTCGAACTAGCGCGAGGAGACGTTGTTCAATTGTCTGTTGTATTGAAATTGCGCCCGGTCTTCAAATTTCGCAAAGCCCTCTCTACAGTTTGAGGCTCAATTTGCTTAATTTGAATTCCCCTGCTCTGAGAGAACGCCCTCTGCACACCCTTCAGATTCACCTGCTCTCTCATACTTCCACCGCTCTTTCCCAATCCGTCCCCAGTCATTCTGCTGTTTGAAAGCTCCACTCTGCTCGGAGGATAATGCCGTGCCTTCACCAGTGTATGCGCTGTAGGAGAGGCAAAAGTCGTGGAAAATCCTTTTGCTAGCCCTCCACGTCCATTACTGACTCCTCCTCCCCCTCCTCTGATAATTTCATCGGTCGCTATCTTGAAACTAGAAGTGGTCGTGGGCGTGGGCGACATGGGAAATCTCAATCTGAGATGGGCTCTCCCCACATCCCTGCCTTTCAAACCATCTTCCCTGTGCATTCCCAAACTACCCAACTTCGTTTCCCCTGATATCTGAACAAGCCTACAATCATTGCCACCATCACCATCGAGCTCAAGGAGGAATCACCCGGTTCAGATGTTGAGCAAACTGGTGTTGGGAATGAGACGAGCGCTGTCGACAAGCAAAGCACTCCTCCTAATGTAGGTTTGAAGAGGAAGGCTCCCAGTTTCATTGAACACCAGGACTTAGGCGACTTCAAGCGAGGCTGCTCCAATGACTAGGACGACTTCAAGCAAGGCGGCTCCAACGACATTGAAGACAAGCAGGCTGTGGTAGATGATTTGTATGCCTATGGCTGTCATATTGTTGAAGAACCCCCATCCACTTCTCATGATACATAATCTGGTTAGAATTATCAGTTTTTATCTTCACAGTCTTTCGGCGGAGTCATGTTACTCAGTGCTCTTCATGCTATCTCATCTATGGTTTTAGTTTTTTGGTCATGATACTGTGTTAATGGTCCAAGGTCGGTTTCCCCTACATGGGCAGCATGTTCTAGTTTTTCTAGCATGGGTTAATGGTCTAGTTTGTTCGAGATTTCTGGTAAACAATCCTCCAAAAATTTTGCAGTGTAAGAATGCCACTATTTTGGGCAAGTTTCACTGAGGCCGACACCTCTTTGTAAAATTTTTGTTATATTAATAGATTAGTCAAATTAAGGAGAGAAAAAATGAATGCTTTCATTGAAATCGAAATTAAACAGAGTTATAATAACACATTGCATTCATAATTATATATATCATTTTCAGATACTATGATAGATGAATATTTCTACACATTCAAAATGATATGTATAAAGAAATATTTGTAAAGCAAGTACATATAAATGATAGCAAATTCAAAGAGAATATCTCGTGACATAAGAAAAATATGATAAATTGATAGATATAAGAAGGAAGGTTGTAAAATAGTAAATCGACTCCAATCGGAGGAAATCAAAGGAAGCGCCAAACTACTTGGAGGGGTGCCATCGAGTAGAGATGGTCATACCACAGTGTTACCGAGAGCAGAGGAGCATCCTCCTAGACCTCAAACATGGGAGAAGGAAGAGAAAGTTCTCAAGTCATAGGGATGGGAGGATCTTTCTCAAATCAAAGAGAATACGGAAGAAACAAGAGAAGAACATGAGAGGGATGAGATCCACTCTCGACGAAAAATACATGAAACCTTGGCCGGGTGGATCAACTAATTCCATGACCAATGGTTGATCGGGGAATGGATTCGTGATTTTGAATTTCGGGGAAGCGGATCAATCATGGTTGACTCTTGGTGATCATTGAATAAACTAACGGAGTATAGAAGAAAGCTTTTGGTAACCGGTAGGAAGGCGGGGTGCAAAAAATAGTAGGGTTTTCCAACACTCTCTTAGCTTCATCCATGTACGGACAAAGGTTAATGGGATGATTCCCTTCACACAACCTACAGGGACTGGTAATCTTACCCTGTTTCTTATGAGTCTTATCAATACTAGTTGAAGATGTGCCACCAATATGACTTTCAGAAGCCAAAGGTAACGGTGGAAGACTGTCAGACCATGCTTCAAGTACCTTGGGAATGGCAGGGCAATGTTGAAGAAGATGGTCACCTTTACACAACATGCAAGGAAATTTGACTTTCCGAGTAAGGTTGGATGGTTTATCAATGTGTTGAAGCCTCGAAAATCGCTGCTTCAAACATTGGGGGAAAACCACCCGGTCGAGACCTTAGGACAACTCCTTTTCTGTTTGGTGTGGTGGCTCTGACTGGATTTATCGGACCAGTTTCCTAATAACAAACGGATTGGTAATGGAATGATTGTGTGAATGGATAATAGAAATAAATGACTGAACTAATCTATTTAATTTTTTCTATAACTTACAAATAATTCTAAAACTAACCCAGTTATTCAATATGAATACAACTTAAAGATTGTTTCAATCAAATTAATAACCATGAAAATTTATTATAATTTAATTGAAAAATGAAGTATCAAATAATGATAACTCTATTTACCTCGGATGCGAGTGATCAACCACAGGTGTAATTTGATATGGTTTTGGGTTGGCGCGTGGATTCATTACACCACCACCCAAACTCACGCGAGGTTACATTTAAATCTGCCCACCGTCCTTTGTTACATTGCATTAATGCAGCACAGTCGCCAAGACCAGCCCACTCCCATAACAGCTATGGTGTTCTCTGGAAACTTCATTCCCACTCTGCCTCCCTTGCACTCCCACTACTCCCCTGTTGTTGCAGAGCCCAACTCTCGAACTAGCGCGAGGAGACGTTGTTCAATTGTCTGTTGTATTGAAATTGCGCCCGGTCTTCAAATTTCGCAAAGCCCTCTCTACAGTTTGAGGCTCAATTTGCTTAATTTGAATTCCCCTGCTCTGAGAGAACGCCCTCTGCACACCCTTCAGATTCACCTGCTCTCTCATACTTCCACCGCTCTTTCCCAATCCGTCCCCAGTCATTCTGCTGTTTGAAAGCTCCACTCTGCTCGGAGGATAATGCCGTGCCTTCACCAGTGTATGCGCTGTAGGAGAGGCAAAAGTCGTGGAAAATCCTTTTGCTAGCCCTCCACGTCCATTACTGACTCCTCCTCCCCCTCCTCTGATAATTTCATCGGTCGCTATCCTGAAACTAGAAGTGGTCGTGGGCGTGGGCGCCATGGGAAATCTCAATTCGAGATGGGCTCTCCCCACATCCTTGCCTCTCAGACCATCTTCCCTGTGCATTCCCAAACAACCCAACTTCATTTCCCCTGCTCTCTGACCAGGCCAACATTCATTGCCACCATCACCATCAAGCTCAAGGAGGAATCACCCGGTTCGGATGCTGAGCAAACTAGTGTTGGGAAGGAGACGAGCGTTGTCAACAAGCAAATCACTCCTCCTAATGCAGGTTTGAAGAGGAAGGCTCCCAATTGCAGTGAACACCAGGCCTGAGGTGACTTCAAGCGAGGTTGCTCCAATGACCAGGACGATTTCAAGTGAGGCGGCTCCAACGACATTGAAGACAAGCAGGCTAACGTAGATGATTTGTATGCTTATGGCTGTCGTCTTGTTGAAGAACCCCCATCCATTTCTCATGATACATGATCTGGTCAGAATTAACAGTTTTACTCTTCACAATCTTTCGGTGGAGTCATGTTACTTAGTGCTCTTCATGCTATCTCATCTATGGTTTCAGTTTTTTGGTCATGATACTGTGTTAATGGCCCAAGGCTGGTTCCCCCTGCGTGGGCGGCATGTTCTAGTTTTTCTAGCATGGGTTAATAGTCTAGTTTGTCCGGGATGTATGGTAAACAATCTTCCAACAATTTTGCAGTGTAAGAATGCCGCTATTTTGGGCAAGTTCCGCTGAGGTCGGTGCCTCTTTGTAAAATTTTTGTTATATTAATTAGTCAAATTCAGAAGAAAAAAAAATGATAACTCTGTATAAGAAATTAAACAGAGTTATAATAACACATTTCATTCATAATTATATATATCATTTGCATATACTATGATAGATGAATATTTCTACACATTCAAAAATGATATGTATAAAGAAATATTTGTAAGGCAAGTACATATAAATGATAGCAAATTCAAAGAGAATA
>JAXQQM020070890.1:0-83758 GCA_034641835.2 Pinus albicaulis
CTCTCCCATCTCTGGTGCAGAAGGTTCTGTCTGTGATTGGGAGTTCCTCAATTGCCCACCTTACTACATCAGTATATGGGAGAATTTGTTCCCGAGCTGCTATCCGATGAAGGAAAGAGTCAGCTAAGTCCTTTAAAGTACCTTCAGATTTTTGAGTCGTATCGACTGTGGCTTCTACTGTTGTCACTTCAGGTTCTTCAGCTTCTATCAAATTATAGGTACTTTTCCAAGAAGTTTTGCCAAGACCTGAACATGTAGTATCGGATATCAACCCTTTCTTTTTATTTCCTGGATCAGTGATGGCTTGTTCTTTGGCTGGCGAAGCGGAAGCGTTTGCGGTTTTCTTGGACTTCTTCCCCATTTTGCTTGCATCTATCAGCTTAGAAGAATTCTGCACAGGAGTAAAAATAAGCGTAACACAGAGAATTGGCAGTAAAAAACCAAATACGGGGGAAATATATTGATTAATGCGCGATGAAGAATTATCTTAAGGTTGCCATGGATCCAATCCGTAAAAATATTTAGACCTATTATTTCATTAAATGGCCGCAAAAACCTGTCAATCATTTAAATATCCATCACGTCGTTTATTGGTGAAATGATTTGTTTAAGCGTGCCTTGGCCGTTTTGGCGGTTGAGCTCAGGTGAATCTCCATTATAAAGATAAGGCTTTTAATACGAATTAATCGTAATATCCCCGTTTTAACAACCTTTTTGAAGTTCGTGTTTTGGCTTTATCGCATCGCATCGGGACGAAAAGCTTTTCTTATACTGGCATCTCTTGGAATCCTTGCCGATAGCGATATCGCATCGCATCGGGAGCATTTAACCGGGATATCGCATGGTATATCACCGATCGCTTAAAAGCATGCATGGTATATCGCATCGGAGCAAACCAAAAGTTTCCTAAGTTATGTTTCCTTTGTCATTGCGATATGCGATCTTGCGATCGCTTTATCGCAATGATAAAAGATTTAATTTTTTATATGCCATGTCCACTATTGGTTTGTCAAAAAGGTTTTTGTAATGTTTTTATTTCATTTTTGGACCTTTTTGAATAATACAAAATTGATACCAATTAAAAAATAAAAGGGACCCATTTCATATTATAGTGTTGTGAATAAAAATTATATGAAATGGGGGGTTGTTGTAGAGGACAACAATTGGCGATTCGCTGGAAGAAACAGTTATCTCTGAAAAGTATGGAAATACTTAAACTTTTTCAAAATAGAATTTCAATCAAAAGGGAAAATTCTAATATAACTAAGTATATATGCACTCCAAGTAAAATGAAACTATTTTTTGCTAATTTCCTCTCTTTGTTGAAAATTAGATACATTCTAAGTTTTAAATAGGCCTCTATTGGTTTATAATGATAAAACAGAAAACCTTTCCAAAGCAGCTTTTATAGTTAACTCGTCTGTCATAGGTAGAGCCTCTGCTGCCAGCAAACATTCATAGTTCCGACAGGGATACCTTTTAACCATGTTATTGTCCATTATCCCATCCATTTGAGAGTATGATTAACAGAATGAATTCAAAATATGCTTTCATATTTTGTATTTATTTTTACTTTTTCTGTTATTTCTAAGATAAAAAGCCATTGTCCTGGTTTGGTGACCAGCTGTTTGACAATGCCATTCACTAGTAGTAATCTAACCGAACAAGCTGGCTCGTGATGAGACCCCCTGTCTTATAATTTAAGCCATTACCCTGTTTTGGTATGCAGTATTGGTAATGTCGGTTAAACTATTTCCCTATGATCATGGTAAGAAGGCTTGTAATAAGACCTCTTATCTTTTATATCAAAATTCTAGAATTACACTCTGAGTAATCATAAACTTTTGGTGAATGGGATGGACAATTTTCTCCTTAAGAGTAAATGGATGACAGGGTAAGAGTTGAAGATGTTGAAATTGGATTAGTTTCTGTTTTGATATTGATAACCTTTTTGTTGACCAATTTAAAAACATAAAATGATTTTTTAATACTTCTAAACTTTGAGAAGAGTTCGCAAAAATTGAAGGGTGGCTTCAGAATGCAATTATACCTAGTTTCCTAGAAATTGTTCCTCTTGTTCAAGACTTCTATTTATTTAAAAGTAAATATCAACAATCCTTTCTTTTGAGCAACTTTTAAATACAGAAAAGGTCAATGGAAGATACCTTACAACTTTATTTCTTAATGATCCTAAAAAAAAAAAAAAATCCTACTTAGAACTAAAGGAGAAGGGGTTACCTTCTCAATTGAAGAATTTCTTTAAGATGAGGCCATTAACAGGAAGAGAGTCCCTCTTTCCTGATAGATCTTGTAACATGAATGTCGAATGGCCTATCTTCTCGCTGATCTGAAATGGTCCAAGCCACATCTTTTGGAACTTGGTGTGTTTACCTTTATCCTCATGGGTTTTATCCCATTTCAGAACTAGATCACCAACCTGCAACTGTTTAGAACTGGATGAAGCTGAATCAAATGATTTTTTTATTATCTGCTGATGTTTTGCATGAGTAATCTTAGCCTTTTCTCTTTCTTCTTCTAATTTTAAAATTTGATCATGTCTAAGTTGGGTAGAAGAAGAGGGGCTTTCTTCAATAAACTGCACTAGGGCTAGAGAAGGAAGTGCTAGATTGGTTGGTAGTATTGCTTCTTTCCCATATACAAGATTGAATGGAGAAGTACCTATGGAGGACTTCTGTGTTATTCTATCTGCCCATAGTGCGAATATTAAATATTTATGCCAATTTTTATGATTCTGTTCAATAGTTCGCTTAATGATTTTAAGGAGATTTTTATTGGTAGACTCTGCTAGACCATTACCCTGGGGATAATAATTTGCAGAATATTTTAGTTTAAAACCTCTTTTAATAGCGAATTCAAACATGGCATTACCAGAGAAATAAGATGCATTATCAAAGACAAGAGCATTTGGGACACCAAACCTGGTAATGATGAATTGATCTATAAATTCTATAATTCCTTTAGAGTTTGTTGTTTTTAACGGAATTTCTTCAACCCACTTGGTAAAGTAATCAGTAGCAGTAAGGATATACTTATGCTGTTTGGAAGACTGTGGAGATATTTCCCCAACGATATCCAATCCCCATTGTTCAAAAGGTTGCTCAATGTTGACTGGTTGCAAAGGGAAAGCTGATTTTCTTTGTCTTCCACTGGAGGTTTGACAACTTTGGCATTTCCTTACATATTCGTGAGTATCTCTGAATAAAGTGGGCCAATAATACCCAACATGAATGATTTTGTGAGCTGTTGTGTCAGCTCCAAAATGTCCTCCGGCTGGTCCATCATGTAGCTCCTGCAAAACCTTTTGTGCTTCAGGTTTTTCTAGGCATCTTAATAAAACTGAATCATAGTTTTGCCTAAAAAGTACATCATCAATGATTATGAAGTTTTTTTCTTTTAATCTAATGGCCCGTTTGTTTTTATAAGAAATATTAGGAGGTGCATATCCATTTTTCAAATAAAAGATTAAATCTGCGTATTGAGATTCAGAATTGGTAATACTTATCTGATTGATTTCTTCCATATGTTATGTATCACCTGATTCCGGAATGTTGGATGCTCCTGCTAACAACCTGCAAAAACCTTGACCCCTCACAATCTTTGCTGGCTTGATTTCCAAGTCATACTCTTGAAGTGCTGTAACCCAATTCGCCCTTTTCTCACCTAATTCCCTTTGGATCAGTAATTGTATTACTGCAGAAAAAGGAACTATAACCTTTGTATGAGCTTTTAAAAGGAAGGGCCTATAGTGTTTAATAGCTTTATACACATCAAAGGCTTGTTTTTCAACCTCGGAATAATTTAGTTCTGCACCCTGGAAATTTGAACTGAAAAATGAAATCGGTGCTTCCAGGTCATGATCATTAATCTGAGTGAGTACTGCTGCATAAGATGAATAGGATGCGATAGTATACAATGTGAAATGATTAGAAAAATTGGGAGTGTTTAAAGCGGGGGCATTGATTATTGATTGTTTGATTAAATCAAATGCTTCCTTTTCCACAGATCCCCATTTAAACACTGAATTTTTCTTAATCATATTTTGTAATGGTAAAATGATCTGAGAAAAATCAGGAACAAATTTTTTGACAAAGTTGATCTGACCTAAAAAAGACTGCATGGATTTTTTATTATGAGGAAATGGGATTTCAGAACTTTCTTTAATCCTGTCAGGATCAATATAAATACCATCTTTAGAAACAATAAAACCCAGGAGCTTTCCTTGATCAAGAGCGAAGAAGGATTTTTTAGGATTGAGTGAGATACCATACCTTTTGCAGCGTTGAAAAATTTGATTTAAGTCACACAAATGAATGGATCTCTTTTTAGAAAATACAGTAATATCATCTAGGTAGACAACTACTGTTTTATTAATCAATCCTTTGAAAGCGATATCCATCGCTCTTTGGAATGTGGCTCCTGCATTAATAAGTCCGAAAGGCATTTTCTGATAAGCATAAGTTCCCCATTTTGTTCTGAATGTAGTTTTAAGTCTGTCATCAGGATGAACCAAAACTTGGTTATATCTTGAAAAACCATCTAAAAAGGACATTAATTCAGAGCCCGCTACTGATTGGAGTATCTGCTCCATAGTAGGTAATGGGAAGTTATCTTTAAGGCTTGCTTTATTCAGATTTCTGAAATCTATACAAATCCTAATGTCGCCATTTTTCTTTCTGACAGGCACCATATTAGAGACCGAGTTTGAGTGTCGAACGGGAAAAATAATCTTAGCTTTCAAGAGTTTATTGAGTTCTGATTTTATTTGACTCTCTAAGTTCGGATGTATTTTCCTTAATTTCTGCTGGACTGGTTTTTGATCGGGAAGCATTGGAATGGTATGCTGGATAATAGTTGTATCATATGTCTTTAAATCGTCATATTTCCAAGCAAAAACATGTTTATGTTTCTTTAAGAGTTTAATGAATGCTTCCTTTTCTTATACAGAAAGTCCTAATCCTAGATTAACGTTTTGAGGATTTTGTTCAGTGCCAAGGTTTATCAATTCAAACCTTAAAGTAGAGCTTTGGAGTTTTGCATTAGTCACAGGTTTAAACCTGTCTTTAATATCATAAAGATCCTCAAGCTTCACCACAGGTTTTGGAATTGAATTTTCCTTGGATTCACTTCTCATTTGAAGGTCATGTTTGCTTTCCTCAATGATCTGGTCATCATAGGACTTTTCTGAAGTCAAAAATTGTAAAATGTCTTCATCGTGATTAAATACTCTCCAATTAGTGACATTGTCAGGAATTGATGGCCTAAAAAGTAATTCTATTGAAAATCTATCTAGGCTATAATCTTCGGAGGGTATGAGTCTGGAAGCAACATTGGCTAGCAAGTCTGCTGCTGAATTTTGAGACCTAGGGATAGAAGAAATATTGAATGCAGAAAAGTGCGTGGTGAGTTCTTGTACCAGCGACTGATAATGTTTGAGGTGATTTGAAAGGCAATGAATTGTATTTCTCACCTGTTTGACAATAATTTCAGAATCGCCGAATACCTTCAAATATTGCACTTTAAGGCCAATTGCTTTATACAGACCTTGGACTAAGGCTTCATACTCGGCTGTGTTGTTTGTGCATTCAAATTCTAACCTACAGGACAACATTGTTTTTTCTCCTTGCGGGCTAACCAATATACACCCTGCTCCTGAACCTTCGTTAGATTTGGAGCCATCAAAATATAAAGACCAAAATAAAGAAGTATTAACAATGTTATTTACAGTTTCCCCAGTATCATTAAAACATCTTGACCTATCTGTTTGTGAATAGTTTTCAATCTGTGATGTTAAATTGTTTACTGAGAAAGGAGATGGTTGGGCAGTGAGATTTCCAAAAAATGACTCTGATGAATAATTTCCCAAGATGTTGTTATTAAATGCAATTGGTTGATTTTCCTGTTCAAAATCTGTTACAGTATGGGTCATGTGTTTCTCTCGATTGATTTTTATTTGATTTGGCTTTCCCTTATAGGGTAACCACATGTGAGACCAATCGGTAGAAATATACCCATGGAGCTTTTCAGACCAATCCCTACTCAAAATTAACCCATAAAATTCATGTATATCAGCTATTAGGATATCAATTCGTTGAACTACCCGTGGATCAGCTGATAACCTGATAGTTACAGAATTAATCTCTCCTAAAACCTGGACCTTGGTTCTGTCTAACTGTACAATGTGTATGGAAGACTTTTGGGGTTCTATGTTCAGTTTGGAACAAACTGAAGCCGGCATTATATTGGATGATGCCCCTGAGTCAATCAAACAGTTGTGTAGGTTTTTGTTGTAGATCTCAAAGGTCAAAAGGAAGGGTGGAGTATGAGAATTCGATCTATCTCCAATCAGGATTGAATCAGTAGCTTCTATCATACCAGAAGGTGGTTGACCTGAATCATTTGCAGCTTTAGCACTGGGAAGAGGTGAAGAGGGAACAGCATTCAATTCTTTGAGAAGCAATTTCTGCTGATGTTTTAGTTTGCTAAGTTCAAACATAGTAATGTTTGCCTTAGTTTTCTTCATATCATCAACAATATTGTAATCCATTGAATCGAATACTACTAATGTTTTAGGTGTTGAAGGAGTACTTGAAGTTGAAGGCTGGTTTTGGGGAACTGCTGCAGGTGACTTCTTTGTAGGTACTTTTTCCTTTGTTGTAGCAGCACCTGCACTCCGTTTCTTTGAAGTTGCCTGAACAGGTTCGAAGGTACTCTTACTCCTAGTAGAGACAGGAAAAGCTTCTTCATCATTATCTGTATCGGAGTTGGGCAGTATAAAATCCCACATGCCATGGCATTCAACAACTTCCTCTTCATTATCAGTTAGTGAGATTTTTTCCTCTTCCTCTTCTTCTTGATCTGAATCTGCATAAGATATGACATTTGGTGGTTTTGATTCGGTTTTCTTGTAATTCTTAAAGGGCCTTTTGGTTGAAGTTTCAGTGACTTGTTTTTTGATTTCAACCATTTCATTTGACATGGTCTTGAGGACCTTTTGGAGGCCCTCCATATCATATGGATCTTTCGAGATTTTCTTCTTTGAGTCATCTTTGAATGAAACTTTTTTGGTTTTTCTTTCCTCAAGAGCCGCTTTCTTTTCTAGAGCATTGATACGTTTCTCCACAGCAAGTGCTTCTTTCATGTTTTCAGCGAGTGTTGGTTTTCCAGCCCTGTCTACAAAAATAGCTATATTGGCAGGTAGGGCAGTAATATACCACTCACTTCTGATTTGTTCACTTGGTTTGGAGGTCGTTGGGATTTTATTCAAAAGTTTATTGAAACGAGCATTAAATTCTTTAATTGGTTCCCTATGCTCTATCCTAAGATTGGAGAGATCGTTTATTAGTGTAGCTAAAGATCTATCATCTCCATACTTAGTGAGAAACTGTTCTTGGCAAATGTTCCAACTGGTAATAGAATCAGAAGGCAGGGAAAAATACCAGGATCCTGCTGATCCTTGCAACGTATAAGGGAAAATCCTAACAACGACATCTTGCTCTGTTACTCCCTTCAAATTAACTGCTAAAATGAAGTTATTGATATGTTCCTCGGCTTGGGTTCCATTTTCTGGATTAAACTTGGGTAGCCATTTTTCAGGAGCATCTGGTAATGCATGTAATGGTGCGGGCATGTTGACTGCACCAGGTCTGGTCCATGGATCTGCCATTGTAATACCAGTGGTGGATGATACTGTTGTTGAGATTCCAGATGTCTGGGAAGGAATTGATGTTGAGGAGTGAGCAAGTTGAGATGTTGAAGTTCCAAATTCCTGGTGAACAACAATATGTAATGAGGGAGTGGATGGTTGACTTCACACTGGGGAGGATGAGATGGAGGATGTGGATGAAAGTGCTTCACTGTCAGAATCTTCAGTGTTTTTCTTTGCCCTTTTCCTTTTAGGTAAAGGGAATTCAGTAGGTTCAATACCGAGCTTTTCACTCCGAAGTCTAGTGAGAGGGTGAGGTAGATTGAATTGCGAAGTCTCACTGCTTTGAGATAGCTCAGATTTCTGTGGTGAAATCGAGAAACTCTGAAGTTTTTGGATGAGAGACTGAACTTCAGGAGATTCAAGACTTAATTGTTCTGGAGTATGGTGGGTTTGAGCAGGGATAGTGGATACCTCTTCTTCTTGCTTGGATGCTGGAGAACCAGCATGCAATTGGGAAGTAGGAGGTGATGTGGAGGGAGAATTACTCTTAGAATGGTTTGCAGATTTGGGTTTGCTTGCCATTCACAGTTGATGGCCCTCCTTCTAGCGCCAAAAATGTTGATGCCTCGAAAATCGCTGCAACAACATTGGGGGATAACCACCCGGTCCGGACCTTAATACAACTCCTTTTCCGTTTGAGATGGTGGCTCCGACTGGATATAATGGGACCAGTTTCCCGATAAAGAATAGAAATGGGTGAATGAGTGATAATAAGTGATAATGAATGGAGTACTTAATCTATAAACAACAAATATAAATGACTATTATATCCCGGGAAGTTTCTATTCTTAAGTGTAACGTTTGATGATCTATGTTTATCAATAAGCATATAAATGACACTATTTAATAAACAAAGATATTTATTTAAATAATAATTACTTCATTCAATTAGTTGAATGAAGTAATTGATAAAAAATTGTTACACTTATCTCAATTTATATCATTGACATATATATGATTGAAAGAAAAGCATACCATAAACATCCAATAGTGGAAGGAATACGGAAATACTGTTAAAACACATACATATATTCAATAATAGCAAAAGTAATCAAACAACAATTTATATAAAAAGAATGGATTCAGACATAGATAATAGTACCATATGAGCTGCAAGTCATTCCCCAATATGAATTGCTATTTGAGATTCTTCTTTCAACGCAAAAATACTTTCACACAAAGACAGTAGTGCACATTTGCATAAAAGCTTCCATGTCAAAATTAGAATAATTGGTCCAGTTTTATAAAAGAATACGCCTGAAGTACAGTAGTGCAACTTCAGGTGTTAAGTCATATACAAAACTTTACGACCCTTTCTAAATGCATGAAAGGGTCTATAAATACTAATTTTATCTAAATATCTATGAAACTGAAAAATCCTACTTAATTGGTATTTAAACAATCTTGAATATCTCCTTCATGGCAATCTGGCAGTCGGCGGCATGAATCATCACTTAGGATGTTCATCTCTAGTCCTGAGCTGGCATATTTCAAGCATTGGCTCCACTTCTGGTGGTCGGTTAAGGCGAGAACTGAGTTGGGCATCATAGGTGGCATCTTGCATTTCGGGAATGATGCATCCGATTGCATCTGAGAGGCATTTGAGGGCGGCTCTATGGCTGTAAGGTTTGACTAAGAACATCCAATAGGTGTCCCATGTCAAACTGTTAATTCCTGCGATTAATCTGCCAGTTTTCTCCAGCTCTGAGTAACAAGACTGTTCCAATGTTTTAGCTGATGTCAATTTACCTGGGGTACATTGGGAAATCATGTTAGATAAGTAGAGAGTGTCATTAATCAATTCAACCAAATTACTTGTGGTTAATTTGCATCTGGAAACTGCCCTCTCTGCTTTGTTTAACTGAGATTGCCATGCCATAAATAATATCTCTTTATGCGACTCTAGGATCTTTGGCAATTTAGCTGACTGTCCTTCCTCAGTACCTTGCCACTCAAGATAATTGGTCACTGTCTCATCGGCCTGCTCGAAGTCTGTTATAGCATCAGCTGATTTATTACTTAGAGATGTTGTTAAGTCACATAAAGGTTCTGCCTGGGCGATTTGTTGACATAACAACTTTATCTGTGTTAATAATGCTTTGTTTATTTGTACTGCCTCTGCCCTGAATTCAGCTACTTGTGGAAGATTCTTTGTTTTCTCAAGCTGGGCTGATATTTGAGCAATTTGCTCATCTTTTATCTTCAGCATTTGTTCATTTACTATCTTGAGTTGTGCCAATGCCTCTGATAACTCTTTTTGCTTCTGGACTGCACTCTGATCAATCCTCTGCCTTTCTTCCTGCAATTGTTGAATTAATTGATTATTGGTTTTCTGTTGTGTTAACAATTGCAGTTCCACCTGCTCTGTCTTCTTTCGTGCTTCTGATAGTTGCACTTGTAATGAGAGAATATCCTGGTCTTTTGTTTTTAATAAAAGACTTACCTCCGATGCCTTATCTATTGTTGCTGCTGAATAGGCTCCAGCAAATTGTGATAGTTTTGTTAGGTCCTCAGAGGGGTCAAATTCCTCCTTCCAAACTACATTTCCCGTCACTGTTAATTCTGGGAACAGGGAAGGCTGATCAGTCCTTTTCCTCTTCCTTTGTCGTTTTACCACAGCTTTGTGTTTCGGGCTATAGAAGACATCTAAGGGAGGAATTTCTTCTATCTGCAAAATAACTTGATCGGAGGGGTCCTTTGGGATTATCTCTTTTCCTTTAGAACTGGGTAGGCCGCTGGTTTCACCTGGAACTTGTTCTGAAATGGTCTCCTGTGTGTCTGCTACTCTTGATGTTTGGGCTTCCTTTGAACCCTCAGGATTGTTGATAATTGAATCGAATTGCTGCCATTCCTGGAGCAATTCGGGATCAATTTGAGTATCTTGATTTACCTTTATGGTGCTTTGTTCCTGCTCTTTTGTCTGGGTTTCCTCTTGCACTTTCTCCTGTTCAGGCTCGCTTGATCCTGCTGCTGGGCTTGTTGCTAACAGATCTAGGGGCAGAGTTTGCAACCTCTGTTCTCTAAGTCTGTTGAATTCAACTAACCCTTCATCTTTATATTTCATTCTGGCCAACGATCTAACTTGGGACATTGACTCGGCTGTGGAGAACAGATCATCAAACATATCTTCTTTATGATCAAACTTTGCCAATTTGGCCTGTTCAAGGGCATTATAGGCAACTTTGTCAGGATCAAATTGCCTATTAGGGAGAGTTGCTAGAGTTAATGATTTCATCTTTATAGCTTCTTTCTCTGCATGTTTGAGATCATTCAAGGTGTAGACACCACATCTAAGAGGAAAAGAGGGCCAGACCTTCTTCTTATTTCTCTTTAGAGTTTGTGTAACACTTTCGGAAATGATCTGATAGGCTATCTCCCTTGACAGCAGTTTATCAGGTATGTACAGAGGAAGAACATGAGGTTTGGCTAGACTACCAAAAATTCTTATATAAGTAAATTTTTCCTCTGCAAACCATCTCCCTAAGCCAGTTAAATCAATCCCTGCTTGGTAGGAAATCTTGGGAGCAGGTTTATCAAAAATAGAGTAATGAATGGGTAACATGAAGCCATTGCAGATTTGGTATAAATGGTGCCTATGGGAGGTTTTCCACACTTTCTGATAGTATATGTGAATGGGCATGGGATCTTTTGGAGTCCACCTCCAGCCGAGCACGGGAAATTCAGAATTAAAACACAGGGTGTCCAGGATATAAGCACTGTAGTAGAATGGGGAAATAAACCTTTCAGAAATGCGGGTCTTGCCTCTGAAATCAAGAACTGCGGTAGCTAATTTATCAGACAGTATAGTTCCCCAATCCATAATTTCACTATTACACGCTGCCTCCATTAAAGGAACCATTTATATAGTGAAATTAGAGGAGTCGTGCAAACCCCATAATCTACACATCATTATTCCAGCATAGCAGTAAGGAGAACATAGAGAATCAACAGAATACATACCGGAAGATTTATGCTTGTGTTTTGCCGGATTCTGCCTACAATTTTGAATGGGTTCGGATTCAGTTTCGTTCTCATTTCGGAATTTCTCCAGAAATTCCTTGTTGTACTTCTTCTCAGGCTCAGGAAAATGATACATCTGCCTCAAATCGTTAGCTTGAAATGAACCGAAGACTCTCCCATCTCTGGTGCAGAAGGTTCTGTCTGTGATTGGGAGTTCCTCAATTGCCCACCTTACTATATCCGTGTATGGGAGAATTTGATGTTCACATTTTCATCAGATGGAAGGAAAGAGTCGTGATCCTTTAAAAGTACCTTGATTTTTGAGTCGTATGCGTGTGGCTTCTATACTGTTGTCACTTCGAGTTCTTGACTTCTATCCGTGCCGTGCTTTGCCGAAGTTTTGCCAAGACCTGAACATGTAGTATCGGATATCAACCCTTTCTTTTTATTTCCTGGATCAGTGATGGCTTGTTCTTTGGCTGGCGAAGCGGAAGCGTTTGCGGTTTTCTTGGACTTCTTCCCCATTTTGCTTGCATCTATCAGCTTAGAAGAATTCTGCACAGGAGTAAAAATAAGCGTAACACAGAGAATTGGCAGTAAAAAACCAAATACGGGGGAAATATATTGATTAATGCGCGATGAAGAATTATCTTAAGGTTGCCATGGATCCAATCCGTAAAAATATTTAGACCTATTATTTCATTAAATGGCCGCAAAAACCTGTCAATCATTTAAATATCCATCACGTCGTTTATTGGTGAAATGATTTGTTTAAGCGTGCCTTGGCCGTTTTGGCGGTTGAGCTCAGGTGAATCTCCATTATAAAGATAAGGCTTTTAATACGAATTAATCGTAATATCCCCGTTTTAACAACCTTTTTGAAGTTCGTGTTTTGGCTTTATCGCATCGCATCGGGACGAAAAGCTTTTCTTATACTGGCATCTCTTGGAATCCTTGCCGATAGCGATATCGCATCGCATCGGGAGCATTTAACCGGGATATCGCATGGTATATCACCGATCGCTTAAAAGCATGCATGGTATATCGCATCGGAGCAAACCAAAAGTTTCCTAAGTTATGTTTCCTTTGTCATTGCGATATGCGATCTTGCGATCGCTTTATCGCAATGATAAAAGATTTAATTTTTTATATGCCATGTCCACTATTGGTTTGTCAAAAAGGTTTTTGTAATGTTTTTATTTCATTTTCGGACCTTTTTGAATAATACAAAATTGATACCAATTAAAAAATAAAAGGGACCCATTTCATATTATAGTGTTGTGAATAAAAATTATATGAAATGGGGGGTTGTTGTAGAGGACAACAGAAGGCTTGACTGTCATAGCTTTAGTAGCTTTGGGACCCCCAGTTTTAGGTGTAGTCTGCTTCTTTGTCATTTTTGGGATAACTAAGCAAGATTATATTGTTTGCAGTAGTTATTTTGTAGAAACAAAGGAATTTTAAGCAAATCTGGGACAATATGGGACAATTTAAGAATCTGGGAATCTTAACAAGAGTTCAGGACAGAAAACAAAGGTTTTCTAGATGGATAAGACTGAAAAAAAAAAAAAGGGATTTTTGGCTTTCTATGCGTCTTTAAACCTTTTTGAACTATGGAATTTGTCTTTCAATGGTTTAGAATTGAGAAATTGGCTTCAAAACTGAGTTTTACGCAAATGGCAATTTCTGAGAAAATTTTGCAAGGGTTTGCCCCTTTTTCAAGGTTTTGGACACACTGGGATTGGAAATTCAATTCTTTGTATCTTAATTCATTTGATCGGTGCTTCAAATCATGAACTTTATAGGTCAAATTCAAAAAAATACCTAATTTACAATTGTCTTGATAGCCGAAAAGGGTTTTTGGTGGTATATTCGGCTTAAATTGGATTTTTTGACGCAGAGGATGGCTTCAATGTGCTTGGATATGAAAACAATGGTTAAATCCAGCTTCGGGGCAAGAAATTGGTCAAACAGGGGCTTAGGGCTCTCTGCACAGTCGGGCGAAGTTTTCTTACTAGTCGGGACTGCAAATAACGCATAAAACAATGATTTATCAAAGTTTAACCTTTCAATATAAACCATTATATTTAGCATTTATTACAGGTCTATTCAAAGGCAGGAGGCAGATTTGTTTTCGAATGCAAAAAAAACCAGTGGGTTTCGCGTCGGATATAAGTGGTAAGTTGTTTCTTGCAAATTGAATGCGATCGAATGATATGTGGCCACGTTTTATTGGGTGGTATTTCAAAACAACTTTTATTGTGTGAATTTTATCAAACATTGAACGATCAGTTTCGGAGCGCAAAACTGAACGTGCATCGTTGGATTTGTTTTGATGATGCGAACGGTCAAGATATTTTAAAGATTTGCGGTGAAAGATGGGTGGGGCTCGGGCGCTTTATATAAGTTGGGTGATGATAAGGATATAAAACCTTTGTATTAGACAGATTTATAATTAAATTTTTATAATGAAAGGTTATATGGATGTGGGGGTAATGGTTCAATAGACGTATACCTATGTATAATCCAAAAAGAGGTTTTATCGGGCAAATTTATATATATAAAGTGAGTTTATATATATGGTAAATGGTGTGTGGGGCGGGTTAATAAGGGGTTAACCTTGGGTTTAGATATGAATAAAGGGAGGCTAATATAAGACCATGGTTAAGTTGTGAAGGAGGCAAATGTATTTTGCGAAGGCGTGAGATATTTACAATAGAATGTAATAGGGTAATGGGTAATGTTTTCACGTTATTTTAAATACATTGGATATGTAAATAAAACGCACTTTGTCATATATTTTTTAGTTTTATTATATAGTTATTAGACTTTTTGGAAGGTCTAAAACTATAGGGGAGCGGGATATTTGAATATCGTTAGTTTTAAACCAAAGGGGATATTTTTTGGGTTTTTAATTTAACATGTGGGTAATTAACTTTGGTCTAAAATCTTATAATAGTGGGTTTTAAGGGATATTTAAATAAAAGGAGCTATATTAATAGGAGAAGAGCCTTTTATAGGGATTAAATAGATAAATTAGAAGTTAATATGAAAAAGGGATAATGAAAACACCAAAATGTAATTACATAACTTAAGCAAAGTGATAATATAACAAGCAAAAAAGCTTTAATCATTTATAGTTTAACCACTTTGACTTAGAATATAACATTTTTGGAGGGTTTTTTGTGGTTCTATGAATGAAGGAGATTAGTCAAAAGGGAATTTGATTATTCATTAAGTAAAAAAGGAGTCTTTACTTATGAAATTGAATAATGGTGAGTGCATGAAGGGTAAATGATGAAAATTAGGGATTAACATAGAAATTCAACACTTTTAACTTAACAGTCATTGAGCCTTGGATCCGGTCCCAACAGAAGTCAGAGAAATGCTCTGAGCCTCTTTTACTAGAAGTTTAGAATGCAGAATAACTATAGGGGAAAGGAAATCAGTAATAGTTGCCCGGTGAAAGATAAATATAATGATTTTCCCACTTCTTTCTACCTACCCAATCTTTTGCTCTAACATTTTTTCTTCCATTTTACAGGTGCATTTGAGCTAGCAACCTTGAGCATTTTATTCTTTTAAAACCAAGAAAACTATCTAAATCTACCTTATATCATCCGAGGGCTCAGATTAAACTAATGAGCTCCTCTTTATTCTCTACCTATCTACTAATTAGTCAGGATTAAACTGTCTGACTAATCTTTATTCACTATTCTACAACAATAAAATTTAAAACATGACAAGTCAAAATTAAACAATTCAACACATCATGGATTATGGCATTTATTGACACTCTGCCATAATCATCAGTAACAAAGGAAAAAGTAGTGGCATTTGAATTTTCACACTTTCATGTTTTATTTCTTTTTTTCTTTTGGGGTATATTATTTTTTCTAAGTCCTTTAATCTTTATTTTGGGACTTTTATCCTCTTTTTTATTTTCTACTCTTTTTTTTTTTTTTTTTTACAAAATATGGGAAAACAACTTGTAGAAAGCAAGGTATGTACATATTTTTACAAGTTTATCATAATTCAATTCCAAATTATGAATCCTATACTTATAGGACCCTAACACAGAGGACCCAGTATGCAGAGAGAAACATTGACGAAAGAGCTCCCCTCCAATAGCCAGGTGCAAACCAGGGACCGCATTATGCTCAGTCCCCAGCACAAGACCCGCCTATGCAGAACAATGCACAGGTGAAATTTGTGCATCATTCCCAAAACCAACCACACCAGTCATATAACCAGGAGAACTAACCTCTTAACGTGGTGAAGAAAAAAGGAAAAAACAAGCCCAAAGGGAATCTGGACAAGGGAAACAACCAACAACACCCATCGTGATCCCAAGTTGGAGGCAACTCCAACCAAAATCAGAACCCGGAGCCAAGCAATTCCCAACGGCAAATAAAAAGGCCACCTCTTCGAACAAACCATTCTTGTTCAATATGTGATGAGTACGGCCATTATACTCACCACTGTCCCGATCTCCCTGAGTTGAAGAAGCTACAGAGTAACCGAGGACAAGGAGGATCTTCCCAGCAAACAGTTCTGATGCAGGAACCTTTCCCCCAGCAAGAGACAGTCAGCACTCACCAACAAAACCCAGACGACTCTGGGAAAAACATCCATGAAATCTACATGACTGGCGAAGATATGTTTTTCCAAACACAGAATCACAATTACGACACCAACATGTCAGGGGCAAGTACTAGTGCACCGACTGAACCTTTGACCATTTCAAAGATGCCTATCAAACCATTGCCAAAGATGGCGAAGCGACCTAATAGGCGAGCATGAAACTACTCCAAATCGACCCATAATTATAGCATCATGGACGATTTAGCCCAATCTCCCACTGCTATGTCAGCTTTTGAAGTATTGTAGTCATGCCCAAAATAGCGGAAAGCCTTACTTTCCACATTAGGCGCTATCGACCCTGCTGAAACGCACCTAATGGATTTTGACTTAGACAAAGCCACCCCTAGGCTTCCTTCGATAGTCACCTTTCAGATACCAGTGTCGGTCCAGAATATCACCATCCACCGATGTGTCATTGACGAAGGTGCATCCACGTGCATCATGTCAAAAAATGTTTGGCAGAAGTTAGGGTCTCTCGATTAGAGCATACGATAGTCATCCTTCGACCCCCGTCAGCCTCTACCAAAAATTCCTGGTCTGCTTAGCCGGAAAGACGATCCATATAGACATTGAAGTCTTGGATGCTCACTTGGACTATAATATACTCCTTGGTTAGAGTTATATGTACACCATGTCAGCCATAGCCTCTTTCGTCTTTCGCATTATGATGTTCCCCCACGAGGACTGCATCATTACTATCGACCAATTGATGCATAGTGAGAAGAGACCCCTATGTAGATACATCCTCGGATGAACTGTCACAGTACCAAGAATATGACCCTGGCCAGTTCAAACCGTCGTCCATTCTAGGATCATTCCTAGGCGATCCCCCCATTATACCTGAGTCATCACCCGATGTCACAGGGGCTCTGGTGTGCATGATGTCCACATCAAGCACTGAAGCTAGTCAGGACACGGACACAAGAATTAATGACACTGATTAATTAGCCATGGCAGCCTCTCTCGCCTACGCCGCATCCCAAACCCCTTTCCTCTACCCCCCAGCTGGTTTCGTCTCCCAGCCGGTTTTAGCAACATTGGCATTACCAAACATATCATTGGAAATACCAGTTTGGTATCTCATCCCCCCTATAGGAACAGGAGCCACACACATCACTGCCATAGGGTTTAAGCCCCTCAGTCTCGAAGAGGCCACATCCCTCCAAGAAACAGTCGAAACTATCCTTGAAAAGAAAATTCCCATTGCAAAACCGATGATTACGGCTAAGAAAACCAAGAGAGGAAAGAGGGTGGAGACTCCCGCCATAAAACGGGAATCACCGGGTTGCGCCATATGTGACGTAGTAGGTCACCCTACCCATATTTTCCCAAATTTGGACAAATTAAAATTTCTCCTTGGCTCTGAGGCAGAAATCGCAATGTCGCGTTCCCGTAAAAAGAAACCTGCCACTAAAGGTAAAGGAAAATCATTGTGTACCAATCATGCATGCGCTATCTGCAGAAATTATGGGTACTATACCCATCATTTCCCATAAATACCGTGATATAGGAACGCCTTACACACCATCGAGCGATCCTATCAAGAGGATCCCCCCACCCAGTCATCTGGAGTTGAACCTCGCACCATCATGTACCTGCAGGAGGAACGACAAACACTATAAAAGCATCCATTTGTCCCTCCTCCCCCCAAGCCACCGTACACCAACCAAGAACATGGGAACCTAGTTGCCTCATCCTCTTGAGTTATTAGGCGCATCAATTACTGCAAACAGCTCGATCGGGTCTTCGACCCAAGGCCACCTAGGCAGCAGTAATCTGTATTCGGGGAGTGACCAAGCGCGTCGACTATTAAAAACGGTTTGATACGGGTATCTAACCTAAGATCACCTAGGCAGAAATAATACCATGCACATCGATCCTGCAGATGGTTTGATTGGGTCTTTTTCCAAGATCACCTAAGCAGTAGTAGTACCATGCACGTCAATTCTTCAGACGGTTCGATCGGGTCTTTGGCCCAAGGACACCTAGGCAGCAGTAATCAATACCTTAGATACTCATACGATCCTACTCAAAACGTATCACAACCTAGCTATCATGAAAGTCACCCCAGCACTCGTATACCAACCAGGTATAAGAGAACCGATATCCCCCATTCCCCGCAAAGAATGGACCACTAGCACAACGTAATGCGTTGGTCAATCTAGTGCAAACCCTTCCTAGGCTCATCAACAACCATACAACCAGGAGAATTATGACAATCCTCCAAATGCTGCAAAAAGAAGCTAAGGAACAAACAAAAGGGAGATCCTAGACAGGGGGCAGTAACCAACAATGCCCCATGTGATCTCTATCTGGGGGCAACCCCAACCGAAATCAAAACTAGAAGCCAAGTAACAACTCCCAACGGAAAACTGGAGCTTAAAGTATCTGATCACGAAACCAAAAGCAGCATTGTCATCAGCACTCCATAACGTCCAAAGGCGGTGCCATATATTCGCACACCCAAAAAAATAAATTTTCAACGTCAGCAGGTATGCCCTCTCTCATCTTCTTTTTAAAAGCACATGACTTTCAATAATATTTGATAAATAAGATGTTTTCACTTGAGGTAGTTGTTTTTACAGGAAAACTTGCAAACCATCCATAATTCCATCCATGGAAAGTTCTAGAGCAGGTATCATTCTACCCCCAGCATGATAGAGTCCCAGAAAACTCTGCATATCCTGACATCATTTCTCCATCAGAAATCAACCATAGGTTCCATATATCCGACCGTGTTTATAATCACCTCACCCTGCACATGATAAACATCCTTGTTGGTCAGTAGGGCCTCCCCTCCATGGCGCTTGTCACCCACAATAGACCATATGTCACCGCAAAAGTGACGCCATGGCCATACCACTTCAGTCCGGGAAGAACCTCATGCCCATTCATCCACCATGCATAAAGGTCAAGTTCTACCATACAGAATAAAACCCCCTTCCCAGACGACTAGGTTGTACAAGAAGATCAAAATAGCACTACTGCAGCTCGCATTTGGCCCACCATACCTCCACCGGCATAATCCCATCTGCTATACTTTTTCATCCGCTTCATCAACCTCACACATGAGACCAACCAATGGGGCTCCCACCCTCAGCAAAACACCTTCCTCACAACATTAGTGAGCGAACACTTTCATGTTTTGGGTCACCCGTCTCTATGTTTTGTACAAACCAAACCCCATTATTTTATTATTTTGGTAAGTGTACAAATACCGAAAACGGTGCACTACGTTACCCACCCTCTCATCCATCTTTTCTACCATGGGAGCAGTGCCTAAACACCCTTGGTCGTAATATTACACCCCCACACACAAGCCACCATGACATTCATAGCCAAGTTATACCCACCCTGGAAGTCCTACCAACTCCAAGGATTTCCCCATCAGAAATAACTATGACTGTCACCAAGCTACTTAATATATTCTGAACTTGGGCCACTGAATCCCCATCATCAGTTTTCAGTCACCCCTCGCCAACATGCCTATGTTAAACCATCACACCCAGGTCCCTGACCCTTCATATCAGCGACCCCTTGTTTGGTTGAGGTTTCCTTTTTTTCGACTTCAACACCTACTTTCCAAAAAGGAAGCGGTACCTTGGATCATCCCTCTCCATACAAAGGGCATCCTCGGGTGGCACTGTGAGAGACATCATTTCCCACAGATGTCACCGATCCTCTTGAAATTCGACTACAACAAAAGCTTTCATATCAAGATGGTATCATACCTTACAACCATTTCACTTTGTTCAAATTCATCAAAGACTCATGCCTTCATAAACGTCTCTTCCAGCAATGCTTACACAGGAAGGTCCCAGCCATCACCTATGCGTCCAATGTGCAGCTATATCCCATACTAATTTTACGCATATGGGTACCATATTCCACCTACTGTCAAAGAAAAAATGCTCCGGACGGCGTCAGCAGTCGTCGTCAACAACCACCAAATCACTACAATATCAGTGACATAGACAGAACATGTATCCGTCAAATCAATTTGTTTAACTAGCCACAGCATCATGAGCATGGGACATGGCCACCTCTTAGAAAATTTGTATATATATTGTATTATATTTGCTTACAGGGGTCCCATAGGACATGGTCATTCTTCGAATCGGTGCAGGGTGTTTCCAATTCTGAGCTTCACGCAGGTCTCTCTCTCTTTACACACAATATACATAAAAGAAACTATAATGTATTTCGGCTATACAATTCTTCCTAGACCTCACACATTAGGGGTTAATTGTTAACATTGGAAAATCGTACAAGCAGAAGACAACATTATTTAATGTCAAGCAGAAGGATTTACAAGGCTGAAAGACATTAGAGAATCTGGAAAGTATTTAAAAATCTCTAAGGTCTAAGGAAAAATCAAATTGGAGCAAGTCATAAAAGCTTTTGCGTGCATAATACTTTGCGAAGAGCATCTTTGTGCGCCTTTTGACCCGAAATGTGCACAATCCTGGGAGTGGTGAAAGTCACTTTCCGGGACCACAAAAAGCACACTCCACGACAGTGATTTCTCACTTGAAGCCGCCTAAGGACAGCCACCAAAGCCTCCTTAGACATCAAGGGAGCACACAATGGAATATTTTTGGCACACAAAGAAAGAATTCCCCTCTCTTGGGTCACCATCTATAATGTACCAAGAGAGGGAAGGAGGACTTGAATTCTCCTATATAAGGCCACCAAGCGATGAAGAACTTGGGAGCACATTGTTATGTTGGCCAGAATTTCCCAAGAAATACCAGCAGTGTGTGATCCGAAGTTGAAGATAGAGGGGACTCAATTGTTGGTCATCCAAAAATTTCATTCCACCACAGTAGAGAGAGGGATACTTTGCACCGAAGCAATATTGGAAGTAAAAACATCCTTGCATCGGGACTTAGAACCCATGTTCTAAGGAACCTTTGGCAAGAGGGTTAAAGTTTCATCCTCATTTCCTACCAGAACTCAATAAGAGGGGCCGAAGAGCCACTGTTTGGATTATTGCAGTTGTTTGACTCTATTCAGAGCTTTTATTTTATTTGTGTTAGTTTTATTTTAGTTTTAGTTTATATATGCATGCTATTTCTCTATATATTATGTTTATGATTCTAGCTTGTTCCACTAACTTGCTTGACTCCACTTCTTTTTCTGCCTGTGACCAATAACTTAAGAGGGTAAACCACACCCCTTAAGTTGGTGTTATTTTTTACACATCTATGCTTCAATATACCCTTAGAATCACTTCAAACTGATTTTTCAAACAAGGCTTACGCAATTTTTTTTTTTAAAATACACACCTTTTTCTTGCTTTTGAGGAGCTAGCTAATGAAATTGATGTATATTTGTAATTTTGGATCCCCAAGATTTGATTTTTGGGCCTGTAGTAGCCCTATGAGTCTTCTTTCCAATGCCACAGGTCAGACCTAATTTGGATTCTTCAAGTTAAAGTTATGCCCAATCTCCCACAATGACCTAATGATGGGCTAGTTCAACATAGCAAACTTGTATGTGTGCCATGTCTCATTGTTTCATCCTTCGGCTTGATTGGACAACTTTCAAAATCAATGGGTCTTCCTACTTGCATTAAAACTGCACCAATTACATTTCCTGAGGCATCACATTCCATAATAAAAAAAATTATGAAGTGTGGCGTCGCTAAGATCGATACTTGGCACATTGCTTCTTTAAGATGTTCAAAGGCCTTAGTTGCTTCTGGAGTCTAAGAAAATGCATCTTTCTTCAGTAATTATGTTAGAGGTGTCGATATTCTCCCATAATTCTTAACAAACTTGCGATAATACCCTGTTAAGCCCATAAATACTCGAAGATGCTTTATGGTTGTGGGGATTTTCCATTCCTTCATGGATTTAATTTTTTTAGGGTCTACCTTAACACCCTCCTCAGATATAAAATGACCAAAATATTCCACCTGTTGTACTCCAAAGAAACATTTGGAGGTTTTGGCATATAATTGTTTCTCGTCTAATAGTTTGAGCACCCTGTGAACATGTTGAACATGATCCTTCCAAGACTTGTTGTAGATTAGTATATCATCAAAAAATACCAACACAAATTTTTTAAGGAAGGGTTTGAAAATGCAATTCATCATACCTTGAAACATGGAAGGTGCATTAGTAAGGCCAAAAGGCATGACCAAAAATTCATAATGACCCTCATGAGTTTTGAATTTTATTTTCGAAATGTCTTCACTCTTCATTTTAATTTGATGATATCCAGAATGAAGATCCAGCTTGGTGAACTAAATTTCTCTATGTAATTCATCAATGATGGGGATGGGAAATTTATGTTTAATAGTGAGCTTGTTGAGCTCCCTATAATCCGGACACATACGCATGATCCATCCTTCTTGTGCACCAAAAATACTGGAGCAAAGAAAGCACTTTGAGTAGGTTGAATTATACTAGCCTCTAGCATTTCTCCAACCATACATTAAATCTCACTCTTTTGAGCATAAGGATACATGTAATGCCTGATGTTTGGAGGAACACTTCCTGGAATCCAACGAATAGCATGATCATGATCACGAATAGGTGGGAGTCCTTTGGGAGTCTAAAACACCTTAGAATGATCGTCCAATACCTTTTAGAGATCTAGACAAATAGATGATTTTGATATTTTAACCCCTAGTGAGAATAATTGTGCAATTACACCTTGTTGTTCTTTCTTCAGGAGCTTTGTCATGACATTAGAGAAGATTATATTTCCTAGCTTCTCTACGATACCTCGTAATTCAACTTCCTTTCCTTGCAAAAAAAATTCAAGAAAATTTCTTGAAAATTTAAAGCTACCGTCCCCAAATATTGTAACCATTGTACTCCTATTACAACATCAGCACCACCCATTGGAATCTAGAGCATTGGATTATTCAATACATATTCCCCCATGGTTAGCTTGATATTATGGAACTTTACAAAGCAATTTATAGTTCCTCCATCCATGTCTTCTTCAAACCATCCATCTTAGCTTCCATTTCATTTTTTGTTACTCTTTGTGAGAGCGAAATTTGTTGCACATGGTCTCGTAATTTTGATATATCATGTTGCACTTATTCCTCTTCATGAGTCATAGTATATCCTTATGATGGCTTAATGGGTGTGGAATTATTTTTTGGGGAATTTTAGAACCCAATACTGATATCTATGCTTCAATATACCCTTGGAATCACTTTAAACCTATTTTTAAAACAAGACTTATACAATTATTTTTTTTAAATACACACATTTTTCTTGCTTTTGAGGAGCTCAATATTGAAATTGATGTATCTCTGGGATTTTGGATCCCCAAGATTTGATCTTCAGTCCTATAGTATCCCTTTGAGTCTTCTTTCCAATGCCATAGGTCAAACCTAATTTGGATTCTTCAAGATAAAGTTATGCCCAATCTCCCACAATGGCCTAATGATGGGCTCGTTCAGCAAAGCGAACTTGTACACGTGCCACGTGTCACTCTTTCGTCCTTCGGCTTGATTGGACGAATTTCAAAAGAAATGGGTCCTCCTTCTTGCATTAAAACTGCACCAATTCCATTTCTTGAGGCATCACATTCCACAATAATAATAAAAATTGTGAAGTGTGGTGTAGTTAAGACCGATGCTTGGCACATTGCCTCTTTAAGATGTTCAAAGGCCTTAGTTGTTTTTGGAGTCCAATAAAATGCATATTTCTTCAGTAATGATGTTAGAGGTGTAGATATTCTCCCATAATTCTTAACAAACCTGCGATAATACCCTGTTAAGCCCATAAATCCTCAAAGATGCTTTATGGTTGTGGGGATTTTCCATTCCTTCATGGACTTAATTTTTTTAGGGTCTACCTTAACACCCTCATGAGATACAATATGAGCCAAATATTCCACATGTTGTATACCAAACAAACATTTGGAAAAATTTTCATATAATTGTTTCTCCCCCAATAGTTTGAGCACCCTGTCAACATGTTGAACATGATCCTTCCAAGACTTGTTGTAGATTAGTATATCATCAAAAAATACTAACACAACTTTTCTAAGGAAGGGTTTGAAAATGGAATTCATGAAACCTTGAAATGTGGAAGGTGCATTAGCAAGGCTAAAAGGCATGACAAAAAATTCATAATGATCCTCATGAGTTCTGGATTTTGTTTTCGAAATGTCTTCAATCTTCATTCTAATTTGATGATATCCAGAACAAAGATCCATCTTAGTGAACTAAATTGCTCCATGTATTCATCAATGACAAAGATGGGAAATTTATCTTTAATAGTGAGCTCATTGAGCTCCCTATAATCCTGACACATATGCCATAATCTATCCTTCTTGTGCGCCAAAACTACTGGAGCAGAGAAAGCATTTTGACTAGGTTTAATTATACCATCCTCTAGAATTCTGCAACCATACGTTAAATCTCACTCTTTTGAGCATAAGGATACTTGTAACGCCTGATGTTTGGAGGAACACTTCCTAGAATCAAACGAATAGCATGATCGTGATCACGAATAGGTGGGAGTCCTTTGGGAGTCTCAAACACCTTGGAATGATTGTCCAATACTTTTTGGAGATCTAGAGAAATAGATGATTTTGATATTTTAACCTCTAGTGAGAATAATTGTGCAATTACACCTTGTTGTTCTTTCTTCAGAAGCTTTTTAATGACATTAGAGAATATTATCTTTCCTAGCTTCCTTGCGATAACCCGCCATTCAAATTCCTTTCCTTACAAAAAAAAAATAAAGAAAGTTCTTGAAAATTAAAATCTACCCTCCCCAAATATTGTAACCAGTGTACTTCTATTACAACATCAGCACCACCCAATGGAATCGGGAGCATTGGACTATTCAATACATATTCCCCCATGGTTAGCTTGATATTATTGCACTTTCCAAATAAATTTATAGTTCCTCCATTTGCAACCATCACTTGACACTTTGGTGTTGGGTGTAGGAAGCAATTCAATTCCTTGGCTACCTTACAATGAATAAAATTATGGGTACTTCCTGAATCAATCAGCACTATTACATTTTTCTTCTTGATATTTCCTTCTATCTTGAGAGTTTGAGGAGTGGTAATTCCTGCCAATGCATTAAGGATATGGTCGGATTCATTTCTTCTTCCTCTAGTATTGGTTCCTGGTGTATATCCTCTTCTTTTGAAGTTTCTTGTTCTTTTTCTTCCTCCTCTTCACAATCTATGTAAAATAATTTCTTCTCAGCACACTTATGACCTTTAGTGTATTCGTTATCACAATTATATCAAAGCCCTTTTTCTCTTTTTTCTTCCAATTGTTGTGGTTTCAACCTTCAAGGTTGTGGAATTCTAGGAGTAGCAACACTTCCATATTTATAGATGTAACTGGTAGGCTTCCTTGTCGCCATAATTTTTCTTTCAATTCTTCTTGCCGACCTGAATGCCTTCCCCAATGAATTAGGTTCCCAAAAGGAAACCTCATGTTGGATGTTATCCTTTAAATTCCCTATGAAGACATCAATCATCTGCTCCTCTGGAATACCCTTTACCCTTATATTCATTTTTTGGAAGTCCTCAATGTGCTCCACCATTGAACCCTTTTATTTGAGATTTATCAATTAGCTAAAGAAAGTGTTTCTCTTTGTATCCCCATAATTTTCTATCATTTCCTCCGTAAAAATTGACAAAGTGAAAATTTGTTTACGATAATAAAGCCATTGATGCCATACAAATGTATTTTGTTATAAATATAAAGTTTCAATATGTGCCTTTTGTGTGTTTTACACATTATGGAGATCAAAATATTGCTCCATCTATAGAATCCATGTTATGAGATCCTTGCCATCAAACTTCTTCATATCAATTTTTGGAATATGGTGGGACTTCAATCCAATGTTAGAGTTTATGAAATCACGATTAACATTTATTTTTTTCTCATCATGAGTTTCCTCTACTACCTTTTTGTCATCAGGGATCATTTCTTGCAGCAACTTGGTCAAACCTTCCTTCAAACTTTCCATGTGTTCTTTATGTTTTTTTCTATACCAACGATCTTAGCTTCCACGCCACTCTTCAAACCATCCATCTTAGCTTCCACGCCACTCTTAAAACCATCCATCTTAGCTTTCACGCCTTTCTTCAATCCATCCATGTCTTCTTCAAACCATCCATCTTAGCTTCCATTTCATTTTTTGTTACTCTTTGTGAGAGCAAAATTTGTTGCACATGGTCTCATAATTTTGATATATCTTGTTGCACTTCTTCCTCTTCATGAGTCATAGTAGAGCCTTCTGAGGGCTTAATGGGTGTGGAATTATTTTTGGGGGGAATTTTAGAACCCAATATTGATATCTATGCTTAAATATACCCTTGGAATCACTTCAAAATTATCTTTCAAACAAGGCTTATGCAATTTAAAATTTAAAAAAAAAATAAAAATACACACATTTTTCTTGCTTTTGAGGAGCTCAATAGTGAAACTGATGTATCTCTATAATTTCGGATACCCAAGATTTGATCTTCGGTCCTGTAGTAGCCCTCTAAGTCTTCTTTCCAATACCACAGGTCAGACCTAATTTTGATTCTTCAAGATAAAGTTATTTTCAATCTCCCACAATGACCTAATGATGGGTTGGTTCAGCGGAATGAACTCATACGCGTGACACATGTCATTGTTTCGTCCTTTGGCTCTGAAATCGATACACAAGAAACTAAAGCATGTGTACTTCCAGTCACTTATTATAGAATTCTAATCCAATGTCTGAATAAACGTTATGACAATTTTCCCTTGGGCACTTGTTTGAGATGAAATTATGGATCTTGAAAAAACCTTAACTTCAACAAATCATATCTCTGAAAATATAGCGAACCACGATCTGAAATTTTTACACGACGTTCCCTAGGATTTTGACTCAAATGGTTTTTTTCAGCATTTGAAACTTTGTAGAAAAAAAGCTACAGCGAAAATTAAAATATGATATGTTTAGAGCAGTGAAACTCTAGAATCCAAAGTTCTGATACCAAATGTTATGAAACCATTTAAAAAAATAAAAGAAAATATAGATAAATGCCTTATAAATTAGCCTCTTCGAGGGGGAAACCTCCTTTACATTACACAAATGAACAATTATTAGATGATACAAATGACAAAGCCTCATTTCTATATATAGGAGTCCAATGGGTCACAATATAATCCTAGTCGACATAACAATAACAATGTAAGGAAACAACAATAGTAATAGTGGGCTTCTATGGGGAAAAATAATAAAAATATGGGGGCTATATGGGTACAAAAATAAAAATAATGTGGATATAATAACAAAGACAATAAGGGGATACACCAGTATTATAGAGACCTGGTATTTTTTCAGTCGTGCGACAACTGTCAAAGACTTCTCCTCTGGTCCTTTTGAAGATTCTGGAAGCTCCTCAGATATGAAAGAAAATTTTTAGACCCAACCAACTCTAAAAAATTCCTAAATTGATATAACATCCAAACCTATGAATCTCCTCCCAAAATTCCCTCTAGAAAACAAGTCAAAAATTCCCTTTGAATGTAGTGAAACATCATTGCCCAGATCAGAGAACTTTTGTCTTGTTCTGCCCAGTTTTTTCTGGGGATACTTAAGAATGATTTTCCAAAACCTCCACTCACATCTCTCTCTATTTGGACCAATTTGGTCTTGTTGTATTCGTATGACGTAATTTTTAACACATCCTGTGGCAAATATTAGTGATGAATTAGCTCAAATGACAGAGGATAGAAGGGGTTTGTAGTTTTCTAAGTGCTTAAAATGCTGCCAACAATTACACTTCTTTGTTTTAATGAAAGTGAAAGGGGGATGTAAATACATATTTGAGAATTATAGGCATTGTGATTCTTTATGGATCCAAGGCATCCCACCATACACAACTGACTAGAAGATGAGTTCCATTTTCCCTCTACACACAAATATTTATGTTATCAAAACCACCCTTAGGTTTATTCAATTTATTATCCATAATGAAAGGGCCCAACTTGTTACAATAAAAATTTGTGCCACTACACTCCCAATATAGAACCACTTCCAAAATCTGACCATCCATTAGTTGTTTTATAGTTGAACAAAACCGCTTCCCTCGGTATACTTCAATACCTTTTGACTGGAATTTATCTGGATATTGGTGAGGAGCACAAGATTTTTCCACTAGGCTGTCACAATCAAATTCATAATTCAAATCAGCAGCCAACTATGAAGAGATGTCAATTTCATCAAAATAGCTTGAACTAGAGTGTCGATTGAGGCTTCTTATTTTTCCTCGAATCTCCATGGTAGTCAGAGAATGCTTGCTTGGATAGCACAATTGCAGCAAAATTATATCTTTTGACAAAGTAGGGGACTGTGACACTGATTTATTTAACCAGTCCTTAGGATCTATAGCACTCTTCCCATGGGTGGGTAAATGGGTACTTCCCAACATACATAACAACCGTTCTTCTTTTGAGATTTTCGATTCTTCTAAGTAGACTCCTTCATAATGAATTGAAAGAGAAGTGAAACTAGTATGAATCCTAAATTATTTGCGTCTATGTCTCCATCTCATGCCTCGACTTGTGGATATGGCCAGCTCTGTCTGATGCCTCGACTTGTGGATATGGCCAACTATAAAATCCCACACACATTCACTGTTTTTCCAGAGACCTTATTTAGATTCACATATGTAATCCAGAATGAAACCATATTTATAGGCGAACAGTTTCGGGAGAGCATGTAATTGGAGATTCTTCTCCTAAATGGTAGCGTGTAATTGGAGTTTTTCTCCTAAATGATATCGTGAGATTAGACTCACTTTGATTTAAACAAGCCATTTTAGTCATGGTCTTTTACATTATTCTTAATGATAGCATATAAACATAATAAGATTTACATTAAATTATATATTTTTAAATATTTTCTTTAATGATAATGTATTAAGATTTATATTAAATTATATATTTTTAAAGATTTTTTGAAAGTGTTTATGGGATTTTTTTAGGTAAAATGATATAAAATGTTTAATTGAAAAATTAAATGGGTTTAATGTTGATTTTTTTCAACCAATTTACAATTAAATCATAACGTAACCAAATTTGTTATACAACAAAAAAATTCTAAATTTTTTGGTTAAGTTTTTATTGAAATTCCGGCTTTGGGGATTCTTAAAATAACTCTCACAAAAATTGCTTTAACTAATTATGATAAAGTCTCACCTTAAATTGTGTTCAAATTAAGACATTATTGAGTATTTTTTTTGGTTTAGGAATGGTCATTCTTGACATAAAGACTTCTTAACTACAATTAACTTACATGGTCACTCGTTATTGTGGGACCCCCACAAGCTATGCAAAGGCAACCATAAGTATTTATGGAGATATGAGAAAGAAATTATTTTAACGTCCATAAGGCTAAAGATAGCCTATGGGACAGATTGTTTCTCCATCTGGTTCTTGTATTTGACCCTTTTCTTGTGAAGCTTCACAATAAACGCTCCAACTTCTTGACAAACCCCTCCCTGAATAGATTACTCCGAGAGCTAGAGACCATAATATTTCCATAACTTTCCTTGTTGTGTTTGGAGTCCTAGCATTCTAAAATGAAATGTTTTTCTATTTCCACTTTTTTGGAAGAGCAAAAAATACCTACTCTTTCCCCCCATGGTTTTTTTGGCCTTTTCCAGCACCTGTTTCACAACGGAATTGATGATAATTTTTCCTCAAGTGAGCAATAAGAATTTTGGCTCTCCAAGAAATATTGACCCCTATGTACCATTTTTGTTGATGATTACGAGTGGGACTAAACTCTTCAATATAGTATTTTTTCTTTCTCCCTAGCTCCTTATCCCAAGTACACTTGTGAAACTTATCCCTAAATTGTGATTTTATGTTGTTTTAAATATATTTTTAATTATAAATAAATTTAATTTAAAAATATGTTCCATTATTTAGTCAAATTGTAATTTAATGCTTTTTAAAATGTTTTTTTAATGTATAAATAAATTCAATTCGCTTATAACATTAAAATTATGTGATTGGAAAAAATTATTTAGCCAAGAACGGTGGTTTGAGAAATATTTGTCAGACACGCATCAGCGCAAGTGTGAGACTGTGGCAAGCCTGAACACATTGCCTCCCCTCCATCCTCAACCCTTTAGGTTGTTATCTTTCCTTTGTTGCAACATTTTTGCAGTAACACCATAGACATGTTCTATTCCTTCAATGTATCTTTGCACCTTTAGGGGTTCTGTGCATATTTTTGCAATTCGTTCTGAAAATTATTGTCAGTCGACATCTCATTGGAGAGGCCTTTGAGGGAATCAGATTTTCAAACGAAGGAAATCATTAGACTTTGTGTTCATCCAGAATGAACGAGTAAGTGGTTTATTTTTTCAATGTAAACAAAAAACAAAATTAGCTCAAAATTAGCTTCTTTCCGTTGAAATTCGAAGATAGAGCTTATTGTAAGGTTTGTTTCTGGAACCAATTTGTGTTGAAATCGAAGAAAAATATTGTTATAACATGAATCTAAGGGTGATTCTATACATATTTTATTTGCAACCACAAAATCTACAAGCCCCAGCATGAATTACAAAAAAACTCAAAACAAGTTTCGTCAACGATAGCACTAAAATATGTGAGGATCATAGTATTATAAATGAAACATTTTCCATTTGAAAAAATTCACGTTTAGGTAAGGGAGCAATATAATCCTAGACTTTTTAACCAAATCTTCATCCCTTACAGTGTGTAATAGGGTGTGCAGAAAACAACACACCATCAAACGTAAAGTGGTAGAAAAAAAAACTTGTTATGAGAGGTAGTTATCATGTTGAAGCATTATACCTACATACAAAGAATATATAATAACCAAAATTCTAAAAATGGAACATGAATTTAGTTTTATATGGCACATGGTAAATACAATATAGTAATATATAACAACCCAACTTTTAAAAATGTAACATGAATTTAATTGTTTACATGCATGGTAAACACAATATAGTAAATATTATAAATAAAGATACAAATTTAATCATGAAATGATTACGAGTAAAATGCTACAAGGTAATGAGGAATGGAGGATAGAAATTCTTTCAGAACATAAACTTAACCCTTTACTACACCATTACAAGGTAGTTGCAAGCTAAATTAAGAAAATAAGGGGATCCGATATTAGAGAAGAGCGATGGCGATCGATGGCAAATCTAGGGTTTGCTATTTCGGCCCCTTGGACTACGCGGCGGCGGAATCTCATGGTAACGCATCAGACGAGAAGCCTGCACCTATGCCGGAATGGAGTTTTTTTTAGCACAAGGGTTACCCTGCTTTCGCGGTGGCCACCTCCCTTTCCCCCATCGACCATATCGGCCTCATGCCCTACAATGATGCGACTTCCCTACACCCTTGATGGCCTCTTATGCGTCCGCGTTGCCCCAGCATTCGGGATCCCGCTCGCAATGGGTATGAGGTGAATACCAGTCCAGAACTGGTGTCGGTGGATGCAAGCTGGGTTTGGCGTCCATTTCCTCCGTGGGGTACTACGCGGGCACTAGGGAATTGTGGCGGAAGACCTCATGACACGCTATTTCGAGGAGGCCTGCCTCTCGGTACCTACCGAACTCTATCCAAGATACTAGAACAAAATCCCAAAGGAGCCCACAGAAGTACCACATATAATGAAAATCAGGTAAGCTCTGCTCATTTTCAGTTTTTCATAAAGCCCCTAGTGGGGAACAACTTTCTAGTATGGGTACAGGACACAAACAGGGCTTCACTCCTTAAGAAAAATATCAGGACAGCCTCAGGATACCCCTGCCACATGCAATCCTTAATCCATGGTGGGAAATCCTTACAAGACCCCTGCTCTATCAAGGAATTTCCCATAGGCCCTGAGTCTACCATATATATCAACCTGAGATTGCGAGGTGGAAAAGCAGATCAAAACATAACCCAAGGACCCATAAGAGGAGCCAGCACCTCCAAACTAGAAACCCCAAAAGGACCCTCATACAGGAACATTCTTTAGGGGAAAAACAGAGCAGCAACAGCAACTGAACCAGCAGAGAATACTCCCAAACCATACATTGTGGAGCAACTAAACCATGTGCCCAAACTAAATACAGATATTCCGGAAATATATGAGCATCGCTCCACATTTGAATCCCAAGCAATAATATTCATATTTAACTGCTTTTGGCCCAAAACAATGGAGCTCTTTCATTGGATCTTTACCAACTGGACCATGGACTGTGAAATCCATATCTACTCTAAAGGATTCTTCACAGTCAAGTTTCCATCTTCGGAAGCCAGAGACATCATACTTAGGGTTGGACCGTGGTTCTGGGGATCCACCAGACTCTTCATCACACCATGGTTTTCGGATTTTGACACAAAAACTATGGAGGTTACCAGAATGTCGGTTTGGGTCCGGCTATACAACCTCCCACTTCATTTCTGGAATCAATGTGTTGTAGAAGGCATTGGGAACATCCTCGGGAGATACATAAAAACAGATACCCAATGTTTGGAGGAATGCATCTATACCTTCGCACGAATCTGTGTGGAGGTGGACCTCAGTAAAAGGCTACCAAAGAGCATTCAACTGGTTCACAAACTACAAAAATGGACGCAACACTTAGACTATGAAAACATTGCATTCAGATGCAGAATATGTAGGAATACCAGACACTTACAAAACACATGCCCAGATGCAAAATGAGATTAAAAAAGAAGAAGAAGAAGAAGACAGAGAAAGAAGCCAAAAGATGGCAATTCCCCTCAAGTGGACTAGAGCAGGAGACAAACGAAGAAGAGGATGACCCCATCCCAAATGAGAGTAAACAAACAACAACCACTCTGGGTGTACAAGAACGGGAAATGCAAGATCTGTTTGACATTACCACCACGGTACAGTTGGAAATGGATCTTGGGGCACCCGACAGTGCAGGAAACAAAAAACAACACAATTCAGATACTTCGGATTCAGATAAGGACAATGGAGAACTCATAGAATAAAATCAACTCGCCCTTATCTCGGCCACGCCAACACAAGTTGCTTGGTGAAAGGTTGAAAAGAAAAAAGGGAGAAAATCTTGATTCCTCTCCTTGTATTATAGGTTTTATATGCAGCTTAATAGCGTGTCTTGATTGACAATTACCAGTACATGCAACCTGTAATTTTGTTTTCATTAATAAAATTACGACTTTTTCCTCGGAAAAAAAAGATAGTTGCAAGCTACATGGCCTATGAAAGAAGAGGCTCCACATATGAATAAATCCCTTAATCCAACCATACTAAATTCTATCAACAATTTGAGTGAACTTGCACCTCGAACACAACTTCCATTTTTCTAATTGATACTAGAAACAAAAACCACTCTAATTGATATTAGAAACAAAAACTACCGTATCCAAGAAGCCAAATTACTTGGACTAAATTGGGCAAGACAAGATACTTTTTAGCCTTCGAGAGATGATTTTGAAATTATTTTGTAAATACTACTTCAAAGTGAAATATTTTGAAATCTTCCATGACAGTTGGGTTGTCAATCTTCGAAATTATGGCTATTAAGATAATGTTGAAAGCTACTAGAATCTTAACACTGTTCTAGTGTGTTCCAACACTCTTCAAGATAATTTCTAATGAAGTCAAAACAAGAAAAAACTCTATGCTAAGTCACTTGGGACCAAGGCTTATCCTTTTGAAGTAATGTTGTAAAGTTTATTAAAAATTTATGAAATATTATACTCTACGACCAAGGCTTATTCCTTTTGAAGTAATGTTGTAAAGTTTATATAAAATTTATGAAAAAATATACTAAATAAAATATTTTGAAATATATATAAAAGCTTCTTCTTTTTTTAATCAGTTCACCTCGTATTTTTGTTTGCCTTTTTTCGATCATGACATCTGTAAGGTAGCTATAGCAAATGTCGTGTGGTACCTCTGGATTTAAAAACCCCACCTCTTGATTTAACTAGCTAAGAGAAGTTATGTGATCCTGCATGTTCGAAAAAAAAAAAAAAAAACCCAATGAGAATTGAGGCCTATTGATGGTCACGGCGATAATTCTGATCTAGCAGGTTCAATTCCTGCTAAAAACCGTTCAGGAAAAAATAGCTTAACGCTAAGAAAACGCATGCCTCAATATAGCAACCTGGGTTCGAATGGTGTGAGGACCTTTAATTACACCGAAGGTGTTTACTTTTTACTCATTCCACCGCTCACCATAGTCGACCTTTTTATTTTCTGTCGTTTATTAAAGTAAACAATTGTCACATTATCCACCGTTGGATCTATGTAGCATTTTTGGCCATGCATCAGCGATAAATGGAATCACATCATCGACTCCAACGCATCAGCAATAAATATAGTCATGTCACCGACTCCGATGCATCAGCAATAAATAGAGTCACGTCACGGCCTCATTTTAGAGTGGGTAGTTGAAATCTGTGGTCGTAGGCCTCGACGGATTTGGACATCTCTCTGCTTCAATGACCTACACCCTCTTTTCTCAAACAATAGCAATCAGAAGAATTTTAAATCTCCTTCGTTAGCAATCAGAAGAATTTTAAATCTCCTTGTATCGAAGGGCATTTTGCTTTCTTCCAAGCAAAAGTGGAACAAGGACGAGGTCTATTTTTCCTTCGCTCTTTTCCATCGATTGCTACTGGAGAACACTCTCCGTAAATCTGGATTAAGCTCTTATGGCCGAAATTGTGTGAAAGCCTTGTTCAAATGAGCAACAGGAAGCCTCCACTTCCACCTCTGGAAGCGAGGATTACAGTGGCCCCAGAGAGGATTACAGTGGCAAAGTGGATATGTGGAGTGAAGTGGTGATCAAGTATATAATGCAAAGTGGAATTGACCCTTTCATTGGAGACACGTCTCAGGAGATATTTGAGGCAACCCTCTGTGGGAGACTACGCTTCTGAATACACCCATGGCTCTCAATTTCTCACTCTGCCAAAGACTTGATACGCAAGATGCTCTACAGAGACGTCATCGGGATATTCAGCGCACGACAAGTCCTAGGTACCTACGTCCCTTCATCCCGACTTCTCTTCTCTCATTGAGCTCTATTCTGTCAATTTATTTAAAAAAAATAGAGCTCCATTCTGTCAATTTCTTAAAAAAAATAATATAAATCGTGGAATAAAATGTAATATCAAACCTTTATGAGAGGTGGATGAATGCTAAAAGTTTGGTGGGTGGGCAATGACTGCAGAACATGGTTGTATATCCTCACATAAGTACGTTGGTCCCTCTTCTGATTAACCAATTTATATTATGCGTAATCGAGATCATCATAAAAAAAATCCAGCAAAAATCCCGAATATAGATATCTAGAAGTGAACATTTATAGAGTTGAGAGGACATAAATTGACATTTTGATGGATTACCGGTACTGAGAGTTTCGTTGGTTTTAACAAGGGCGGTATTATGCAGGTAAATATATGCGGGTATCTAACCAGTTGCAAGTGGAGTGTTGAATCCTTCAGGTGGAGGGAAATATTTTAATATCATAAACCCATACATTCCTCCTATGTAGTTCATGGCATACCGTATTTTGTTTTGAATAAATAAATCCATTGATAATAAAAAGCATGACACAATGCATATGTCCTCTCTCCGCTCTTTGGAAAAGAAATTTGTGGGTGTGCCCATGCTGGAGAATTTAACGAGGAACCTAAATCGAAAAGGATTAAATCTACTAAATCATTCTAAAGGACATATGGCCCCAAGCAAGAAGAATGTAAAGACAAAATCAATGAAAGAAATAAGAATGCATATGTCTCTTAACCATAATGGATGTAACCATGTTATAAAAGTCTTCACTTGTTCAAATAATCACAAATGGTGATCTTTTCTAATATTTTAAATATTTAATTGCTTCGAAACATTTTCAAATAACACAAATGAAGAATAATTCTATTGTGCAGCAACTCAAGCATGCTATTGTCACTAGAGAAATACAATATGAGACACTAGAAAAATAGAAAGTGGCGTTGAAATACCAAGAGAGCCTGCAAAGTTGAGTTGAGTTTCTGGTAGAATGTTGACAATTTTACAAATAGTTGTTTTCCACCATAAACATCCATTCCAAGCTTTTTGTTTTCTGTCTGCATAGCTTTCATAGCCTATTACAACTACAATATAGCATTAATAAATCATTTGAACCTTCTAAGTCAGAAATTTAACATTATGGAAAAATAATAATAAAATAAATAAATAATAAATGAATTCATGCACTAATGCTATGGTAAAAACTATTTCCGATAGAATAAAGGCAAGGAAGCATGGATAACATTTACGAAAAGAAATCATTAAATACCCTTGCTCATTTACAATAAAATTTCATTCTATGCATGGATTGGGCAAGGCAATCACTAATCCAGGTAGTCAATTGGAACAGACTAATTATTTCTGCACTTTGATATAAAATCGGAGTCCCTGTATTTTCTGGTGTCCCATCTAGCTTAAGTAGACTGCAATATGTATCAAACAATTTTGCGATTGGGCCATTGGCAACCTCTTCCTTTGTTCCGTATTTGAATTCATCCACAACTATCTTGTTCATCTCTTTATCAACATGGTTGGGCTTTACCTCATCCTTTTTGTAGGGAATTGTCCTATTGCATGTTCCTCCAAGTCACCATAAATAGACATATTCATGTCCTCACAATCACATGTTGTTCTAGCCAATTTCCAATATTTACATGATTAGCACATGGCTTTTAGCCTTTTGATATTGCATTAGCGGGATTATGTGCAGGTCCCACATGGTTGTGGTTAAAATTTGCATTAGCAGATTTTTGGGGTGCTGCACTCCCAATCCTTAAATTTGGGACGCGCCCAATTGACATATTTTGGTGATAATTCTTTCAGGATGTTGTATGCATAACCACACAACAAAATTGCTACTTCAAGCACAACAATGAAAGACAAATCTTCCCAAATCTTGAGGAGATGAACTACCTTCGGTGTATCTTTGAACCTTTAAGGGCAATTGCTAGTTATATATTTACAAAGGACTTTCGTACCTTGACCATTCCGCTTCTCTCTTTCCAAAACATTGACCATTCCACTTCTCTCTTTCCAAAAAGTTAACCATTCCAAACAACCTAGAAAAATTTCGTAAATATTTTATTTTATAAAAGTTATCTATCAACGTAATTAGTTAAAATTTGAACTATAAATATAGTTAATTATGATTTTGACTATGTTTTTGAAAGAAAAAAATTGTTTAGTTTGTTTCAATTTTTATAATTAAAATTTAATATATTTTTTTAAATAATAATTTTAATATTAAGTTATTAAAATTATTATTGGAATTTTAATTGGTAATATTAATCATATAATCTTTTTATTTTATTTTTTTATTATTTTAAATTAAAAATATATATTTCCTTTCTTATTATTTTAAATAATAAAGATATTTATTTTTTTTTCATTATTTTAGAAAACTAACCAAAAAAATTATATTATAGAACCTTTAAACTACAACGTTGATTAGATGATTAATCTTGTGTATTTGATTATTAGAAACATTCGCTCTTTCCTTTATTTAAATTATGTTTAGGTTTTAATCGTAAAAAAAAACCTAAATAAGAAATTAATTAAAAATGTGGTTAACTTCATAATGATATTTTTAATCATAAATTATATATTTTTAAAGTTTATTTAAAAATAAAAATAAAATAAATCATGTTAATTATTCTTAATTGTATATTAAATTTCCATTTATTTGATATATTTTTTTTGGATAGTGTATTACTTTCGGAAACATAAATTTACATAGTGAGATGTATATAGTCTCTTATTGGGAGACTTGACAATATCAAAAAATACACTCTCCTTAAAGAAGAGAGGGATAACTAAGTCCACCGATTTCCATCATTTGTCGAGGACCTATCAAACCTTGCCACTTGTATCTTATATGCAACCAATTATAACCTTTCATGTGTCATCCAAAAATCTCAATCCTTATTGGCCTTTGCAAGAGCATCCTAGATACTACTCATCGCCTCCTAAGCATCAAAGCTCCTATTTTCGCTACTTGTACTATACTTTTTGCTTTGTTTTCATTACCTCGCAATCATCACCATTATCAACGCAAATGTGTATTTGGTATTTCTTTTCATTATCCTTGTGGTCGTCGCCAATATCAATGCAATTTTGTACTTGATCTTCGAACTGAGGATCCACATATACCCGTTAACAACTTCCACATCACCAACTTTAATGCCAACTCTCATCTCAACCTCAATTCCCCAGTTCAATGTGAATCTAAGGGCCACCATTATCAATGCAATTTTGTACTTGGTCTTCCAACTAAGGATCCCCGTAAACCCGTTGAAACATCCACATCACCAACTTTAATGCTAACTCTGATCTCATCCTCAATTCCCCAGTTCAATGTGAATCTAAGGGCTACATTCTCGTGGGTCTTGATATCTCTCACAAATTCAAAATCACCATACCTCGACAAAATAATGAATGGCGATCAACACTTCCTTTATCGAATGAAGTATTAATCTCACTTTTGAATTCTCTGCTAAGGATTTTAAGGTATCGAATGAAAATTACAAGAAATCAAAAGAGTTTCTTTGGCAATTTTGTACATCAAATAATTTGATTGCTTATATTATGATACTTGCATGAGAGAAGGAATCAAACTTCCATACATTATTGATATGTTCATTATGTTAACATCGATAACATTTTATTGGTGTGTAAGTACATATGTTATCAATTCATTAAGAAGGTTCGATCTACAACTTCGTATTTATTATCAATCCATTTTTTTAAATGGAAAACTCACAAATCTAAAAGATCTAAAATATTGTGGAGCACTATGTCTATAACTAAAGTCGCAATATAAGAACCATCATTTGAATTATTGCCACATATTATATTGTAGGTGACAAGAAAATCTCATTTCTCGTTACTAAGAAAATTGTGCATTTGGCACCACCACATGTTTGATATGTATAGACAAACTATGGGACTTTCATCATCTCAATATTTAAAATATTATTTTAATTTTGTATTACCAACTTAACACAAACACACTAAACAACCTAAATCTAATATAATTATTATTATTTCAAACCAAAGTACAATTTTTCCAATTCAACAATTCCAATTCAACAATCCTATCGGCCTCTCTTTGCACCTTTTGGGGCAATTGCTAGTTTTATCATTTTTTAAAAACTTTGCAAAAAAAATGAAAAAGTTATTACAAAAAAACATTACAAGGAAAAACAAAAAACACAAACTTGAAAATCATTAAAAAAACAAACATCTCAAGAATAAAAAGAAGAAGAAGAATACAACTTGGAAATTGGTTAAATAACCAACATTTTAAAAAAATGTGCATACTTGAGATATAAGAAAATTTAAAGTGTCAAAAATAAGCCCCCCAAAAAAAGGGTTTGATGTTACATCAACATTTTTCAAAATCAACATAAAAATCACTAACATTTAAAAAAAAAAAAAAAATCCATACTTAATACATAAGAAAATTTAAAGTGTCAAAAATATTCTTCAATAAAAAAAATTGATACTATGTTAACACTTTTCAAAATCAGCATGAAAATCATAGTTTTTTGCGAACCTCTAAAAAACTGAAAAATTTATATAGTTCTCGTTAAGTTAGTGTTGAGGCCTCGAAAATCGCTGCTACAACATTGGGGGATAACCACCCGGTCCGGACCTTAATACAGCTCCTTTTCCGTTTATGATAGTGGCTCCGACTGGTTTAACTAGGTCCAGTTACCTTTTCCCTATTGCTATTGGTTTACGATGTATCGTTAACTACCAATAGACAGAGATATCAGATCAATTCTTCTTGCTGATCAGGCAAGAGAATGACCCTTAAGCTGATTTGGGTTCAGCCAAACCACAACTAAGATTTTGCCTCTTTGAGGAGAGGACTTAAAAGAATCTAGAAATTAATCTAAATGCAAACTTATTCTATAATGCAAGCAAAAGAAACTAATCTAAATCCTATCTCAATTAGGTAGATATAAATCTAACCCAACTAAGAGCAAGATAATTAAATAATGAGAATTAAAATATGTCTAGTTTTAAATTAATGTTAAGCTAACGAAGAAATTCAATTATCTCACATTTGTGAGTACCAAAACATATTCTATTGAGACCATTTGACTAAAATAATAAATCAACAACACTCCGGAAGAAATTCACAAAAATGATATTGATTATTATTTCAGTCAAACTAATAATTAAACAATAACATGTGGAAGAAATTCACAACACATCACTATTTAATAAATCAATATTATAAGACAGATTTCTGAGTAATGGTTTCTCAGAAATCAGACTTTAATTCATAAGAGCAGAGATACTTAACAATTTGAGACAAATTATCCATATCAACAAAAATGCCAAAACATGAATAAAATGAAACAGCAATTTTATTAAAATAAAAGTGAAATTGGTATTTGATATAGAAATGCCAAAAATACCAGTTAATTGAATCTGCTTCTCTGATCCTGGTCTCTAACAGTACTTTACATTACTTGAATTTCTGCTTTCAAGACTAGAGCTGCAGAAATGCAAACTCTTCCCATCATGCATAATTCAAGATATAAAGAATAAACCCTCAATAATGTTCAGATCTGAAACTTTCTCTCCTCCCCATCTACAACTCTAAATTCCTATAACAGAAATGCTTTTAGAAGTCTGGAATTGCAGAGGAGAGCCCCCTATTTACATTTTGTAATCTGCAATTTATAATCCTCCCAAAAGTATTTTTAGAAGAGAGTTTGATTGAAGAAAAATCTACTCAATCCAACATTAATTGCTGGAGTCTTCTCATTGATTGAAATCTTTTTCCTCAATATCCCTTCTATTGTTTTTTTTTCTGCAAAAAGAAATTAAAAATGAATTAAGATGCAAAAATAAAATCCAAATATTATTTCTAACATTAAAACAAATCCAATCAAATTCTATTTAAATAAATAAAAAGGAAATTTAAGCTTCTTATTGATACTCATAACGATCTTAATTAACCAAGGATAATATTGATGCATGAATATGAAATTAGAAGAGGCTGGGTAAATGAAAATGAAGAAAATAAAACTCAGAAAATTGATTTTATTTTTAGAAATTCGGAGCTTGATCTTCTGCCTGATTTTTGACCCAATAAATGATCAAATCTGTTATTGAAACCTCCTCAGAAATGTTCTCCTTGATTTTCTCTTTCCAATGAGTTGTCCTGGGCCTCATTTGGCTAAGTAAATCTCAATTTATTAGCCTCCAAAGTTGACAAGTCAAATCTGAAATAAATCTGGAAATTCTGTTGCTGGGCTAAAAACAGATTTTTAATTAAAAATCTAAATCTAAATTAGATTCTAATTATCTAAAAGTTAATCCTAATTTAATTGTTAATCATAAATTAAACTAATTAAATATTAATCTAACTAATTAATATAATTAACTATTTATAAACAAATTAATCTAATTAATAATAAATCTAATTAATAATAAATCTAATTAAATTAATTATATTCTACATATTAATTAATTTAATTAATTTAAAATTAACTATTTTAGATATTAAATATTAAATCTAATATTAAATTAAAACTAAACTACCATTAAAATAATATTAAACTAACATATACTAACACTACACTTTAATATAAAACTAAACTAACGAATATTAAACTAACCTACCTAAGACTCTACCACTAACTAATATTAACATTAAAACTAACCAATTACTAACTAACTTACCTTACCATAATACTAATATTATATTAATTAAAAACTAATGTATTATTAACAATTAATTTAAAACTATACTAACTTAAAACAATTTAATATTATACTTATTTAAAACAAACTAACACTATACCTATGACAAACTAACACTACATATTTTAAAACTAACGTAAGACTAACTTACCACTACTAACTTCCATATTCCACTAACGTTAGTTCTTAACACCATCGAATCAAATGAATGCGTTTCAATCGCATCGGGGCTAACAAGCTTTATCGGATCGGAATAAATGAGTTTAAGTCATCGCATCCGATGAAGGCTATCGGGGTTTTTAAAATGTGTTCAATAAAAATTTCCGACCCCATCCCCCGATGCGATGAAAATTATTTTATTTTTATTTTTATTATATTTTATATATTAAATTTTAATTAAATTAAATTAATTATATATTAATTTAACTTAATTTAATTAATATTTAATATTATTTTTCTTATTCTGGTTTTATTCTAATGAAATTTAGTTAAGTTGTGAAATTATTGAAACTAGCCACTTGAAAAATAAATAAAAATAATAAAAATAAACTACAGCCACTTGAATGTTATGGGTTTTCGAGATTAATAATTGATTTGGAAATTGGAGTAAATTTCTTAAATCCCGATAATTAATGATTTGGCCGCATAACTAAAAATGGAAAAATGTTAGTAAAAACTCGCTATGGGTTAATATTTGAAATGAATGCATTATTGAACTAATTTATTTACAAAATGCAATATTGTACATTTTAAGCATTTTTGACCTAGGCTACATAAATAATCAGATTTTCAAAGGAATGCCATTTTCAAACCAGTTGACCAAATGAGGCGAAACAAGCGTCAATGGGAAGCTTATAAAAAATCGATTCTAACAAAGCAATCAAAACAAGAATCCAAAGAAAACGAAAAATTAACAAAAGCGTAGCGCAATCAACTAAATAAAAATCCAAAAAGGTGTTTAGCCAAAAAAAATTATAGAAAGGGTCCCCATTATTTGAAGTGAACAAGTCAAAAATGGGGGGGTTGTATTTTTACCACAACAGTTAGTAATTTTGTTCCTTTAGTCCATAAAAGGTTTTCTTCAGTCTGTAGACATTAAACTCTTTTCCATGAACCTCAAAACCTTGAGGTTATTCTATGTATGTTTCTACCTCAATCACGACATTAAGGAAAGTAGTCTTTACATCCATTTGATCTGAATTCCAACCCATAGAAGAAGCTATAGAAATAATAGATATAATAGTAGCATCCATCGCAATCAAAGCAAAAGTCTCATCATACTCCTCTCCCTCTTTCTGGGAGAACCCTCTAGCCACAAATCTTGCCTTGTATTTTTCAATGTTGCCATCCACTTCATTATAGATCTTGTATACCCATTTGGAGGTTACCACTAACTTCCCTTCATGTATAGGCACAATCTACTATACATCATCCTTCATATTCAATTAGTATTCTTCCAACATCGCATCCTTCCAAACTTGTTGGCTAACTACTTCTTCAAAGGTGGAAGGTTCAAAATCAATGATATTAGTCATCAAAGTTTCATATACAAAATTCCTCTTTTGTCTCTTGCTTTCCCTGAAGGTGCCACGTGGTGTTGCATGTCTTTTTCCTTCCTTTAAAGTAGATCTAAGCCAAGCTAGTCATTTCCTGATTTCGGGAAAAACAACTGGATCTACTAGATTTCTAGGCCCTTCTATCTCTTCTTGATGATCTGTGGGATGTTCTGAAGAATTTGATGGAACTGAACCTTCTTCTTTGAGAGCTTCATGTTCTTCGTTAACATCAGATTCCATGGGAACTTCTTTAGATTTCCAATAGGCAATATTCTCATCAAACGTCACATCCATGTTCACTTCAACCTGTCGTTGTCTTGGAACATAGATTCTATAGGCCTTTTATGACTCACTATATCCAATGAGTATTCCTTTCTTTCTTGAAGGCTCTAGCGTCTTTCTCTTATCTTTTGGTACATGGATATATATTGAACAACCAAATATTCTCAAATGTCCAAACTTTAGTTTAGGTATGATGAACGCTTCTTCAAGAGTCTTGTCTTCCAATATTCCATGAGGACTTCTATTTTGAATATAAATATTTGGCACAGATTCTTCACTCCATAAAAACATAGGAAATTCTTGATCATGCATAATTAACTTAATATATTTTTTAGTAGTTATATTATTTCTTTCAACAAATCCATTTTGTTATGGATTGTAAGGGACTATCAACTCCCTCTTAATCTTTGCTTCTCTACAAAAGGAAATGAGCTCCTTGGAAGTATATTATCCTCCATTATCTTATCACAAAACCTTGTTTTTCTTTCCCTTCAAGTTTTCCACTTCAGCCTTAAATTCCTGAAACTTGTTGAAGGCTTCATCCTTCGTCTTCATGAAGTAAATCAATGTCTTGCAAGAGAAGTCATCAATAAATATTACATAGTAAAAATAGCCACCAAGATATTTCAATGACATTGGACCACATACATCAAAATGAACTAGATCCAAAATTTCCTTGGACCTTCTTTTGCTGCTAGGAAAGGAATTCCCTACATTCTTTCCAAATGCACAACCTTTACATACTTCTTCATGCTCCATATGCAATTATGCAACACCTGAAACCATCTTATTTAAATTTTGCAAAGATCTATAGTGAAGGTGAACATACCTTATATGCCAAAGGTCACATGGATTACTAATGCTTGAGCAATTTGTTTCAAGAGTCTATACAACCTTCCTTCATGAACTCCAATTACTCTAGCAGAATCTATACTTGAGCCCCGTGGCCACACACGTACTGTTGGGAAAGATACTGAGAGGGGGGGTGAATCAGTATCTTGATATGTCAATCAACTTTTTTACTTTTCTTTTCTCAAAAACCCATACGCTACTTTACAGAACAAAACTAGCGTATATACACGGATATCCTTAAGGAAACTCGCGTATGCTCAGATCTCTTATTATGCAGATAATTCTTATCTTAGATTATTGTATCATTCATTTATTAGATGTTAGTAAGCATTAAACATGTACAGTAAGAACAGAATAAATCAACACACATAAGCATCACCCATGAACACCAGGATTTTAGGTGGAAACCCAATTCGGGAGAAAACCACCGTTGTCGTCGTCTCAGTCTTCAATATTTATTATAAATAAAACATCTTACAACTATGTATTGGCGCAGACTCATACCAGCACGCAGGCACCCACCTGCAAAAGGCTACAACCTTCTCTCGTTTACCAGCCTCTCCTGGAAGGGAGCTACAACCCCCTGCTCTCATTTACCAAATTTCTCCGGGAAGGTGGAGCTACTACCCCCGTTCGTTTACCGCCCATCACCGGAAGGAGCCACTACCCTCATCAAGGCTTCACCCCCGCACCACCGCACCACATTTCATCAATTTTCAAACTCCGGATCAAACAGCCTTCAACTCAACCCTTCATATTTTTGTTCATTTGCCTGCAACGCAATGTTGAAACCACTATAACCGTAATATCGTAGATTACCCGTACTTCGAATAGATATGCAGAAACACATTCAACCATGAGCAACCATTAGTTCAAATACCATACACGCTTTTATTTAATCAGACCCGCGTATACACGCGCTTTTCATTAAACGAACCCGCGTATACATCTGTGCATTTTTCAGTAAACCCTAACTTCCCATACGCGCTTTTATCAGATCAGATCCACGTATACACTCACTTTTTCCACAACAAACTCGCATATAGATCTGTAAATGAAAGCTTTGCAAAACAGACCAAATCTAAAAGCTTACCCAGATTTCTTCATCACTTTCAGCAGACTTTGCGCCAGATCTTCACCAGTTCTTCTTCTGCAGATCATCTTAGAGATTCATCATCATCAGATCTAAGGATTTAGAAACACCCATGGATGCATCATAGATTTAGATTTATCAATCAAGAACAAAGTTCAATCATGCAGATATACTTCAAAGTGAAGTATTCATTCAATACCCAGACACATGCACACCCTTGCACCATGATCTTCTTCCCCTTATATAGATTTAGCCTTTATCAATACCATGAGCCAAAACCACACCACTTCCGATGGTATTCCTGGACGGGATCAAATAGATAATCAAGTGTTCAATACAATGGGTCAGTACCATGGTAAATTCCCCTGGTTATATAAATTTAGAGCGCAATAGGGCATACGCGACTTGGCACGTACTTTTCCGCGTACATACGCGACTTAGCCTTAACAAACCCGTGTATGCCTTGTGACATACCATATTCATCATTTCTCTGACAGTTACTGCAATTCTTTCTTCTGTTACTTCTGATCTGATCTGTAGATACATCATCCTTCCTTATTTAACACAAGGTTGCTTATCATAGGCAACTCATCAAGTAGGTTTCTATCAAGAACAACTTCATGAAATAGGTTGCCATCAAGGACAACACATTGCATCATATCGCCGACAGTCTTATTTCATCAAGTAGGTTGCCATCAAGGACAACACATGCCAACAATCTCCCCCTTTGGACTTGATGGCAACCATGATGGTTTTTGATCACCACAGCAGATAGATACATTGATTATAACCATTATGTAACCATCATGATATTCTCCCCCTATTCAAACACCATGCTACTTCTCCCCCTTTGACATCAAGGGAAAAGGGCGGATCAAAGCCAAGACAATGTTTTTCTCCACATGTAGAAAGAAGAGCTCTATAGATCTGATGTGCATTGAAGTTACCATGCTCCCCCTGAGTTCATGCTGAATCTTGAACATATTATTCAATGAAGTACATGACTCTATGACCTTTCCTATCACCAAGGACTCATACTTACATCAAGGATCCAACCAAGTGGATTTACATATATGACTCAAGTACCCAACCAAGTAGGTTTACACATTTGAACAAGCCCTTTACATGACTGAATATTACAATTTACATCATAGGTCTCAACATAACCTTTTCATCAAATTACAAATATGACTTTTTATAACCAAGACCAAAAGGACCTCAAGAGAGAGATCATATTTCAGGACCATCATAATGACAACATTACATTCAGCAATGCTAATGCTCCCCCTGAAACTGTGCATCAATGCATCCTTTCCATATGACCAAAGCTCCTCCTTAGCTTGTGCAACCTGAACACTTTCAAAATAAGAGAGCTGAAACATCACCAGAGATATCAAATAGCACTATAGCTGTGCTGAAAAATGCTGACCCCAAACAAAAAAATTGTCAGCAACCAACCATACGTGGTTTTTTGCGTATAAACTCGCGTATATACGCGACTGTCTTTCAGGAAACCCGTGTATCCAATTTAATCTTCTGAATTTAAGTGGTTCTGATTTTCTGCAAGGCAGAGACTACTCCCAGCTTTTGTCTGAGATATTCGAACGCTTCCCTGGGTAGAGGTTTGGTAAATATATCAGCAACTTGTTCTTTGGAGGGAACATACTCCAACTTCACCTTTTGTTCAAGCACTTGTTCACGTAAGAAGTGATACTTAATGGGAATGTGCTTGGTCTTGGAATGCATAACAGGATTCTTTGAAATACTGATGGCACTTGTATTATCACACATAATGGAGACAGGAGGTGAGCACTTGATTTGAAAGTCTTGTAAGGTTTGCATCATCCAAAGAAGTTGCGTGCAACATGATGCAGCAGCCACATATTCTGCTTCTGCTATAGATAAGGCAATAGAGTTTTGCTTCTTGCTGAACCAAGATACTAACCGGGGCCCCATATAGAATGCTCCACCACTAGTTCTTTTTCGATCATCAACATTTCCAGCCCAATCTGCATCAGTGTATGCATGAAGAGTAAGATCAGCATTCTTTGGATACCATAGTCCAAAATCTTGAGTTCCTTGTAGATATTTGAATATTCTTTTGACAGCCTAAAGGTGAGACTCTTTTGGATTAGCTTGGAATCGTCGAACAATCCCAACAGCATGCATAATGTCCGGTCTAGTCCCAGTGAGATAAATTAGACTTCCTATCATAGATCTGTATTCTGATTGATTCACCGTGGGGGAATCATCATGAGAACTGAGATTACATCTGGTTATCATTGGTGTACTTACAGGTTTGCATTCTTCCATGCCATACTTCTTTAGAATTTGCTTAAGGTATTTTTCTTGTGATAAGAATATACCATCTGTAGTTTGATGCACTTGCAAACCAAGAAAGAATGTTAGTTCCCCAGGTAAAGACATTTCAAATTCTTGCTGCATGACAGAAGCAAATTTCTAACTCATAGATTCTTCATTGCTTCCAAAAATGATATCATCAACATATACAACCACAATCAAAAGTTTATCATTTTCAATTTTTGTGTATAAGTTGCTATCAGCAGACCCCTTTGAAAATCCTTGTTGATGAAGATATTTGTCAAGACGATAATACCATGCCCTTGGAGCTTGTTTGAGACCATATAGAGCCTTTTTAAGTCTACAAACAAGATTTTCATCATTTTCCAAAATGAATCCTTCTGGTTGTTCTATATAAACTTCTTCTTCTAGATCACCATTGAGAAATGCAGATTTAACATCCATTTGATAAACTTTGATTTGTTGAAAACTTGAAAAGGCAAGAAACATTCTTATTGCTTCAAGTCTAGCTACAGGAGCAAAAGTTTCTTCAAAGTCTATACCTTCTTGTTGAGTGTACCCCTTGCAAACAAGTCTAGCTTTGTTTCTTACAACATCCCATTCTCATTTAACTTGTTTTTGAATATCCATTTAGTTCCAATGACATTTTTGTTATGAGGTCTTGGTACTAATTCCCAAGTGTGATTCTTTTCAATTTGATCAAGCTCTTCATTCATGGCTTGAACCCAACATTCATCTTTGCTAGCTTGATTGAGATTGTGAGGTTCAATAGTAGATAGAAATGCCAAATAGCTGGAAGATCCCACAAGAGTCCTTCTTGTTTGTACACCTAATCCCTATCTCCCAAAATTTGAGATTCTAGATGATTCTTTTGAACATATCTGGATGGAGCCTTTTCAGATAAATCATCTTCAGGTTCTTCATCGGGTTCACTATCTATATCATTGCTATTTGATGTAGAAGGACATAAGTCACCATCGTCTTCATTTGTTGTTTGTTTTTCTTCCTTTGGGGCTGCAGGAGACTCATCAATAACAACATCAATACATTCAACAATCTTCCGAAGTCTTTTATTGTAACATTTATATGCTCTACTCGTAGAGGAGTAACCAAGAAGTATTCCTTCATCTGCTCTAGGTTCAAACTTGCAAAGTTTTTCATCATTATTTTTTATAAAGCATTTACTTCCAAACACTCTAAAATGCTTCACAGATGGAGAATTACCATACCAGAGTTCATATGGAGTTTTGTCACTATTTACACGAACATGTGCCTTGTTGAGAATGTTTACTGCTGTATGTGCTGCTTCTCCCCAAAATGTGTCAGGTGTTCTGGAATCATCAAGCATAGCTCTAGCCATTTGTTGAACTGTTCTATTCATTCTTTCTGCTATGCCATTTTGTTGTGGAGTTCTAGCTACAGAAAATTGTCTTTTTATGCCATGTTGTTCACAAAATTCAAGAAATTCATTTGAAGTATATTCTCCTCCTCGATCAGATCTAAGACATTTGAGTTTTAGATCTACTTCATTTTCAACCAGAGCCTTGAAGATCTGAAATTTCTCAAATGCTTCATCTTTGTGCTTCAGCAACCCAATCCAACACATTCTAGAGAAATCATCAATAAATAAGATGTAATATTGTTCACCACGAGGTGACTTTTTCCTCATAGATCCACATATGTCAGTATGAATGAGTTCAAGAGGCCTACTTGAGGATCCTTCCTTGGCATTAAATTGCACTCTGGTCTGCTTGCCGAATTGGCAAGATTTGCATATGATACTTTCAAGTAGAGTAATATTGGGAAGACCACGAACAGCATTAAGTCTGCTTGATTTGTTGATTTGATAGAAGCTTAGATGCCCCAACCTTCTATGCCATAGCCAGTTTTCTGAAGATTTACTCAAGTAACATTGTTCTTTGCAGTTCTTCAATACATATAGGTTGCTTGGAGTTCTTTTTCCTTTTATAATTGTTTTACCTATATCAAGATCACGAACCACACATTCTTTTGAACTAAAGACAACTTCGGTTCCTTGATCACACATTTGACTTACACTTAACAGGTTATGTCTTAATCCATCCACATACATGACATCATTAGCCTTCACCTTTTCTTTTAGAAACACAGACCCTTTTCCTTTAATTACAGCACGAGTATCATTTCCAAAAGTAAATTTCTTTTCCTTTTCTAGTGTACTATATGCACGAAGTTTGGTTTTGTCACCTGTCATGTGTCTTGAGCATCCGCTATCAATGTACCATTGATTTTCTTCACCTTCTGCAAATAACGCTATGCCACAATTTTCAACCTGTAATTCCTTCTTTTTCCATACTTTGGAACTTGAAGTAAAATGCTCTTTTGCCTGAAATTTGCTCCTGCATTCAGATTCTTTATGCCCAAATTTATTGCAATAAGTACATTCAACTTCATTTAGAAGAGGAGAAAATTTGTTATAGGTATTCTTCTTTGTTTCAATATCAATCCTTTTCTTTCTCGCTTCTCTTGTCATGATGGTTTTATATGCAACACATTGAACAGCTTTGTGACCAAAATTGTGACATGAGAAACATTGTCCATTGCAGAAGAAATTTCTGCGATCATGAAATCTTCTACTTGAATTTACCTATTGATTGGTGTTTCTTTGAAAGATATTCCTGTTAGTGTTCTTTGAATTGAGATGATCATGCTTTACCTGTAAAGATTATTTATACCCTTGCTGAGTGGCAGAATTTTGTAAACCAGCTGTAGCTGCTTTTAGATAATTTGGTGCTGAAGCCTGAGAAGATTCCCCGGTGTATCCAAGACCTGTCTTAACAAGAGGAGAGCGTTGTACCTTGATAATCTCATTTAAGGTTTCAGATCCTTTAGCAAATCTAAGATTCAGAGTCTTTTCTTTCTCAAAATCTTTTCTTAGACTTACCACTTCACATTCTAATTTCTCAATGTGTTTCTTTGCTTCTTCAAACTGCCCTTTCAGAGTCTCTATGGTTATCTTCCTTTCTTCTAAGAGTATTTTACATTCCTCTAAGTGTATTTTGAGTTGATTGTTTTCTTCAAGAAAATCATTGTCCTCTAGAGCATCCACAAAAGTATCATTTTCTTCTCTAGATTCAAATGCCATGAGAATTCTAAGATCTTGTTCACATTCTTCCTCACTATCAGATAACCCATCACTATCTTCATGAGTATAGTAACTTTTTCTAGTGCTAGACCAGTTCTTATTCCTTCTTGCTACTTCTTTCCCTTTTGCAGATATTTCTTTATAAGGACACTTAGCAGCATAATGACCAACTCTTCCACAATCAAAACATTTGAAAGGAAGCTTACCTCTGAACCGTCCTGTGCCAGGTTGAAGTTTCTTTACAAAATTTACCTCATCTTCTTCTGAGATATATACTAATCCTTCTACTTCTTGCACTTCTTTCCCTTTTGTAGAAGCTCTAAAGATGGCTTCTTTGACTTCAGATGGTCCTCCTCTTCTCATTTCATATGCAGTTAGTATCCCATGAAGTTGCACCACAGTAAGATTTTGAAGATCCTTTTTTTCTTCAAGAGCAGAAACTTTTGACTCAAATTTTGTCGTTAGAGATCTTAAAATTTTCTCAACCAAAGTAGATTCGATTATTGTTTCTCCCAGATTTCTCATACGATTTACAACATCATCAAGACATAAAAAGAAACTGCCAATACTCTCATCATTATGCATCTTTAAATTTTCATATTCAATTCTGAGAGTTTGGAATTTTGCACTTTTTACCTTTGCATCACCTTCATAACTTAGAATGATTTTGTCCCACATTTCCTTTGATGTATTTAGCTGCATAAATTTGACAAATTTAGATTCAATCAGACTTCCCGTTATAGCATTGACTGCCTTTGCATTTGATTCATAATTCTTCTTTTCAGTCGAATTTGTTGGTATTGTAGCTGGATATTGATATCCTTGTTGAAAAATGGCCCATACATTTGTTCCCATAGACTGAAGATAGGATCTCATCCTTGTTTTCCAGAAGATTAAATTGCTTCCATTAAAGAGGGGAGGCTTGATAGATGTTGTTCCATCTTGATTGCTCATCTTGCTTGATCTTCCTTCTGCGGCTAAGCTTTTTCAGAAGGACCTGCTCTGATACCAATTGTTGGGAAAGATACTGAGAGGGGGGGGTGAATCAGTATCTTGATCTGTCAATCAACCTTTTTACTTTTATTTTCTCAAAAACCCATACGCTACTTTACAGAACAAAACTAGCGTATATACGCGGATATCCTTAAGGAAACTCGCGTATGCTCAGATCTCTTATTATGCAGATAATTCTTATCTTAGATTATTGCATCATTCATTTATTAGATGTTAGTAAGCAGTAAACATATACTGTAAGAACAGAATAAATCAACACACATAAGAATCACACATGAACACCAGGATTTAGGTGGAAACCCAATTCGGGAGAAAACCACCGCTACCGTCGTCTCAGTCTTCAATATTTATTATAAAGAAAACATCTTACAACTATGTGCTGGCGCAAACTCATACCAGCACGCAGGCACCCACCTGCAGAAGGCTACAACCCTCTCTCGTTTACCAGCCTCTCCTGGAAGGGAGCTACAACCCCCTGCTCTCGTTTACCAGCCTCTCCTGGAAGGGAGCTACTACCCCCTGCTCTCGTTTACCAGCTACTACTGGAAGGGAGCCACTACCCCCTCATTGAAGGCTTGACCCTCAGCACCACTGCAGACCACGTTTCATCAATTTTCAAACTGGATCAAACAACTTCAACTCAAACCTTCATTTTTCAGCAAACATACTTTGCCCAATGCTTCAAACAGAACAATGAAACCACTGTAACCAGAATATCAGAGATTACCCAGACTTCAGAATAGATATGCAGAAACACATTCAACCATGAGCAACCATTAGTTCAAATACCATACACGCTTTTATTTAATCAGACCCGCGTATACACGCGCTTTTCATTAAACGAACCCGCGTATACATCTGTGCATTTTTCAGTAAACCCTAACTTCCCATACGCGCTTTTATCAGATCAGATCCACGTATACACTCACTTTTTCCACAACAAACTCGCATATAGATCTGTAAATGAAAGCTTTGCAAAACAGACCAAATCTAAAAGCTTACCCAGATTTCTTCATCACTTTCAGCAGACTTTGCGCCAGATCTTCACCAGTTCTTCTTCTGCAGATCATCTTAGAGATTCATCATCATCAGATCTAAGGATTTAGAAACATCCATGGGTGCATCATAGATTCAGATTTATCAATCAAGAACAAAGTTCAATCATGCAAATATACTTCAAAGTGAAGTATTCATTCAATACCCAGACACATGCACACCCTTGCACCATGATCTTCTTCTCCTTATATAGATTTAGCCTTTGTCAATACCATGAGCCAAAACCACACCACTTCCGATGGTATTCCTGGACGGGATCAAATAGATAATCAAGCGCTCAATACAATGGGTCAATACCATGGTAAATTCCCCTGGTTATATAAATTTAGAGCGCAATAGGGCATACGCGACTTGGCACGTACTTTTCCGCGTACATACGCGACTTAGCCTTAACAAACCTGCGTATGCCTTGTGACATACCATATTCATCATTTCTCTGACATTTACTGCAATTCTTTCTTCTGTTACTTCTGAGCTGATCTGTAGATACATCATCCTTCCTTATTTAACACAAGGTTGCTTATCATAGGCAACTCATCAAGCAGGTTTCTATCAAGAACAACTTCATCAAATAGGTTGCCATCAAGGACAACACATTGCATCATATCGCCGACAGTCTTATTTCATCAAGTAGGTTGCCATCAAGGTCATCAAGTAGGTTGCCATCAAGGACAACACATGCCAACACGTACTTTACCATCAACAAATATTAATCTATCTCTTTTATCTTCCAAGCATGAAACAGAAACCAAATTCTTTTTCAAACCTGGTACATGTATTATGTTGCTAAGATGAATGTTTTCACCTAATTCCAACCCAATGGAAGTCTTCCCAACACATTTTACTGCATAACTATTGTTTTCTCCAAGCTCTACCTTTTGAGATAGTCTTATTTCCATTAGACTTATTAGGTTTTCATGGTATCTTGTCATATGTCTTGAGGCACCACTATATACTAGCCATAAATCATCACTATCTACAATAGAAACTGTAAGAGCAGAAAAATAGAAGAATTATTTGGTACCTAAATCTTCATTTTTAGGTCTATTTAGAAGTTCATCAATGTTTGTTGTGGTAGCATGCTAATTTCCCTTTCTCTTTCTATCATTCGATCTTTTAGGACAATCATGTTTATAGTGACCAAATTTGTGACAATGATAGCATTGAACTTTTGACATATAATTATTTCCCTGAGGATTATATTTTCTTCCTTCATTTCTTCTTTGGAAACCAAAATTCTTTCCTCCTCTAGTCTTCTTGAAATGTGTTGCAAAATCTTGAGAATAACCTTCATCGTATCTTTGAATATTTCCCTTTGATAAGAGTCTATATTCTTCTTGAGTACATGAGACCCAGAGTTCTTTAAATCTTGGAGCCTCCTTCCTGCCACAAAAACTAGAAGCAAACGAATCCCATGAGTCAAGAAAATGATTAATTGTGGTAGTCACAAGTTCTTTATCGGAAATGATATCATCAATTGATTGAAGTTTCTCTCCTAGTTGAGATATCATCATGATATATGAAGCTATAGTATCATTTCTTGTCACTCTAACATCACGAAGCTAATTGCTTAACCAATATTGTTAATAGTGTATAAACCATCTAGGCAGCATACATCTTCTTTGAAGAGTCAAGATTTATGACAAATGAATCAAATTATTTCGGATGGAATCGAAAATAATACTTCTATTTGTGATATCGTCTTTCTCATATTTTATTTTTCCTTCATTATATGAAGCTGCAGTGATATTTCCTTTCACAATACCCAAGAGATCATTCTTTGCAAGGATGAGATCAATTATTGTTTTCCAAGCCATGAAATTTGTATCTCCTTCCAAATTTTTCTTTGACTTCATAAAGGAACCCATAGTCATAGATAAGCAATTAGATTGTAGATATTCAATCTAATTGATAGTAGTCTTCAAGAGTGATCTCAATGTCCTTTCCTTCACTTAAGCTCTGATACCATGTTGATTTTTTGAGTGCAATAAATACAAGCATAAAATTTTGAAATACTACTAATTACTTTTAATGATGTAAATATTCTTTTAGAACTTCTAGATTATCATTAAGAAAATACACTTCAGAAATTCAACCATAAATGCATAAGGATAGTAGAGATCATAATGCACAAAGAGAACACAAGATTTAACCTGGGAATACCCACTTGGCGGGAAAACCCAAGAACCTTTTCCTTAGAGAAATTCTTCATTTCAACAAGAGATACACCTAATACATCTAGTCAATTCTGACCAACAAAGCTATGGTCAAACCTAGTCAAATATCCCTCTTGTCAATTCAAACATTTTCCCTTCAACTTCAACCTTTTCTGATATGCTTAGGCTGAATTTTGGCCCCCCAGAATATGCCCAGAAACTCATCCCTATTTCCGAGAAAATACTGAGCAAAAATTGAACCTGCGGCACAAAAATTCACATGTACGAAGTCAAGGGGAGAGAGAGAGAAATGCTAAGGATGAATTTGTCTTTCTTCTTCTTCATGAGGATGCCCAAAATATTACTTGTCTTGTGAGAGGTCAAAAGGTGCCATGTGGACGAGATCGAATGCTCAATAGATAGTGTTCTACATGTTTGAATGGGTGTGTCTCTTCACTGGGATCAACATGACTTAAGGGAGGGCCGACTTGAAAAAGTTTGGAGCCGAAAATTCAAAATTCAAATTTCGCAATTTTCTCTTTTGAATATGACATGAAGAACATGTCCTGTATTAATCCTTTCAAGGGCTAAACAATGAAAATGACATGAAGAACATGTATTATAATTCAAATATATATTTCAAGAGCTAAAAATATAAATTATGAAGACTGACCATGGTTGCAAAACTCAACAACACATAAATGTTAAGGGCTATAATGTTTAGTTTCAGGTGTTAAGTATAAGGGTTAATTTTTAAATATTTTATAATTAAGGATTATATGGAATATAGGGATTACTCACTATGATTTTTAGTGATATCAAGTATTATATGCGGTATGGATTATAATGATAATACGATATATAGATTTCTAGTTATGGTTTTTGATTTATATAGGGATAAGGGTGATATCGTTTATGGATTATTAGTGTTATGGGTTACTAATAAAGAGTTATATGGATGTGAGTTTAATGATTAATTAAAATTTTGAATTGTGCTTGTATTTGAAGGACCATGAGTTGAGTTTTATATGTGACACAAGTTACATGGTTTATATGGTATAACCTATATGTTAGGTTTCAAGGAGTTGAATTGTTATAAAATGTGTTATGGGGGTTACTAATTAGATGTAATAATAACTAAACTGGACAATAAATATAAAGGTTATAAGTTGGAATGAATTATGGGTGTTAGTATATATATATATATATATATATATATATATATATATATAATGGTCAAGTGCTATTGTGATGAGTGATTATAATTATCAAGTAATAGGTGCATTAAATGTTATATAATAAGATAATGGCTTCAAAGGGTTAATATTTCAATATTGAGGGTGGTAGATTTATATTAGGTCATAAAAGGTTTTGGGGCTTATGGGTTCGGGAGTTATAAGGGTTAGTTGGATTATGTGAGTTAAGGGTGTGGGGAATTATTGAGTGTTAAATACCATATTTTACTAATGTTATAGGGTCAAAGGGTTCAAGGGGAAGTAGGGATTACAAAATAAAAGAGGGAGTGGATATTAGGTTTAAGGATTATCCCCCAAAATTTAGGTTAATCAATTAAACCATAAACCCAAGGCGTCTTTTCAAGTAGGAGGAGACAAGATTAGGATAAGAGGGTTACCAAAATTCTTGTTCTTAAATCTCATCATATACACTAGTCTTTAATTCAACTTCAATCTCATGTTGTTGTTTCGTTTTATGAGAATGAAGAAATTTAGGATTCGAGGTAGCCATGTGATGATGATTGGTATGTTATTTCATCTAGTAGTTGCTAGGATTGTTACTTCTATTATCACATCTTGTTACCCACACAATTTCATCTCATCGACATTTATGTTATATTTTTTTAAAATTCTTTGTGTGATTCATATTTGAGTCTCATAATGCTCCCATAACATAAAAACATGCCTCTACTATAACCATGTCAAAATTTAGTGCATACAAGCAAAAATTGAAAAAAAATCAATTTTGGCCCCATTCATAACCCCTTATTTGTGCGGTCAATTAATTAAAGCATCATTTCCACTGATTATTAAATTTTAAATGAACTGAACATTTACCTAACCCTAAGAGTGTCGAGATAACTAAACCCGAGGCCTCTCAATAGAAAATTCAAGTGCTTTGACAACAGGTATTGGACCCACCGGAGCTAATGGTATAAACCTGAGTGTACTTCTCTTGGTTTTAAGAATAACATATTCTCTACTAAACAAGGCCAACCACGCGAAGGTGGAAGCAAATATGGCCCCTCCCCCCCCCCCCCAATCACATCACTCTCAATTCCCCAATACCCAATTTATTTACTATAATATATTTGAAAGCAACATAGTAAGATTCAATCATAGCTAAAAACTAAGAGAGCAGAAATTTAAGGCAAATAAAAGAGGAAAAATCAACTAAAATAATATAAACACATACCTCTAAGTACATTTCAAAATTTCGATATCATTAACATTATTCTTCATCCAATTTAACATTATTATCACCTGGTTCATAATTGATGTTGAAAGGATAGGCCATATCACCATCATCATCAATCTTAATGGCAAATTTCCCCAATCCAACTAATTTGAGACCATGGTTTTATTTATAAGGGGTTCAAGTATTGGGGATTAGAGGATAACACATTAGTGGTTAAGAGGTTATTTTCATCCAAGCATTAGGGGCACTTAGGTGTTAGTAGTCTAGATGGAACAATCAGGTTAGGTGAGAGCTAGAAACAAAAACAACAAATCAATGATGAAGCTTCTGAAATTCATCAAGATGTTGATGGAATATGTTGAAAAAATTTAGGAAAAATGTTACTTTTATTGACATGTAGAGAGAGAGACACTTTGTGAGATAGATAGTCACAACTAGCAAAAATAACCTATTCTTATTTCACCTTCATCACCATGTCATATTCTTCCTTGATTTCACTCGGTGACCACATGAGATTTTAAGTCGATGGCAACTTTCCCTCTAATCCATAGCCATTAACTCACCCCTAACCTATAAAACATTAACCAGCCCTAACCCTTTAATCTTTCCTAACCCCTTAGACCCTATCCCCTTAATCCTTAACACCTTAACCCCATTCCCCCTAATTAAGTTCTTAAACCCCTAACCCTTAAAACCTAAATCATTAAACCCTAAACTCTTAACCAATAACCCCTTACCCCCTAAACCCCATTAACTTCTAAATCCCCTAGTTCGTAAACTCCCTAAACCTAACTTAAACCCTATCCTTATAACCCCTAACCCCTTAACCTATTAACCACTAAGTACTGTGATTTATAAATTGAAGTTGAATTTTTTATAATTTGAATATTTACGCCGAAGGTGTTCTCTTTGTTGGCTTGGGGTGAGCAAAAACTGTTCATCCCAGCCAATGAGAAGCCTTTCTCATCGCCCTTCCAACCACTAAAATTTGGACACGTGGCACCTCCTCCAACCAATGAAAATCTTCCATTTAGCCCTTTTACTGACTGTTAGTTTTTGTCTGTCTGTCCAAGGGTTTGCACGTCACGACTTTGACCTAGAACTGGACAACAGACGTAGAACTGGACTGCCCCTACCTTGCCATACTAATCTTCATCCTCACTCACGCCCTACGAGAGCTCGGCCATTGCCTAGACGGCTACGGCATTTCCAAAAGAAGATGAACTCACTGCTGTTGTCGTTTCTGAGAAGTCAAAAATGAGGGTTCGGAATAGGGATTGTTTCCTGCGAGCCGGTCGAGGATCTGGGCATGAAGGCTCTGAAATAACCTCTGACGGAGTACGCGCCTTACAATGTGTTGATTCTCAAAGCCGTGAAGCAGACTACGTTTTCTGATTTTTGCGTTGGATAGAACGTCACAGAGGCCTCAGATACATCGAATAGAATGTGGGCGATGGGTTCGAAGGGCATTCGTGATTACAGCTTAGAAGATGCTGTGAATAACGCAGCCTGTGATGCCAATCTCTGCCATTTTCTTACCACCATCCATTCCACACCTCTGCTTCCACCTGGATCAGCAAGTAACTCATCTTTACCTCCTTTCAATCCTCTGTCAAGTTATTTGTCCAAAATTTTCTACTAACTTCGGCGGATTTGTTGTTACAGGTAAGTTTTTCCTGCGTGAAAATCACGGCCATCTGTCCTCTTGCTATTTTTGAAATAATCAGCCACTTGCTAAGATGGCAACATAGCCATCCGACCTTCAGCCTACCCTGGAAAGCAGAGGCTTTTCCTGTTCTTGCTCCGTCAAGCCCTACTTACCACACATGCTTCTGAAGAGTTGCATATGGTCATGATTCCTTTGTATTGAATGTGTTTACAGGATCCTAAACCCCCAGGCACCATTCACTGGGAGATCGAAGATATGCTGGGCAATCAGGGACAACTAGACACTTGACACTAAACAAATTCATTTGTCAGCCTCCGCACCTCTACTACATCTGCAAAGGGGAAATCTGCACGGGGAGGAAAAAAAGATGTTAATTTTTATGAAGCACTGGGGGGAGTAGCAGCAGAAGTGCCCCATGCTCTTAGCTCAGAAGCAGAACCGGTCTGCTGAGGGCTCAGGTGATCGAACTTGCCTTGGGATTGGAAGCAAGTGGACATCGTTTCCTGTGGGTGTTGCGCGGTCTGTCTAGCATCTTTCTGTCTATCGAGGAAACAGATATTTCTCAACTGTTACCCAAGGGATTCCAGACTCGAACCCAGGACCGAGGGCTTGTTGTTGCTTCATGGGCACCTCAGATTCCTTTTCTCTCTCACCCATCCACTGGCATTTTCCTTTCTCACTGTTGTTGGCATTTTACATTGGAGAGCATCCCGCATGGACTGCCCATGATCTGTTGGCCACTTTTTGCGGAATAGAGGATGAACAGGCTTCTGCTGGTTGATGAGTTTAAAGTGGCACAACACTCCTTGAACAGCTCAAGCCCTACATTCCTCCCCACACAATCAACATGCCCCTCCATTCTTCCCTTGCAATGGTCCTACATAGGCTCTCACAAGGCCACAGTGCTAGAGCAGTGGCCTCACCCATACAAGGTCGATCCATGGATGGTAGCCAAGATAACAAACATGATCACCAGAGTTATATCCACCAAGTTACACCCATATTACATTGGAATCCCAAGTGGGCAAAGGTTGTTGCAGACCATACAAGGATTCAAGGAGCTCACTGGTCTTCCCAACATGTGTGGGGCTATCGATGGAAGCCATATCATCCTCCACAAGAAACCCAATGATGAAGTCATCTACAAATGCAGGCACAATTTCTATGTTGTTGTGCTCCAAACAGTTTCTGACCATAGAAAAGTCTTTTGGGACATTTCTGTTAGGGCTCCTGGAGGGACTGATGATTCAACACATTTGAGGGAGAGTTCTCTGTTCAAAAAACTCACATCTGTGCAGGTTTTGATGGACTCTGTGATCACTATACGGGGGCATCAGCTTCGTCCATACATTGCTGGCGATTGGTGTTATCCTTTACATTCATTTCTTTTGGTACCTTTCTCGTCTAATGGCTCTGGGACTCCTGCCCAGAACTTGTTTGATGCAACCCTCATTATGGGGAAATCCGTTGTGGAGCAGGCCATAGGATTGCTTAAAGGGCGTTGGAGGATGCTGCAGGATATGAATGTGGGTCTTAGCCATGCACCCTAGACTATTGTCGCATGTTGTGGGCTTCATAACTTATGTCAGTTGTCTGGAGAACCAAAGCCTTTTATGTGCATAGATCCCTGGGAGAATGCGCCTGCTACTAGAACAACCGACAGTGAAAAATATATTAGTTATTTCGGAGAGACCTCGAGGCAAGCTCTGCTTGCGGATTTTCAAGAAGGGCATCAAAGAGTTTCTATGAGATAACGGTTTTGTTTCATGTAAGTGGTCGGTGTGGACCTCACTGTGGGAATATGGTTTCCTAACAAGCACAAAGTTATGATTCAAGGTCTGAATTTCACCTAATCAAATTCAAAAGTTTTTAATTCCAGTGTACAAAATCCAACCTCGGCAAACCTTGTATATTGCACGGTAATTCTCTGTATCATTCTCATCATTTTTTGGATTTCTCTTTTATACTGCGTTTCTACAATGTTGTCTTTATGCCGAGTTTTTTATAAGACTTAGAATGCAAATTTATAGATTAAAGGCCATTTTGCACTTCTAGATTAATTTATGCTTTAGGCTGAAATAAATTAGGAACAAATCCATAGATTCTGGTTTTAGGACTGATATATGTCAAATCGTTGCTTTAAATAAGCTTATATATCGACCAAGGTATTGCTAACTGTGAACTAGAACACAACCTACAATAATCAGATTACTATGATTTATTTTAAGTGACTTTGATAGAAAAGTCTTAATTGAAGTTATTGAGGACATATCAAGCAGTGTGAAGCAGTCCTTTGATTATAAACAAATGGTGAGTTACAACAGTGGTTATAATCATTTGGTTGTGTATATTAACATCTGGTACTTTTTTTCTTAGCATTAAAACTAAATTCTCCTTTTGGATATCCTATACATGAGTTAATCTCTTTTTCTTCATTATTTAAACCACATTCTGGATCTCGAATTGCACTTTCAGAAAATAGCAATTTTTTTTTTTTCTTCTGGTAATAGAGTTAATATACCATTTGTGAGGTGCAGAGATCTCTTCAAGCCCAGTTCTACTGTCTATTTTTTTATAACAGCTTAACTAAAATCCGATGAATATTTTATGCCCGTGAGCATATTTAGAATTTTCTTGAAAAATATGGCTTGGAAGGCTTTGGACTTTCCCTGATACAGACTCTGTAAAGCTCACCTAATGCATTATACCAACATTACTGTTCAAGAGGCAGTCTTAGAAAGTTGTACGGATTTTTCATTTAACCTTTTTGTAAGGCATCAACCTAAAGGGCAACCCTGACTGATGTGTTTCTCCCTTTTCTTTCGTTAAACATATCTATAAATGCATAGGGGATATTTTTTACATTGTTCTGCAGTTTTTATTTCATGCCCTTGTCTAGTAGAAAATGAGAACTTTAACATGTTGAATCTATAATATATTATCCTCAAAGGTCATTGACTACATGTATGCCAGATTCATTAGCATTTTGGTTAGACTTCTATTGTTTAGGTCATTGAGTAAATCACTGTTTTGTGATACTTCACAACCCTCCATTTGTTCCAAGTAATATAACATGTTAATTCATGGGTTGTAAGTGTTTTTGTTTTGGCCGTTAGTAGCAAGCCAATAGTTTCCAATTTTCATAGAATTCACTCGTGGAGTTTTCAGAGTGGAGATCTCATTATCGATACTCATATTCGAGATATGATTTAATAAGCAGAACTTGTATTTGATTTTAGGATGGAAACATATTACTATTTATATCTACTAAGCTCATGTCATCCTCGTTGAGTTCTTTTGTTCCTATTTCTGTTGTCTCATTTTGGAGGTCCTTTTGCTCGTCTCTCTCCCTTATGTAGTGTATCCAAGGTGGGTGATCAGGTTTGATCAACCTAAATCTTTCATTTTCTGTCATATTCTTTTATATTCTCCTTAATATTTCCTTCTTTGCTCTTATTTTTATAAAATTCAAATCCATTCGTCATTGTTATAAAACAACACAAAAAAAGGTGAAAATGCATTCTTAGTTTTTGTTCTGCCTTTCTTTTTCGTTCTATGTTTTTTTTTCTCCTGTTACACATATCTAATGCCTTTCAGGTGTCAACCAGTACTCATGTAACCCTCTTACATATTTACAGTGATTTCACAGCGAAGCAATGGTGCTATGTTATTTGTTGATTGGCCCTCAAACAAGTTGTTATCGTAATAATTAATGTGTGAGTTGTGGCACTCTTCTAGGTTAGCTAATGACGGTTCATTCCTTGGTAGATATCAGTTTCTTTGTAGGTTTCTGGGGATATACAAGACCGTGGTTGTGCTTTTGATCATATTAATGTTTTTGAGAGAATGATACAAACCTGAGGAAGGCACCTTTTCAGCATGTTGCTCAGTCAGGTGTGGTTTAAAGAGAATGGCCCGTTGCTTTTTTGCCTACAAGACCGTGACAGTGGTTTTGAAAATATTTACATCTTTAAGACTATGATACAAACCTGTGGAAGGCATCTTTTCAACATGTTGCTTAATCAAGCATGGTTCAAATAAAATGGTCTATTGTTTTATTTGCCTTGCACAGAGAAAATATTCCAAGCATTACCGTGATCTTGTAGAATCCTGCATTTGAATTTGGGAGTCACTTGAACCTGTTGTGGAAGAAGTTTAGGTTACAGACCAAGTTTAGAGTTGTTTTAAGTTTCCCACCTGATACATATTTAAATATATTTAAATTTGGATATGATTCAGATATTTTTTTTTGTTATACTGGAAGTCGAAAGTTGTAGATGGATTATATCTGACTTTTCAATTGAGGGCATTCTTTCTAAAATTCCAAATTTGACAGTTTTTGAATGGCTTTCTTGTTATTGCTTTCATAATTTATTTTTTTGAAGTGTCTCCTTATTTGAATAGTGTATATGGAAATTCAGAGTTTCCCTTAATATCTCTTTCACATTATTCTACCCCTACCCAATTGTATAGGTGTTGCATAATTTGTGTTGGTTTCTTAAAAGGAAATGGAAAAATTTTGGTTTTATGTTCAGGACACTGTTCCGATTTGTCGTCACTGACATAATCTTGAACAGTGTCACCCATTTGTCCTCGCATGTGTTGACCTTCTGTTGACTTGCTATTGCAATGTCATTTTCTAATTGTGTAGTGTTCCATATTTTATTTGTCCAGTGAACATGGCATGCATTGAATTTTTGCATAATGACATTACTCTACATTGTGTGTATTTGAAAAAGTTTCCAAGGAATTAAATATTTAAAATATGGCAAACATTTCAATATTGGAAAAAAAAAAAAACACCTTCATATAATCACTTGTTAATAATGTTTTGTTGGTTGGTAAAGCACTATCATTTTTTATTTTCTTTCCAAGAGAAGAATAATATTTATATAATATATATTTTCTTTTAAATAATATCAAATATTTGCTCCAGTTTTTTTTGCTCTTTATCAATTTAGGGTGTGGAGCCACAACTCACTTTTCATAATATTTCTTCTTTTGTTCTCGAGAGAATATTAGTAGGCACTTGAATGTTCGTGCAAATGTGCCACCCAATGATTTGAATTTTGAGTACTAGGTAGATAAACAAGAGCAAGCGGATATGTTTTAAAAACACATTACAAAAGCAACAAGATTTAAAAAGACATTACAAAAGCAACAAGAATGAGCACAGACCCAACTCATTCTCACAATCAAGATCAATTGGATGTCTCATCAATACAAAAAACTATGAAGAAGTTTCCAACAATAAACAATAAAAAAATGTCAAAAGAACTTAAAAAAACGCACAATTTGGAACCCAATAACAACAACAACCAGAGGTTTGTTTGCTTCGAGTCCATGAGCTAATAAGTCTCATATATTCCATTATTTTTTTGTCTTCTTCCTATATTACATAGATGTTTATCATATACAAACAATTATTTCCCTAAATAATTGCATTATACCATTTTTGAATAACTTAATTAGCCGAAAGAGATTATGTTTCAAACTTGGAGCATAATACACATCTAATTTTAGTTTTGTTTTTGTCAACATATTAACCATTATTTTTCCCATAATAGTTAAAATATAACATTAATCCATAATAATTCACTTAAATATAAATAATTTGACTATTAGAATGAGTGGAGGAAGTCTTTGGAATGCAGGGATTTTACATGCCGAGTTTCATATCCCCTCGAGAGTCCTAAAGCAGCCTTATGTGCAGAGATTAGTGTTGGTTTATCAAAATCGGGCAATTGATTTTCTTTATATTAACAATAATCCCCGATTTGAATTTGTAGCACTAATATTGGGTATCTTGGTTTATCATGCCTCAAACTTTAGTGACGTTAATCAACACAAGCTTCATTTTGTGGCAACCAATATCAATTCCATTTCTAGAGGCTTGAGAGGGATTGACAACCAAGTATGTATCCTTCTACTCAAATAGGTCAATGAGCCTCACTAATGCGAGCTCAAGTAATGTTATTGCCTCCTTTCGGCGTTCCCTTGCACCTCCCAGTGCAATTGCTAGTTAATATTTTTAAAGACATGGTTTTATAATACATTTTAGGTAATTTTTTGGTTCATATTATTTAAAATTTAATATTTATTAATAAAAAGTTATAAATTTTAATTATACGAATAAATTTAAAAACAAATAAATTACACACACAAATATTATATATATATAGAGAGAGAGAGATAGAGAGAGAGAGAATTATATATATACTTTAAAAATGAAGATAAATAATATTATTTTTATTAGAAATGTTATTTTATTATTATCTGAGAAAATGTGTACTACAATCTAAATTTTGTTAAATTATAGAAATCCAAGTGTTTTGGGTACTTAGGAGTTGGTATTCTAGATGGAGGAGTCAACTTAGGAGAGAGTGAGAAACAAAAACAACAAATTAATGATGAAGCTTGTGCAATTTATCAAGATGTTTATGGACTATGTTGAAAATTTAGGAAAAATGTTATTTTTCTTAACATGTAGGAAGAGAGACACTTTGTGAGATACATAGTCAGAACCAGAAAAAATAACATATTCTTATGTCGCCTCCATCTGTCACTCAAAATATAACTCATACCATACGATTAGAAAGAAAGTTGACAACAACATCAATTAAATATCCACTTAAAAATACTTAAATCTCATTTACACACACACACACACACACTCTAGTAACCCACCCTTAGGTAACCTCTAAACTATTAACCCCTAAGCCCTTAGATCCTATCCCCCTAATCCTTAACACCTTATTCCCATTCCTCCTAATTAACCCATGAAACCCTTAACCCTAAACCCTAAACCCCAACCCTTAAAAAATAACCCCTTACCCCCTAAGGCCATAAATTGTTAACCCCTAAGCCGACCTAACCCCTTAATCCATAACCCTAAACCCATTAAACCATAAACCCCTAATTTACAAAAAACAAAATCTACAATATAAAGACATATAATGAACAACTTACCAAGAGATCATATGCATGCACTCCTTCAAGGTGTCCAAATTCTCTACAATGTTGTTTAATTGTTCTTATTAAAATTATCCTCTTGTTGTAGCCCCTACATCTTGTACAAGGGCAATAACATTTTCCATCATCCATTTTTCCTTATCAAACTTTCAATATTGATTATCTTCAAAATTCAGTCGCAACTTAACTATTTGTGACGCAATTTGTAATTCCATTATATATATATATATATATATATATATATATATATATATATATATCATGAGATTTTTTTCAAACAAATATTATTTTGACATTGTTATGCTTGACCTAGTCAGACTTCAGGATTTCGACACATGTAGTATGCACGTTGGATTTCCAGCATGCATAAGAATCCATCAAATATCTAGCGAGTGCATCAGATATCCAATGCACTTAGGTACAACGTCATATTTTTCACCCATATGTAGTAATGTTCATTAGTATAGATAATAAACTCCTTGGCCAAGTCAGGCTTTGTTAGAATCAGTGCAAAGGCCCTAGATTCCTTGATGGAAAGAACACCCATTGAGTGGTCATAACCCATTCTAAATTTTGCTATTTCTTTAAAAGAATATTGTATGGTTTTAACAATTCTTGAAAAATCATTAATAAAACTTTGAACAAAATTGATTTTCCCCATGAAAGATTCTATTTATTTTTTGGAATTTGGGGCTAGGATATTCTTTATTTATTCAACCCTCTATGGGTCAATACTGACACGAGCTTCTGAAACAATGTGTCCCAGGAGTTTCCTTATTGTTACTTCGAACACAAATTTTTTTAGATTGAGCGAAAATGCCAAACCTTCTGCATCTTAAAAATACATGCCTAAGGTGATCAAAGTGATCAATACGGCACTTGGAATAATTTGTCATGTCATTTGTTGTACCCTCCTCTTTTTTTCTCTCAAGCCTCATATAACTAAGAGGTTGAGGTGCAAAGCATAACAGAGTTTGGAGTCATTTTTAGAGCAGGATATGAGCTCAAACATCATATCGGACCTACTCAATGAGAAAGTGCCCGAGAAAAACTTTCCAACGATATAAAGAAGCTTGAAATTGGCCTCCTAGATCAAAATATAAAGGCAATCAAAATTGGACACAGGAAAATCAAAATCCTAGAGACAGTGAGACCCCATAATCCCATAACTCATTATTAAACCAATTTAAAAAGGCTCTAGGGACCAGGGACCAGGTAACTATCAGAGTTGAGGTTGTCTACTGACAGAACCTCGTAACAAAGATTGTAGGCCTAGACCCCATGACCCTGGAACCCCGTAACCTTTTTCTAAATCAATTCTTGAAGGCATCTGGATTAAATCGTTCACATAGAATTACTCGCACAACGAAGGACCAGGGACCCTTCTCTCTCTCCTCTGACAAGACAAGTGGAAACATGTCATTGGGAAAATGTGATGTCAGCAACCTCCCATTGGGAGATTAACACGTGGCAGGCAATTTTGGAAGTTTTCAGGTACCCAAGGGGCCATATACAGGTGACACGTGAGTTAATCACAGGTTCACACATGGCTTGATTAACATGAGAATGATGTCATCCATACGATATACCCCATAAGGTAAAAAACCTGTAACAATTTCTAATTATAGTTCACAAGGAATCAGGCTTCCAAGGACTAGGGGACAAGAGAACCAAGGCATCTGGGTTCCAGCTCAAAATTAAGTGGCACCATTTTCAACATGGAGGAGTCACTAAATGGCAGTGGTCCTTCCCCCATTTCTCAAATGAAAATAATTAAAGAGTAGCCACCTATGTGGTCTCCTGAACTGCTTCCTGAAAGGAAGACGGATCAGTCACAATACATTTTCTCATGAGAGCCATGTATCCAGTAAATTGGTTAGGAGAATGTCTTTGTCTGCACTGTGAAGTAGGGGCTCCTGCATTCTGCTCAACATCAAGTCTCAGCCTATCAGCTTATGTGGTACGCCTTCTGCCAGTTCTGATGTTTGGCTCTACGTGAGTGGACTCCTCCACTCCATTAACCTCCTCCTATGGTTGATCCACATCTAGAGACTCATCTTGGGAACTAACAGTTCCTCCTCTGCATGCAAGTCTAGCTCCCTCTCAAGTGACAACCGCATCACTTTCCCCTCATCAAATTTTATATCCTGTCGCATAACAGTCATCTTACTATTAGGAAAATACACACAATAAGTATGGGGTGTTTCTGTGTACCCCACAAATATCCCAACTTCAGAAGTCGGCTCCAGTTTCTTCCTGGCATTCTTGGTCACATGCACTTAAATAGATGAGCCAAAAATCTTAAAGTGAGAAACATCCAGTTTCTTACCAATGAAAGCTCCTTCAGGTGTACTCATACCAAGTACTCTATGAGGACAGCGGTTTTGCACATAAACCGCAGTGTTGCATGCTTCTGCCCACAAATGCATTGGTAGGCCCTGATCATGCAGCATTGCTCATGCTACACCCATGATCGTTCTGTTCTTCCTCTCCACGACCCCATTTTTCTGTGGGTTATGAGGCGCTATGAGTTCTCTTCGAATTCCTTTTTTGCTGCAGAAGTCTTTGAAATTGTTAGAGATGTATTCTCCACCATTATCGCTCCTTAGAGCCTTCACTTGCTTCCTCGACTCTTTCTCCACCAATGCCTTAAACTCACAGAAATTTGAGAATGTTTGATCCTTCTTCTACATGAAGAAGATCCAACATTTATGAGAAAATTCAACAACAAAAATAACATAATACCTATATTTTGTTGTTGAAGCAACCGAGAATGGTCTACACACGTCTGTGTGAACCCTCTCCAGGAACACCGAAGCACGGTTCTCCTTTTCATGAAAGGTGGACTTTACATACTTCCCCATGGTGCAACCCTTTCACTGATCTAACTGAGCGAGTGTTCCCATTGGAAGTCCAGTGGATATTTGTTGCATGACTTTCAAGGCTCCATGATGAATATGGCCCAATCACATGTGCCATAATTCGCCCTCATCCCAGCTCACCACTTTTTTTGCCTTGCCCATCATGGCAGCGCAGCCATATACCTCTAGCTTTTAGAGATTATTAACTCGAATCCATATCCTCTTGGCTTGACCCGTTGTTTTATGTCGCAGGAAAGCTTTTCCATCGCTGAAAACAATGTCATAGTCTCTGTCCTCAAACATCATGACTAAGACCAAGTTTTTCTTCAGACATGGAACATGCATAACATATTTCAATTGAAATGGTTTACCTGAATCCCTCTCAAAGGTAATGGTACCAATGTCGGTCGCACTGTATCGTCCATCGTCACCCATCTCTATATGCATTTGGAGATCTTTCTCCTCCAAGTCACTAAAAAGCTCCTTATCTCCTATCATGTGGAAGGAAGCACCAATATCAAGATACCACACTGATCCCAATGCACTTGACACCATGCATGTGATCAAAGAGAAATCAATTTCAAATTGTGAGGCAAGGACCTCACCATTTGCAGCTCCAGCAACCTTCTTGTTCTTCTTCTTCTGTGGGCAATTAGTGGAGAGATGCCCATGTTCGTGACAGTGAAAACACTTCACTTTGGACAAATATAGCTTCTCGCCTTTAGACTCAGATTTTGAATGGAATTTCTTCCCCTTCCCTTTCCTTGCCTTGGCAGCCAAACCAAAATCCTCTTTATCATCATGCTTTGATGAAGAGCCATCTCTGGTGTTCCGCTTGAACTCCTCCTACACTAGAACCGACCACAGTTGTTCCCAATCCGGAAGTTTTTCCCGTCCATTGACAGAGTCTTCATAACTATGCTAGCTCTTAGGAAGTCCCAAGAGAGCCAAGCTCACCAAATCATCATAAGCAATAGTGATTCCCACACTCCCCATTTCATCTCGACATTGGACAAACTTTGTGAGATACTTTGGAATATTGTCGCCCTTTTCCGTCTTGATATTTCTGAGTTTATCCTTCAGTGCCAATTTCCTATGGTCGTTGCTGCTTTGGAAAATATCCGTCAAAGCCTTCCACATAGCATATGGAGTGGCTTTCCCATGAAGGCTTGAGATAATGTGGTCTCACACACCTTCCAACAGAATCCTTCTCACCTTCGCTACTTTATTTTTTCATGCATCAAGTAATGCAGCATCCGTCGAAGTGGGCTTAGGAACATCATTGTAGATGAATTCCTTCAAGCCATTATCTTCAAGCACCACCTCCATCCTGTCCTTCCAGGAAACATATTTCAAGCTACCCTCGAGTGCATACTCTAGTTGCAACCCATTGAAATCCATTTCGATGTTTACTCAATTGTCGCACCAAGAAATTCTTGCAGCAAATTCGAATTGTTTCCACCAACAAACTCAACTCCTGCTTCAAAATTGCAATATTTTGTGCTCTGATGCCATGTCGAAATTTTAATACAAATTATGTATTGCCTGGATTATCCTTATATAAAAATTATATGCCACTGTTAAATACAGAATCACTTCTACAAAAATTCTTGCGGAAATTTAAAACACGATCACCAATTGCAAACACATGAAGAAAGATCAATCATGCATTACACAGATGTTTTTACTGGGAAAGCATAAAGCTAAAAACCCAACTATCATATATTATGTATATATCATGGATCATGAAACAATATCATACAAAACTCTAATCCAAGAGCTCTCAGTACAATATACAATCGTCTCACACTATCATGCAAAAATTGGCAAATACATGCGCCAATTTACTACCTCCACTACGCAATCCCTGTTGATCACAATCCCTGAATGAATGAGATCTTGCTTGCCTTGAATGCGCAATCCTCATTGGAATCTCCAATGTGTATGTGGTTGCATGAGTGCACCCACTAATGTCACAACTGATAGTCAAACTGTCCCTTTCACCTATCTCTCAACTGGGTCTCCACTGGATCTGACATGCATGTAGTTAACAGTAGTAAAAATTGAGTTGCATGTGAGACCACTACTTGTGAATTAATTAAATAATTAATTCAATGATCTCTCACTAGTGTGTGTTCAATTACAACTAGCACAACTCAGTTTAACTCACTTAATTGATTTAAACTACTTTACAACTCACATAACTACACATCCAACTCTGTTAGAACTTCGAATCACTCAGTTATAACTAAGTCCACTTGCATGTCCCACCAACCAACCTTTGAACTCGAAATTCCTTCAGCTAACTGGTTTGCCACTTCAGTTAATTGATTCCAAGTGCTCCATGAGAATAGATTAATATTTATTTTCCAACTATTATTAAGGGGTAATAATAGTCAACATGCATCTATAAATAGACATGCGATCTATAAATAGAACTTGCACATACATCTAAAAATAGAACATCATCTATAAATAGAATTTTCTCACCATCTATAAATAGACATCAACTATCAATAGAATTTTCTCATCCATTATAAAAATAGACTTCCACCTAGCTCCATCCTAGTGTAGGTGCTTAATTTTCACTAGGATCATCATCTTGTTGAATCTTGATAGTTTTCTGAGTTTGGCCTTGGAAAATGTGAATTTTACTGATATAAATGATGGATGTAAAATTAATTAAGATATTTTTGAGATACTAGAGGGTAAATACATTAGGTAAAAGTATTTTCATGGATGAATGAATCATTTTCACCAAAACTAGGAGAGACTTTTTTTTATCTCCCTAGTCTTTGGGTTTTCAGTTCAGCCTTTTGTGGATCAGCCCCTCAACTCAGGGATTCGACCCCTGAGGTTGGGAGAACTTTTTTCTTACCTATCTCTTTCACCTCTTCACTCATTAGACATGGTTGGTTTTTGTTGCATTGATTAGAGACTCTAGTGTATTCAGTATTTGGCAGGAATTTAATGAAAGAGTTGCAGCTATTTCTTCGGGATACCTGTGGTATGGAAATTTAACATTGTTTCTTCTTTTGTTGCATATGTATGAATGTTTTGTACTCTCCATGATCCATTTCATTTCTATTATGTGTTTATTTTCTAGTTGATAAGGAGAATACGTCTTGTATGCTCTGCTTTGTGAAAATCTTCATAGTTTGTCTCATTTCTTCAGTTTAGAAAGAATGCATGCATTGTCTTGCTCTTTCTAGCACCTCATCTATCTGATCCATCCCACTCAAAAACCCTAAAGTCTTAACCTTCCTACCTACCTTGCCACATTGAATGGACTACAATCCTAATCTTATTTTCCCTAACCTAGCCTATTTGACCTAATTCACCCATCCAACAAAACCAATTCAAACAAACAAACCCCTATACTCATACCTAGCCTAAAACCCTAATTCATCCAGCCCTCTTGGCTGTGAATGGATCTCTCCAGTTTGTTAGGGCTAGCTACCCAGCTAAAATATTGGTCTGTGGTTACCTATGTTTGAACTCTTTCTTAACCTTAGACATATGGTGGAGTGATAACAAAGCTCATAGGTGACGCGCGTGAGATGTCAAACACCCTGGTGGAATCCATTAATGATTCATTGCTTGAATCTCATCTCATCTCCATTTTTCCCGAAGATTCCTTTCCAGATGTGGAGAGCCTGCTTAGGAATTGGCTTGACAGGGAGATGAGTTCACAAAGAAGGTTAACTAGCTAAGAAAAATTGATCTTCAAGTTAATTTGAATTATTATTTTCAAACCTCACACTAAATGGTTGGTTTTGAAATCACTTACCAATATCTCCACTCATATGTTGCCACCATTGCAAGAGGCTACTTTCAGCAGTCAGACACAAATCAAGACTTGCTCCCCTCCTGAGTTGGCGATACTTCTTAACCTTCAAAAATAATGGAAAAGATGGATAGTGGAGCATGGGTCCACTTTCAAGGATCAAGCGAGATGACATTGAAGATCTTTTCTGATTTGGAATCATATCATATCTCTACCAATTTGGAAATTTTGTATATATTTTATTTTCAGAAAAAGAATCAAGTTGTTTTATAATGATTATAACATCCAGACCTTGGACACGCTCTGTTAGAAACCTTTTAGCACTACTGAGAGGGGGGGCTGGGGTGAATCAATAGTGTGACTTGTATACAATTTTTACCAGTTAAACTCCACCTATTGAATCATGCATATAATCAACAACATATTATATCATCACATGAATATAACAATGTAGTAGCTAAATCAAACAACCATGAGAGAAACAAAACCATGAAAACCATTGCACAAGAGACACAAGATAATTGGTGGAAAACCCTTCACCGAGAAAAGAACCACCCTTGCTATGGTTGTGTTGCTCTAAATCTTCTATTAAGAAAAATATACCTTGATATCATGATATACCTTGAAATCATGGTAGCATACAAAAGCCAAAAACATTCTAAATGCTTCCATTCTTGCTACGGGGGAAAAAGTTTCATCATAGTCAAGTCCTTCGATTTGAGAGTATCCCTTGCATACAAGTCTGGCTTTATTTCTGATTACCTGACCTTGTTCAGTCATCTTATTCTTGAATATCCACTTTGTGCCATTGACATTTTTCCCAGCAGGCCTTGGCATTAACTCTCAGGTCTTTTTCTTCTCAATTTGGTCTAATTCTTCATTCATAGCATTTACTCAGTTTTTTGTCTTTGTTGGCTTCATCGAAGTTTTTTGGTTCTCTCTGTGACAACATGGCTAGGTACACTTCCTCGGTCAATTCAGTTAGTTGTCTTCTAGTTTGGACTCCTGCACTCTTGTCTCCAATGATTTGATCTTTAGGATAGTTCTTCTGAGTGTGTCTCGAGGGTCCTTTTGAGTTTATTTATGCATCTTCTATTGTCTTACTCTGTTCTTCAATTTCTTGATTCTCATCTTCATGATCATCTGGACGATTGGCACAGTTTGTGCTTCTGGTTCTGTCTGGTATATCTTCGTCGAATCTCACATCAATGCATTCCACAATTTTATATATTCTTTTATTGTAGCACCTGTATCCCTTACTCTTGTATGCATATTCCAAGAATATTCCTTCATCAGCTCTTGCATCATACTTCCCCAATTTTTCATCATTATTCTTTATAAAACATTTGTTGCCAAAGACTCTAAAATGCTTGATTGATGCCAGTTTCCCATGACATAATTCATATGAAGTCTCGTCACAATTTGGTCTGAGATGAAATTTGTTGAGAATATGGACAGTTGTGTGTATTTCTTCTGCCCAATAGGTTTGGGGAATGTTTCTTTCTTGCATCATTGCTCTGAAAATCTGTTGTACTAACTTGTTTTGTCTCTCTGCCACTTCATTCTGTTAAGGTATACCTGCAACTGTAAATTGTTGCTTTATCCGACATTCATTGCACAGGTCTGCAAAATCATCGTCTGTGAATTCACCTCCTCTGTCTGATCTGATGCATTTTAGCTTACATCCAGTTTTATTTTTTTTCCAGTGCCTTGAATATCTTAAATTTCTCAAATGCTTCATATTTGTATCTGAGAAATACCACCCATGTTAATCTAGAAAAATCATCGATTATCAGCATGAAATACGATTCTCCACCTAGTGCATTTTTTCTTGAAGGTCCGCACAGGTCCATGTGTACAAGCCAAAGAGGCTTACTTATATATAGTTGGTCTCTAGGTTTGAACGTTGTGCGAGTTTGTTTTCCCATTTGGTAGGACTTACACATGGTGTTTGGTGGCTTCTTTATTGTAGGAAAATCTCTGACAACATCCTTTTTGCTCAGTTTGATGATGTGGTCAAATTTTAGATGTCCCAATCATCTATTCCATAGCCAAGATTCGTCAAGCTTTCTGATGTGGCATGCTTCATTCTTTTCTTCTAATATATAAACATTACTCTATGTTCGAACACCTATGACCAAGGTCTTTCCTATGGTGATTGACCTTACTTCACAACCTTGGGCTATGAAAAGGACATCACAGCCTTTATCACACATTTTACTAACACTTAGCAGATTGGATTTTAGACCGTCTACAAACAGTACATCCCAAGTCTCTCCTCTTCCATTATTCAGGCTGACTGTGCCTTTTCCCTTGATTTTCCCTGCGTTATCATTACCAAAAGTTACATTCCCTTATTTATTTTCATCAAAAGTTACGAATTTGCTTCGGTCTCCAGTAATATGTTTTGAGCATCCACTGTCCACATACCATTGATTGTTCTAATCTTGAGCAATTAGAACCAAATCACATTTATTTAGTTTCCTTTTCCATTGCATGCAGATGTTTGCTCTATAACCTTTCTAAGGAGATGAATCACAGTCTTTGAGAGGACATTTGTTAGACTTATGCCCATTTTTATGGAAGCTAAAACATTTGATTGTGTTTCTGAATAGATTGTGTACATGAGTGAATCCATCATTGTTATTAATTCCCCTTGAGTTTCCATACTCCAGTCTATCTATATACACTCTGCACTCCATGGCTTTATGACAAATCCTTTACAACAAATACAATACCCATGGAAGTAGTATATGTCTATGGCAGAGAGAGTTGTTTGAGGTAGTCTTTTCATTTGTTGCATCTTTTGTTGGTTGGACATTATTTTATTTGTCTTACAGTATGCCGCAATATGTCCAGGTTTGTGGTAGGAAAATCAAGTGACGCTTCTAACAAGGGGAAGAAACCTCCTTTGACGTCTTCTGAATTTGTCCAATTCATCCTTAGGAGCGTATGTGTCTTTTGCAGTTGATTGTTTCTTCATTTCTTTCTTTGTCACATGAGGTTTCTGCTTATTTATGTTTGTTTCAATATATAACATGGTCTTGCTGGTTTCTAATTCTGTGGATTCCATTTTTGCTGCTTCATTTTCCTTTACAGCTTTTACAAAAATGGTATTCTTGTATTTTTCTGCCTTGGATTTGTTGGTTTCTCCTTCATAGCCTAACCTAGCCTTTATATGAGGAGGTCTTTGAGCACTTAGAATTTTTTCCAAATGTCCAGAGCTTTTCATTTGAGAAATATTCATAGTTAATTCAATTTGGGCCTTTTCTAATTTCTTCCTTGGGCTTACCACTTCTTCCAATTTCTCTCGCTCCTGATTTTTCTCCATTTTTTCTCTTCTCATAATATCCTCTATTTTTCTTAATTGTTTTAGTTCATTCTTCAATTTAATAAGATCTTATGAATCTGGTTCTGTATTTGCATATTTCAAAAGAATCTCTTTCTATTTCTTACTCTTAAGTTTAAGTCTATATATTTCCTCCATGGCACTAATTAGCTCCCCCTCAAGATCTATCTCACCTTCTTCTTCAAATTCCAGGAGATCTTCCTCAAGCTCCCCCTTGGCCATCAGAATGGATTCTGATATTCCTTCTTCATTGGGGGATTCATCTAATCTCTCATATACATTGTTCTCTTGTCGGGCATGTTAGACTCCTATACCAATAGGTGTCATATATCATGATTGACTTTATGGGCTATGTAATATGTTCATACCTTTTCTTGTTGCAAAGGTTTTCCATATTGTCAGAAAAATCAAAAAATTTAAAAAAATGTAAAGAGGGTATACCCTAAAATAAAAATCAAAGCGTGAAAAAAATAAAAATGGCCAAAAAATGAAAGAAAATGAACCCCACCAAAAGAAAGGCCAAGGAAAGTGCGCAAGTCTAAGTGCCACTACTTTTTACTCTTATGTAAATAAACAAATTGTGTGCAACTTGTATCTTATGCCACAATTTATGAACAGTCAAAGAGTTTAAGCTTGGCTAGTTCATCTTTCAATTTTATGTTTTAGATAGAGAATAAAATCTGACCAAACTGTTTAAACTTGGCAGATAAGTAGATAGGTAGAGTAAATAAAAGGAGCTCAACAGTTTAATCTGAGCCTTTGGATGTAATAAGGTTAGAATTAGATAGATTTATATATGTAAAACAAAAAGTGTGATAAGGGTTTTCCAGTCTAAGTGCACCCTAATAAAGAAGAAAAAATGGTAGGGTAAAGTAGGTAGGGTAGGTAGATGTTGTTGCAGAATTACATGTGATGGATAATGACTCTAGATGTGTTAAATCTTTACTTTCATCACAAGTGCAAAGGCAGACACTACACTGAAAGAATTTCAAGCAAAACAAAGTCAAATTATTAACTTCCCTCTCATTTTTCCCTACAAATTTCACTAATTTCCCCTAAGTACTAAGGCATTTGAAAATTAGAGGGGCTCAAGGCATTTCCTTGACTTTTGGAGGGACCGGACCCTCGGCCCAATAGTTGAAAAAGCCTAAGTACTTAAAAGCATTCATAAATCATTCACTCACTTCCAAAAAAAAAACTTTTCCTAAGTAAAATCCTATTTTTCTTAGGGAAATTTCACAATATCTCATAAAAACCTTTTTTTCATTCAAGCATAAGTTAAATACATAAATCTAATGTTTTTACACTTAGCGCTTCCATTCATTTTTTCATATTAATTTCTAACTTTATTATTTAAATCCCTATGAAAATCCACCCATTCCCGTATTATTATAATAAAATTCCCAATTATTATTATCCCGCCCCTTTGGTTGAAAAATAACCATATAAATTTTTTAATTGTGATTAATTGGTTGAATTTCCAACTAATTAAAAAACCCGACACCCCGCCGTATAAAAAAGGGATTAATTAACCCTCATGGTTAATTAATAACCTACTTGACCAATCAAATTTCCCCCGATGCGATTAATTTATACTTAATTACATTGGGCCCGCTCTTTTATCTCTCCATCATCTCCCCTTCCCGACCGCCATTCGATCAACCAATCCACGATCAACGGTTATTATTCATATCGTTGCGCCCCCACGTCCGAACAATAACGCGCGATGGCCAAGCGGTTTTCTGAACAGTGTCGCGCCACGTGTCGGGAGTTCTATGGAATTGCTCGCCCTCCACTGAAAACCACCTGTCCCTAAAAGCGATGCGATGTATACCGCTTACCTCCCATGACAAAACCATCGTATTTGCTTGCGTCATCCGCTTAAAAAAATAAAATCCCGCTAGCCTTTGACTTTGCAAATAAAACGCACCAACGCGCGTCATTTTCACTATTTTGCATAGTGACCAGTGTCCCATGCAAAAAAATTCAAAAACCAACTGTGAAGACCGTCAACCACCACCTTGCTGAGAAATTTGCAGCTGAACAATCCAGAATTCATACGTCATTGCCTACACTTGTTTCCGTCACTGTTCATTTCCCAGAAAACAGGTCTTTACCCAAATTCCCGCTGAACTCTGCAAAATCTTGGTTTTTGTTTTAATTCCATAGAAAAAGACTGAAACAGAGTTCAAGTTGGTCTCTATTTCATTCCTAGAATTCCCAGACTGGCAATTATATTCCCAAACTTGCAATTATCCCTGTTTTTTCATCAAAACCCGAATTCCTTTCTGAATCCACAAGAACCAGAAATGGAAATTCTGGTAGCTTTGAATGTCGCACCTCTGAATGCCCCTCACAGAGATTTGGAATATTGGCCTCTAGCAGATAGGTATTTTCAAATTAAAGACCTCGTCCTTAGTGAAAATCCTCTCAGAATTTTTTGCCAATGCAGAGATAGCTAACTGAACGGCTCTGACATTTTTGGACTATGGGAATCCAATCTTCCGATGTATCTTCTACCCTCAGTCCACATTTTTCCTGAAATAATCTATCACTGCCATGCCAATTATGATCCCAATCAACGAGCAGTCATGTCCCCGAGTCAAACTGTCATTTTCCCAATAACTGCTCAATCTATCAACGAAATGTTACAGTTTCAGCCTGGTCAAGCCCTGACTCCCCTTTCCATGGAAGATTTACTTGAAAAATCGACCAATTTATCTCAAGAAGAGCTGAATCGTCTCTGCCAAACTTTCATGTTTCCAGAACATCAACCTAAAGGCCCACCTCCTTATGGATATACCTTTTTCACAGACATGGGCAGACTCATTTTGAATATGATATCCTCTGTAATGGGTCAATACTAGTGAATATGTTGACCAGTTAACCCTAGTGTTGTTGTCAATTTTTACCCCTGGACAGCCTCCTGCTGTCAAATATGATTTTGCTTCCTATATTGCTGATAAAATTCATGACCAGTTCATGAGATTGGAAGATGAAAGAGTTTTCAAATATTCCACTGTTATATACCATCTCATGCTTTACTATCAATCAGAGAGTTTCCATTTCCATGTCATGAAACTTGATGTCAAAGGAAATCCTAGGTCTGTAATTTTTTGGTCTGTAATCTTCCATAATTCCTCTGATTCTCCTTATTCTTAGAATGAGTTCATTGACCTATTTGTGCATCCTGCAACTACCTTATTAACAGTAGTTTCACCTCTTAGGGTCAATAATGACATAAAGAAAATTCTCCAACTTTCCAAGCAATACAAGATAGGTGATTGGTACCTATACAGGAAACATACAGAAATTAGAATATATGGGTGTGAGCTATGTCCTTTCAAGTTACCAAAGTATGTCCCAATGAGGCTCTTTGCCTCAGAATATTTCAGACAGATGATCAATTCAGACATAATCCATTTTTGCAATGCAAAGAAGAAAGCTCAGCTCAGAATTAAGAGTCAATTAGGTCCTTTTGTCTGCAATTCTAGGGATGCAGGAAAAGAAGTTGAAAGAATCCTAGAAGATTATCTCAAATTGCAAAAAAAATTCTACTGGGTACCTTATGACCCAAACAGCTTTATTTGTGATAGGAGAATGAAAAACAAATTGTCACCATACCTTCACCATAGAATTCCAGAGATTGAACAATTTTCCAATATGGATGAATGGATGGAAGGGACCTTAATAGAACAAGATAGTGAACAGGTCAGTGTTGAAAATGTTATGAAAGATCTTGAGAAAATACTTGACCTGGATTCTTTTGGACAGGTGCAAAAACCAGGAATTGGTCCTTCCTCTGCTAGAACCTCTCAGCAAAATTTGCAGGAAATCAGTGCTTTAGCCACAGTAGCATCCAAAGGGAAGGAAAAGGAGACTAATACACAGGTTACAGAGAAATTCACAATGACAGAGTAGCTTGAAACTTCCAAGGAACAGGCCCAAATACAGACTTCTCCTACTCAGATCAATGTGGCAGAAATTTCAATTTTGCAAACTCCTCTCAATGAAGAAAAGGGTAAGAAAAGAAATGTAGAAACAACTACCCCTATCAGGGGATCTTCAAAACAACCTGATATCAAAAAAAAAAGATTAAATCCTCTTTCAGAAATAGAATTTGTTCAAGAAATCCCTGATAGTCAGAGGAAATAAGAATTAGATAGTCAGCAAACATGCACAATCAGTGGGACATCCACTAATTCATAGAGAAAAGAGCTACAAAGGCAGCAAAGTGCAGAAGTATCTTCCTTCAAACCACCAGTGAAGGATGCCTGGGATATTAAGAAGACATTTATAAATATAAAGGCTAGAAATGATCCATTAAGACTTCAAGTCTATAATCAATATTTGAAGATGGCTCCTAAAAATAAACAAATATTGATGTCAGCCTATGACATCTAGCAGGGTAAAATGGTGATGAGTCATTTTAAACCCAAAGTGCAGCAGCCTCAAACAGCTGCAGATTATGTCAGAACCAATTTTGAAGTCATAGCAAAGGATATTCATCCTTTGGATCAGATTGAGCTGCACAAACAAACTGGTGAAATGATTTACTCAACTTTGACTGATAAATCAATGGTAGCCCATAGATTGCAGAATTCCTTGGAGAATACTACTGCTCAATGCATCTTGAAAAAGCCTCTTCTCAGGCTAAGGATAACAGAATAAAGACTTTGGAAGAAATAATTATTGGATTGGGTCATAATCCCAAAGATGTCAAAGGTATATAAGCCTTGATCAAGAAGAAAGATGATGATATTGCAGCCTTAAGGAAACAGTTGAAGTTTCAATCTTCAAGGCATCCACAAACTGCATAAATTATAAAGAAAAACTCTGAAGAATAATTGATGGATTTGCTCTTGAAACTGAATGAGCAACTAAATGAGACTGAAAAATAACTTGAAAAGGCATTAAAGGACAAGCAGGCAAATATTCCAGCATCTACAACAGAAGTAAATACAGGTACAACAACAACAGGTCAATCAGCAGAATTATCACAGGTCAACACTTCCAATTTAAGCATTGAAGAAATAATAAAATCAATGGAGGAATTGAAACTCCAGGTGACAGAGCTCCAGAAAACAAAAGTACATTTTATCACCTTAGAACAAAAATATGATCTCTCAAAAATGAGTGTTGCAGAAAAGACAAGAGAGATCAACAGATTAGAAAAATTGGTGAGAACATTAGAAAGAGATCTCACATTGGAGAAACCTTTGGGAGAAATCAAAGAAATTCTTTGGACCAACATCATTCAGTCAATAAAATATGTATGGCCATCAATCCAAATAATGTATGAGCAGAATAATTTAATTAAATTGGCTCTGGAAGAAATTCTAACGGCAAGAGAAGAATTAGGAAACATGCCTAAAGAAGCCAATGATCTTATACAATTTTTGAATACCAAGAACAGATATCAACTTGAAGAACTAGGCATCCAAGACAGAACAGGAACAATTTTGGAGATTAAAAGAGTATTTACTAAAAGAACTCTGATGCAGAATCTAGAAAGAAGATGCTTTGATATGCAGGAAGAAGTCAATGCCTTTACAAAGAGATTCAATATTTTGCAGAGTAAAGGATTGCCAAGTCCTTTTCTTTCATAGGATAAACTAATGAGCCTGGAAAACTATGTTGAGAAATTGAATAAATATGTTGACAACCAGGCTAGTTCATCGACCAGTTCATCAGTAACAAAAGCATTGCCTACAAGAAAAATTCTTCATGACAGTCTCGAAAATTTGTTTTATCTTGAACATGAGGTAAAACACTTATTCCCAATTCAGCCTACTTTATTCAGATATACAGGGACTGATGAAACTCTGAGGAAGCTTCAAAGAACAAGAATACCAGAAACACAATGGTGGGAAGAGATGTTAGACTTTTTGTAAAAATTATCCTTGCATGAATTTTGATTATTTACTACAGTAAGTCATGATAAAAAGGATAAGCAAAGATCAAAACAGGTCAAAGTGTATCAGTACAGGTAAAGAGTATCAGTAAAACAGAGCAGCCAGCACAGAGTTACTAAAGAGGACAGCAGCAAGCCAAATCATAGGGCCTGCCTCCAGCACATTCATAAAAAAAGGGAACAACACAACATCGGTTATCTTTTCTCTTATCCACGAGACCATCTGTCTTTATTTTGTTGTCAAATATTCATGAATCATCCTAAATTATATCTCACTTTGTTATGAGATATTTTATATAATTTTTTGTATAAATACTCCCTCAATTGGAGTATGAGGGGTGGATTCTTAGACTTTGTTGTAACATTGATTATTTTGGAATAAAGTGTTGTTGGAAAAATTTCGTATGGCTGGCTGGATAAAGAATTGATGCAAAAGACTTTTCACAGGATTCTTGAGTCAAACAACGGATCAATAAGTCATCTATCTCTTATGTTTTAGAGTTTTATACTGGTTTATTATACCATCTGTGTTTCATATCTGAATGATAAACGAAAAGGAATAATTCAGAAAGTGCTTAAGTGCAATCTGTTTTCTATCGTTGTTATTCTTAATGTTTTCTTCTGAACTAGTTTAAGCAGTGAATTCTTAATTGCTCTTGTTTTCTAGTTTATTCATTTTGATTATTTAGTAAACAATTCTTAATTGCTCTTTATTAATAATCATTCAAGTTCCCTCTTTCGAATATGTTGAAGGATTCTTAGTTGCCCTTCACCCATTTCGAGTCCATTCCATTCATCTTAGATCTATAATTGTTCCCTATTTGATTACCTTGCCCTGTGAAACCATCTCTTGTTAAGAAACTTAATCTAGTTAAGCCATCTTTCTTTGACTCCATTAGCCCAATGGCCTAAATTACTCAGTCTTACCCTCTGCTACAGAATTTCATCACCCAAACTCAATTAAAATCCCTGGACTTTCATAACTAGCCTAATATCTTTCAAAACAAAGCTAAATCTTACAGAGAGAGCCCTCTTTGGGTACATATTGGCTAGATTCTGTACCTAAAAGTTGGTTTGTGGTTACCTCGGACCCCTTTCCTCTTCCAACAACTTCAAGGAAAATCTGAGTGATAACAGGGCATAGAATGTTCTTATATTAAATCTATTCCCTTTCGCCCTATTACTGAAATTGGTTTTCTCTTTCCCTCTTGACTGATTCTCTATTTTCTTATGA
>JAXQQM020093219.1:0-100398 GCA_034641835.2 Pinus albicaulis
AACTCACTCTGCATTAACCGCTTCACGGTATTGCTGTCAAAGTTCAAAAAATGATTCACGACATTTGTTTGATCTCTTCAACGTTTTGCAGGTGCTGCCTCCACGCTAACTCCTTTGGCACGGAACCATACCATATGCACAGTCATATGCTCCTCTTCAAATCGATTTATGAAACTCCAAATCGGCTTAACGCAGATCTGAAACAGCAACACACCTCTACGCAGCTTCACACCAGCATTCAATTGAAGGCTCCAGCAATCAACTGCGTGCTCCTCCAACTCGCTCCGATACCGATTGTTGGAGAAATCACAGCGGAATTCATTAAACAATTAACACACAGCAATTAAAACCAAGCACATAAAGACACAGGCATTAACGTGGTTCACCCAAACCTCCTGGGCTACGTCCACACAACAGGCATCGGCAATTCTTTATTAATAAACAGGAGATTACATAATTCACACACCCACACACACTCTCTCAAAACAAACGTATGGATACCTGTTATATAGCAGGAGAATCTAACAGCCTCATAAATCCTCTCAACTCAAATTTAGGATGCATTAACTCCCTCCCAACAAATTGGAGCTAATCTAGGAACTAATTCCTAATTTTTGTCACCTAATGAGATTTTTGCCTATTTTACTCAAAACAGAAAAATCTCAACATTCTTATCCAATTCTTCCTTGATAGTAGATTGCATAACCTGTAATACCATGAAAATACCTAAAACCCTTTTATACTTCTTTCCCAATTTTGACAACTATATAATCAAAACACCCAACACATGGAAAATGTACAGTCTAATGCATATCATGGCATACATTAAGCATCCAATAAAACTAACATAAGGAAAACAAGATACCTCTTCTTCCTTTTATGGAGTCTTTGGGCATAGTTCTATTGATAACTTTGTACCTATAGGAATATGGACCTTTACTAGTTTACAAACATTCATATTAGACATATACAAAATTGCCTCAACGTATTTTCTCTATTTCAACCATAGTTTTCTACATGCATGATATCTCTCATATTCATATCCAAGATAAAATTGGTAGTACCAATATCCTTTATGTTGAGCTTGGAGGAAAACTATGACTTCACTTCCTTGAGCACCTTCATGCTATTTTCCACCAACAACATGTCATAAAAAACAACACTACATACAAAAAATGTTTAACAACTTGTTTACAACATACATGGTGATCATCCTTGCTTCTCAAAAATCCCAATTCTAGTATTAGCATTCATTATTTTTGCATATTTTCGCACATTTGGTCTGATTTTGCAAAGGTCTTGGTCTGATTTTGCAAAGAATTGTTTTGGGTTTAAGGACTTTTCTTGGAGGTACATTCAAAGGACATTTTTGCAAAGGATTGTTTTGGGTTTAAGGAATTTTCTTGGAGGTACATTCAAAGGACATTTTTGCAAAGGATTGTTTTCGGTTTAAGAAATTTTCTTGGAGGTACATTCAAAGGACATTACATTCAAACGACATTTCTTGGAGGTATGTGATACATTTTTTGGATGCTTTTTGGGCTTCATGTTTTTTTGAAGATATGGATTTGGGCTTAATTTTCATTGTTTTTAGAGGTTTTGGGCTTAATTTTCAAAGGAATATTTTTAGGCTTAATTTCGAAAGGACTCTTTTTAGGCATAATATTCAAAGGACATTTTTTAGAGGTATTTTTTAAAGTGATATTTTTTTAGAGGCTTTTTAAAAGTATTTTTTAAGAAGTTGGAATTAATTTTCAATGGACATTTTTTGGAGGTATTTTTTGAAGTGACATTTTTTTAGAGTATGTGTTTTGGGTTGAAGTAAATCTTTTATAATGATTTTTTAAAATGCATTTTTGTCTAAATTTTTAAATGAAATTTTTTTGTAGGACTTGGAAGGAAATATTTTGAGCTTCGTTTAATTTTTATAAGACATTTTTTTCTCAGATTTTTTAAAGTAAGTGTTTTGGATTGAGGTATGTATTTTTTGCAAAAAATTTTAAATGAGTTTTTTTTTTAATTAAATATTTTGTGATGTTTTTTTTATTTGAGTTTTTGTCTAAATTTTTGAAGGAAATTTTTTGAACTTCATACTCTACTATCATGGGAAATTGAAGGAATTGCACGATAAAATATGATCGAAAAAGAGACCGTTAGGAACGTAGAGAAGAGACGAGAGAATATCGCAAAAGAAAGAAAGAAGCACTCTCAAATATTGAAAGGGAAAATCAACCTCAACTAGAAGTTGAAATAGGTATGTAAATATAAATATTATGAATTTGATATTTAAAATTTTCCTAGTTTAAAATGTGAAGCTTAATTTTTATTTGATGAACTAATTTGAAAAATATTTTGCAATGTAAACAGAGAGATATATTCCTCAAAACATTGATGATGAGATGCAAAATTTTGAAAGAGAAAGTGAAAGAGATATTGAACCAATGATTGAAGATGGTGAAAATGTTGAAAGAAATTCAAGTGAAGAAATTGAATCACAAGGTATATATATATATATATATATATGTTGAACACATGCACGCATTATTGAAATTATACATAGTTATTAATCTAGTTATTTATTGAATATGTAAACTTATTATGTACTATTCATTCAAATATGTATAGATGAAATCAATGTCGATGATGAGATGTTAGAAAATGTTGACACTCACACATATGGAGATAAAAGAGCTGACCATGTTATAAGATATCGTGTTAAACACATTTTTGATACGTACTTCATAAAGGAAAATGTGACAGTTCAAGCCCAAATGTTGAAAGGTCTCCTATCATTAAGGAAATTAAAAGAAGCTACAACTTTATTGGGTATTCAAAAATCAACCAAAGATAAAAAAAAATGAAGGAAAATGTGATACAAAATATAAATAGTGCTATAAATTCAATTAGAAGATCTAGACAGAAAAATGTTTCAGTTGTACGTAGAGCAATACATATGGCAGTGGTTTCATCAAGTACTAAAGAGAATCGCTTGGTAAAATCTATGGCACGAGCATTAGGAACCTCGCGAAAAACTTTGCACAAACATTGGAAATTTCGGTTGCAAATAGATGTAAATGATGAACTTGCTTGTTGGAGAGCTATTTGTAGGCAACCATATAAAGATAGACTTGGAGAAAATGTTAAAAAAATAATATATGAATATTGGAAGAACAATTCGCGTGTTTCGCCAACTGCAAGGCATGTGATGCAAAGAAGAATAGCACGAAATCAGTACAAAGAACATGAAAAACATTTCTTGGAAACCACTCAGATAGAGTTGTTCAACAAGTTCAAAGAAGAGAATCGTGAAATTCATGTTTCAATCAGTGCTTTTGTTCAACAAAAACCATGGTATGTAAAACCTATCACCGTACGCGACACTTGTTGTTGCCGTTATCATGTGGAATTTGAATTATATTATGACACATTCCTTGATTTCGGTAGAACATTATGGAAGGATTCACCTCCTCCTTCCACTATCCGTGAATTCATATCTCAAATTCTATGTGAGAGAGAAAGCGATGAACTATTTTACAAAAAGAAATGTGTTGGTGGTAAAAAATGCGATGATTGTGGAAATTTGACTAAATTTCAAAACAAATATCGTATTGATATAAATGATCAATCATTGTCCAACATGAAAGTGAAATGGAAGAGATATGAATATATCCATACATTGATTCAAGGTTCAAATAGTGCTAAAAGAATTGAATTACAAGAAGAAGAAATTTTTGTGATAGATTTTTTGAGAAAGTTTGAGGCAGAAATTTATAAATACACCAAGCATTCCCATAAAGCTCGATGGCAAGACTTGCAATTCAAAAAATCCCGTGAAGTTTTTCCACTAGGGACCATTTTGTCAGTAATTCTTTTTGCAAAAAACTACAAATTTGTTCCACAAAAAGAAATTCAAAGTGAATAATATCATTCTGACCAAGTCTCCATGCTCGTCTATATTCTATATAAACATGCTAAACAAAACGTCGATCATATAGAAAGCACCAGTGAAAATTGACATGTTATTAAAGAATATCACTTTTATATCAGTGACGATCGTACACATGATACATATTTTGTACAACACTATTTTGGAAAGATTTATGACTCCTTGAAAAGTCGTGGAATAACATTCAATGAACATTGGATATGGTTAGATGGATGCGCAGGTCAATTCAAATCTTCACGATCATTCTTTTGGTTGTGTTGTCTTCATAAGAAAACCTGCATTAAACATTGTTGGAATTTCTTTGAGACTGGCCATGGAAAAGGAGAACATGACGGTGCAGGGGCATGCATAAAATGAGCACTTCGAAGATATCAAATGAACCCCTCTGCAAACCGACTTGTGGATGCTAAAGAAGTTGTTCAATGGTGCATCTCTGCTCTAAGCCATGAGACTAACCGATCAAGGGAAGTGCGAAGGTACATTCAATTTAATTTTTATTGGATATCTAATTTTAAACAGTGTACATTTATCACAATGATTATCTTTGATGGTATTTTGATATCATATTTACATTCTTCTTTGAATTTTCCATATATAGGTTTTTTTGGCATATTGGGATCGAAGATGTAGATAGATCAATTGGAAATGACGTTCAAACAATAAAAGGGACTCGAAAATTGCATTCAATTAAAACAAAGTTGTCCACAAATGTGTTTGCATTGGATAAAAGAAAATATTCTTGTTTTTGTCATGTTTGCATAGACAACACTGAATCTAATGACGTTTGTGAAAACAAAATGTATGTAAAAGATTGGAAACATACAAAGCTAAATACAAAGGGGAAAATGTCCGTTGCAATGTTTGAAGAAATGCAATCAGAGGAGACTACAATATCATCTTATGGTGATCGAGTTTCTGATCTTGTTAGAGAAGGTAACATTTGAATTGCTTTCAAATGATAGAGATCTAGAAATAAATTTAAATACATAAGTTTGTTAAGTTTGTTTTATTGTGTAGGAGATGTTTTTGCTATAACTGCACCTACTGAAAATGATGAAAATGTGAAGTATTATTTGATGTTTTGCACTGAACGAAAAATGAAATTATTAGAAAACTAGAACGATCATGGGTTTCCATATGAAAGAGGATCTATTGTACTGAAAAGTTATTTTTTCAGACAAACTAATCAAAGTGGGGATTTTGTTTACTTTGAAGACTATGAACCTGACGTCATAATTTTTCAATATAGTCACTTGGTGTGTGCAGCACATATAAATTTGATAGAGGTTCAATCAAAGAAAAAAACGAAAATTAAGAAATGGAAAATGTCAAAATCCGATCATGAACGGATCATTGAAGATGGCATTCCATTGGAATTTTTTTGATTGAACTGCTCAACAATTTCTTCTCTTTGGATTCATGTTTTAGAACTTCCAGAACTCAACTAAAAATTGAGCTACCTTGTTATGTTATCTGTGCAAGTGTTGGCACATGTACATTATTTTGGTACATTTCTTGAGTATCGAAAGTAGTTTTAGTTTTTCTATATACATTACATTGATTAAAAATATTGCATGTATATATATATATATATATATATATATATATATATATATATATATATATATATATACATTTTTTAGAATGCAATTCACAGTAAGCTTTTTATATTATTATTGATGAAAAATGTTGCATGTACTAGATTATATATTCCTAGGAGAAGTACAATTAACTATTCAAGTAGTTTTACTATATTAAACAAATGAAAAATGTTTCACATTACGAATATATATATATATATATATATATATATATATATATATATATGTTCTAGAATGAAATTAATTGTTCAAGAAGCTTTTCTATGTGCATTGATGAAAAATGTTGCACGTATTGGATATATGTGTTCTAGAATGGAATTAACTGAAATTAGTTTTTCTATACATGCATTGATAAAAAATGTTGCACGTAATGGATATATATATATACATTATAGAATGCATTTTTTAAATTTTATGATTGTTTGACACATCTAACAAGACCTATAATCTTATATATATATATATATTGTACTTCAATTATTTTAACATATATATTCAAACATGTGTAAAATCATTTCTACATGTACATATATTCATGTGGATTTTTTTTTGTTTGGAAAATGACAACTTGAATTTAAAAACAAAACATAATATCATAATCACATGCGAAATGTAGTTCAACCATCCAAAACTTGAGTTTTATAAACTGTTTGATTATAACACAACATTACTTCACATGCCATGCCAATTGTAGTTCAACTATCCAATAAAAACAAAACATTATTTCACATGCCAAATGTAGATCAACAATCCAAAACTTGAGTTTTAATTTAACAAAACATTATAGGTCACAACATTACTTCACATGCCAAATGTAGTTCAACCATCCAAAACTTAAGTTTTAAAAACAAAACATTAATATAGATCACAAAATTACTTCACATGCCAAATGTAGTTCAACCATCCAAAACTTAAGTTTTAAAAACAAAACAAATTATAACACAACATTACTTCACATGCCAAATGTAGTTCAACCATCCAAAACTTGAGTTTTTCAAAAGAAAAACATTAATATAGATCACAACATTACTTCACATGCCAAATGTAGTTCTTGACCATCCAAAACTTAAGTTTTAAAAACAAAACAAATTATAACACAACATTGCTTCACATGCCAAATGTAGTTCAACTATCCAAAACTTGAGTTATAAAAAAAAACATTATAGATCACAAGTATCAAAACTTGAGTTCTAAAAACAAAACATTATAGATCACAAGTATCAAAACTTGAGTTTTAAAAACAAAACATTATAGATCACAAGTATCAAGTATCAAGTAACATTACTTCACATGCCAAATGTAGTTCAACCATAACACTTTAAAAACAAAATAAATTATTTAAAGCAACATTACTTCACATCACATGCCAAATGTAGTTCAACCATCCAAAACTTGAGTTTTAAAAACAAAACAAATTATATATAACACTGTAACATTACTTCACATGCTAAATGTAGTTCAACCATCAAAAACTTAAGTTTTAAAAACATTATATATCACATTCACATGTACCAAATGTAGTTCACATAAAATATGTCCAAAATTTGTAGATCTCACAAGTATCAAGTATCAAGTTATATATGACTGCATTTCGATAATATATAAAAAAGTAAATTTAAGACTAGAAATCTATTGAAAATATAATGTTTCACGTGTGCATGTGCATCATCCATCAAATAGTGCATGTGGATCATCCATCAAATACAGATGGATGTATTGTATTTCCCAACAAAGTCTCAATCCGCAAGCTATCCTGTGAAGCATGGGGAAATTGTACACAATGTGTACAAACATTAAAATTTGATGTTTTAAAATTGAGTGAGAATATATAGAACTTCATGTAAAAAACGAAAAAAAAAAGAAAAAAAAGAAAACATGCAATACCTCATGAGGTTCCCTCTCCATTTGTTGCTCATCTACTACAATTCCCCCATGGGAAAATCTCCAACAGTAAACTGTACAATATACATGTACAGTTATATATATATTAAATATTTTCAAATGAAAATGCATGTATATATAAACTTGTTTTCAATAATATTAAAAAAAGGTTAGACAAGTTCATCAAATGGTTGAAATGGTGTTGATGTTCCTATCTCCATTGCTAAAGTCTGTGGAGAAAAGAAATCCTCTATAGAAACATAAAATTCAAAAAATTTAAAAGTATAAAATAACTCAAGATCAAGATCTCAATTTATAATAAAAATTTTAAACTTCAATATATAAATTATAACTTAAAAACATATATATTTAAGTGAAAAATTGAATACTTTTGCTGGTGGATTTGGCACATCTCTTAAGAGAGGCTCCAAAAGAAAATCTCCAAAAACCTCAAATTCAAAAAATTTAAAATAACTCAAAATCTCTAGATCTCAATTTATAATAAAACTTTTAAGCTTCAATTTATAACTTATAACTTAAAAACACACACACACACACACATACACACACACACACACACACACACACATATATATATATATATATATATATATATTTAAGTGAAAAATTGAATACTTGTGCTGTCGGATTTGGCACATCTCCTAAGAGTGGTTCAAAAAGAAAATCTCCAAAAACGTAAAATTCAAAAAATTTAAAATAACTCAAGATATAGATATATCTCATTTTTTAATGGAACTTTTTGAGGTGGAATATATAACTTAAAAACATAAATTTTAAAAGTGAAAAATTGCAATATTCCAAAAATGTAGCCTTCAGCTAAATGGAATATTATAGTTTGTTTTATCACTAGGTAGGTGAATAAGTGGGCGGGGAGGCCCATAAATCTCCTTAGCAACAATAAAAACACTTCAAGTGTGAAAGGAGACCTTTTAAGCAGCTAAATAAAGCACCTCCAAGTGTGAACAAGGGTTGGATCATGATGATTCAGTCAACTTTGACCAAGTCAACAACGCTGTTATGGAGGAGTGGAGATTAAATGAGGAATAACACAGTTTTGGAGGGAGATTGATTTCATGAAGGAAATGACCTAATTGAGTGGAGACAAGGGCAAGGAAGCGCATAATTTATATAAGGAAGAGGATGGAAGCCATACCTCAAACATGCAATACCTCATGAGGTTCCCTCTCCATTTGTTGCTCGTCTACTACAATTTCCCCCACGGGAAAATCTCCAACAGTAAACTGTACAATATACATGTACAGTTATATATATATTAAAAAATTTCAAATGAAAATGCATGTATATATAAACTTGTTTTCAATAATATTAAAAAAAAGTTAGACAAGTTCGTCAAATGGTTGAAATGGTGTGGATGTTCCTATCTCCATCGCTAGAGTCTGTGGAGAAAAGAAATCCTCTATAGAAACCTAAAATTCAAAAAATTTAAAAGTATAAAATAACTCAAGATCAAGATCTCAATTTATAATAAAACTTTTAAACTTCAATGTATAAATTATAACTTAAAAACATATATATATTTAAGTGAAAAATTTTATACTTCTGCAGGTGGATTTGGCATATCTCCTAAGAGAGGCTCGAAAAAAAAATCTCCAAAAACCTAAAATTCAAAAAATTTAAAATAACTCAAAATCTCTAGATCTCAATTTATAATAAAACTTTTAATCTTCAATTTATAACTTATAATTTAAAAACATATATATATTTAAGTGAAAAATTGAATACTTGTGTTGTCGGATTTGGCACATCTCCTAAGAGTGGTTCAAAAAGAAAATCTCCAAAAACCTAAAATTCAAAAAATTCAAAATAACTCAAGATATAGATATATCTCATTTTTTAATGGATCTTTTTGAAGTGGAATATATAACTTAAAAACATAAATTTTAAAAGTGAAAAATTGCAATATTCCAAAAATGTAGCCTTCAGCTAAATGGAATATTATAGTTTGTTTTGTCACTAGGTAGGTGAATAAGTGGGTGGGGAGGCCCATAAATCTCCTTAGCAGCAATAAAAACACTTCAAGTGTGAAAGGAGACCTTTTAAGCAGCTAAATAAAGCACCTCCAAGTGTGAACAAGGGTTGGATCATGTTGATTCAGTCAACTTTGACCAAGTCAACATCACTGTTATGGAGGAGTGAAGATTAAATGAGGAATAACACAGTTTTGGAGGGAGATTGATTTCATGAAGGAAATGACCTAATTGAGTGGAGACAAGGGCAAGGAAGCTCATAATCTATATAAGGAAGAGGATGGCAGCCATACCTCAAACATGCAATACCTCATGAGGTTCCCTCTCCATTTTTTGCTCGTCTACTACAATTTCCCCCATGGGAAAATATCCAATAGTAAACTGTACAATATACATGTACAGTTATATATATATTAAATATTTTCAAATGAAAATGCATGTATATATAAACTTGTTTTCAATAATATTAAAAAAAAGTTAGATAAGTTCGTCAAATGGTTGAAATGGTGTGGATGTTCCTATCTCCATCGCTAGAGTCTGTGGAGAAACAAAATCCTCTATAGAAACCTAAAATTCAAAAAATTTAAAAGTATAAAATAACTCAAGATCAAGATCTCAATTTATAATAAAACTTTTAAACTTCAATTTATAAATTATAACTTAAAAACATATATATTTAAGTGAAAAATTGAATATACAATGGTGGTTTTGGCACATCTCTAAGGAAGAGGCTCCAAAAGAAAATCTCAAAAACCTCAAATTCAAAAAATTTAGATACTAAATCCTAGATCTAATTTATAATAAACTTTTTTAGCTTCATTATAACCTTGTTAAAAACATATATATTTAGAAGTAGAAATTAATGCATCTATTACTGGGATTTGCTTTGCTCTCCTAAGAGTGGTTCAAAAAGAAAATCTCCAAAAACCTAAAATTCAAAAAATTTAAAATAACTCAAGATATAGATATATCTCATTTTTTAATGGAACTTTTTTAGGTGGAATATATAACTTAAAAACATAAATGTTAAAAGTGAAAAATTGCAATATTCCAAAAATGTAGCCTTCAGCTAAATGGAATATTATAGTTTGTTTTATCAATAGGTAGGTGAATAAGTGGGTGGGGAGGCCCATAAATCTCTTTAGCAGCAATAAAAACACTTCAAGTGTTAAAGGAGACCTTTTAAGCAGCTAAATAAAGCACCTCCAAGTGTGAACAAGGGTTGGATCATGTTGATTCAGTCAACTTTGACCAAGTCAACAACACTGTTATGGAGGAGTGGAGATTAAATGAGGAATAACACAGTGTTGGAGGGAGATTGATTTCATGAAGGAAATGACCTAATTGAGTGGAGACAAGGGAAATGAAGCTCATAATATATATAAGGAAGAGGATGGCAGCCATATGGGGTATGTTTGGATTATTATTTTGTATATGGGTTTAGTCTACTTGCATTCTTCAGCTGTTTAGTTGATATTGTTGTGCTGTTTAGCGCCCGGTGTTCCCGAGCAGGAATCCCACCTCTTTCCTTGAGAGGCTTCTTGGAAGAGTATTGCATTCATTTCCACATTTAGGTTTTCAGGCCAAGCTACAAATTTCTTCATCAACGCAGTTTCTATAGGGTATTGTGCTGTGTTGCAGGGTGTTGCAGTGGAGGGTTGAGAAAGCCACTTTCTGACCTAGTTTCTCATAGGAGGAAGGATTCCTTCTCTTGGGAGGTCAATTTGGGAGGCTCTTGAACATATTTCAGATATTTGGCACCAGGCCAACTATTTCCCATCATTTCTAGTGTTTTTCCAGCTAGGAATTGCATTATTTTGGAGGGCAGCTTCAGTGAGGGATCTTGTGGCTCCATGGGAGTGCTTTCCTGTGATTGAAGGGTTAATCCTTTCGTTGGAGGAGACCTTTGAGGGGATCTACATTAGATCTACAATATTTCAACCTCATACACTCATGTGCTTCAGTTTTGAGTGAATCTTCAGCTCTAGGGCTTTAGATCCCATCTTATGCAGGGTGTATTTCTAAAAACCCTTTCTGGGTTATTTGTAGGAGTTTGTGTAAAGCCTAGATCTATATTTTTCATATCTTTTGAGGAATATAACAGCCCTACATATTTTGTACATTCATTTTTTGTAGCAGTGTATTTATAACTATGCTGCAGTAGTCTTCCGACATTTTGTATTGTAGCGGCAGTTCATATTCAGGAGTGATTGCTTATGGGAGGCTTGTTTTCTCATTGTATATGATTCATGCCTCACTATTTTGTATGGATTTTCTGATTTAATACATGATGTTATTTCTCCATATTGGTCTCCAATTTTAATGAGTTGATTTACACTGCTATTTCTAGTTTTATGTTCATATATTGCTGCTTACCCATTTGAGAATATTACAGTGGTATCAGAGCATAATCTTGGCATAGCTTGTGCATTCAACCAATATGTCACCATAAGGAGAAGCTTTTCACAAGAAGAGGAAATGTATAGAAAAGACAAAAAGAAGACTCCATTATTTGGAGGAAGAGGGGAAGAGGATCTCTCAAAGCTTATTTTTCAAACTATGCAGAGCATTAAGGGAGATCTCAAGAAGATGAGAAGGGAGATGTGTAGAGAATCTCCAAGGGAGTTTGAATCTGAAGAAAAATCTATATTTTCACATGATGAGTGTAAGCATGAAGCCACACATTATGATTCACAGCACAGTCATATGCCCATATCTACTATGAGGAAGATGGAAGAAGAATAAATGCCTATGATGGGGACTCTTCATGATTATTTGCAAGAATATGAATCTCAAACTAAGAGGTTCAAAGATCACATCACCTTCCAAGAGTTTTGCAAGATCAAGGAGGAAAGGAGCCACCAGAATGATGTGGGTAGATTATTTCTATCTAGTTTTGATGGTTGACCTAAATGTTCAGCTAGGGCTTGGGTGGAGGAGCTAGACACCTATTTGCAGCAACACCAAGTTTCAAATAATGAAGCCATGAAAGTTGTAGCGCTGCATTTTGGAGGTAAGGCCTATGCTTGGTGGATATTTGAGTCCTTTTATCTAAAAAATGCACATACATCTACTTATGAAAGTTCACAAGGATACTAGTGGAAATGTTTGATGAAAAACATTCTGAAACACCTTTGATGGAGCTAAACAAACCAAAACAAACAAAACTTTTTCACGGGATGGAAGGACCTATAAACTCAACTCCACTTTAGAAAACTATTGAAGAGGCTAACATCTTGAATAATACTTTTCTAGTGGCAAGATCTATATCTCATATTCTTGGACAAGTGGGCATGGAGATCCCTTTTTCAAAAGAGGATCCTCTTATTGAAAAGTTGCCCATTCATATTGAAGAGGAAGAGAAGGCTGGAGGAAACAACGTTGTCAAATCTAGGGCACATATAGCACCTCATGCAGAGGTAGATGTAGCACTTGCTCCAATAAGAGGAATTCTTGTATCATTGTAAGAAGTTCCTAAGGATTGCATATGTGGAGATAAAGGCACAATCCATGAAAAACATGTGCCATTATTGATAGATTGTGAAAAATTGCAGATGAAAGGAGAAGGTAGGGAGGAAGGTCAATATCATATGATTAGAAGCACATACCCCTATCTATTTCGGAATATTGATGTACAAAAGAGGTAGACTGATTTACAAAGTGAGGGTAGGGACAAAATTTTCCATTCATATATACAATCTACTCTTAATATTGATGTTTCATTGTAGGGAGGCATTCCACCGGGTAGACCACCAGATCAGGGGATGATGAGATATGCTTCACGCTTGGTTGCACCACTCATTGATTCCAGAGGGGTGAGGACCTTGGGAGGACTTGATACAACGTTGAGAGTCTTGGGTAAACTCAAGGAGAGGGGAGGCATTTTCCCAACATCATCATTACCCACTCTCATTTCAAATTTTGCGCTATGGCAGGAGTAGCATGGGAAGGATAGCAGCCTTCCAACTTGTACCTTTGGCATGACACATGTCAAAGAGGAGGACAACCATATGAAAAATATTCTTTGTGATAGATCATCAACACTGTCACTATAGAGGATAGATCCATATTGGAAATCCTAATCATTGGTGGATTATTCCAAGGATATTTTTACTTCTATGATATTTGATGACCAACTACATGAGGAGGGATATTCAGTCAGAGATGAGGTCATCTACTATCATGTTAGGATCTTCTTATCTAGAGCTTCCAAGCTCAAGGGGAAGTTACTACAAGCAGCTCATGAAGATTTTCTCTTCAGCCACACTTATTCTATGAGAGCATACCACACCATCATGGAGGGGTACACTTGGTAAGGCTTTGAAGAGGAGATCTATTAGCATTTGAGGAGATGCATGGATCATGTGGAGATGGAGGAGATACATAACTCTTTGGGGGAATTATCACAACCACCTCTTTCCTCTTTGAGAATAATAGGGGATTTATCTATGAGCCACTCCATTTGCATGAGCAAAGCATATGGTAAGGATATTTTTTGGTTGCATAATGATTTATATAGTGAATATGTGCATTCCTTAACCATATATGTGCAGGACATTTCTCCAAGAAGGATCATTATTCCTTTTAGACTTCATGGTATAATTGAGGCCATAAGCATCATTGATGATGGACACTCCATAGGAGGTCTTGGAGAGATGATATCTTATGTGTTAGTCATCAGTAATTTTCACTTGTTTAGATGACTAAATTCTTTGTCCAAGTTTTCTAGAAACAAGATTAAAGGAAACTTGTTTTCTTCTAGAAATCCCCTCAAACAGAAATTTTCACCTATCCCTCCTCTCTTATCTATAGTAGTCAATATATAATCCTATAAAGATCCCATCCTGGACTAATAAGCCTTACTATATCTATGATGTTTACCTTTGTCTATAGAATTTTACCTCAAATGACTAAGCCCTCCTATTTCATAAATTTCTCTGGCCAAGTTAAGCCAAATTTTCCCTTCTATTTTCCTGCTGCCCAAGTCACTATTGATGATAAAAGTGTGTCTAGAAAACCCTTCACAGTAATGACAAAGTGTCTAGGTTTATAGGTGATGGTGCTTAGGTAGAATATCTAAAAACGCTATTTCTTATTCAAAAACTCTATTTTTTAACCATCTGTCAAAATCCCTTTCCCAAAAATCTTGCAAACAAGTCAATTAGTTTTCCCTAGGTCATGCACCATCATTTTTATGCACTGATGTTTCATAGAGAATCAAGGGTAAAATCATGAGCAACAGAGCTGATGTTGTCATATTTCTAAAGAAGGCACTCAAACAACCTCCAAGGTGGCCCTCCTGGTCCAACAGTGAAAACTGCCAAGAATAAGCATTCATATCAAATGCATCTCTACAGGAATGTCTTGATGTTTAATATAAATAAAAAAAGAGCCAAAGAAAGGCACCAAATAGAGTTTTAGTTAGGTCATTGACAGTTTGAATAAAGGTACAATGAGCTGGAAGTCACAAGGAAAATCAATAGTTTCTCTACATAGATAATTCAGGGATTCCTAAAAGGTCTCAATAGGTCATCTACAGTGGTTAAAAGGCACAACAGTGAGCTGGAGACTACTACAAAGGTCTTTATGTCATTATAAAAGGTAACTTAATGCTTATAAAAACCTCTGTGTAAATCTCAAAAGGTCGGTAATATATGAAAAGACATGGTGCTTTTTGGCAAAAGATCATTAGGACAGGTTGGCCCTCAAAGCATAAATCAGAAAGGGACAACTACCCTTTTCCACATCCCTACAAACAAGACAAAAACCATCAGATGCACCATCAGGTAAGAGGCCAACTCATCACTAAATACATCTGCAACAAAGGAAAGGAAACATGCCTATTTTTAAAGAAAGCTAGGGTTTTTAAGGGAAATTTTCTTGGTTTCATGACCTCCATGATTAAAAATCAACAAGGCTCATATCCTGCTGTTCTTACACCTCCTCCTATCCTTAATATACCTTCACAAACATTTCCCATCACTCCTATCCCTCAAATTCGTCATTTCCTACCAAAACCTAGTCTATGACCGCAATTTGATACTTTTTAAGACTAGGCCTGTGTTTTTCCCTTTTGGACCCCTTCCCCTCACTAAATCCTTGAAATTTCACTTTCCCCTACTCCCTAACATTTGTCCCTATCCCCCAAAATTTCCCCAAGAATTTAGACAACCCTTAACCCCTTCATTCCATTCCCTCTACAAGGTAGTCCTAAAACCCCTACACCAAACCCTATTTTCCTCTTCCAACTAAACTAGGGTTTGATATGGAAAAGAGGCATAAGAGAAGAATATCAATATGTTAGGTCATATAAGAAATCATGAAGCCATACTAGCTCATAAACATCATGCCTCCATCATTTTACAAGAATTCATTCCAAGAGACAAGCTGTGTGTCACGCCCAGGGTGAGTTTTGCTTCAAACCGTGTTTCTAACCAAACGGAGATGAAATTGACAAAAGTGAGAGATTTTTTTGTCCATAATAGGGCCATGAAGAAAACCCTTCTTCCATTTTTACACAGATATCATGGTTTGGGAGAAATGTAAAAAATATAGGTGTCACGGGAGAATTTCTGCACTATTGGAGTGACCTTGGGAAAATCCAGTTTTCTCACAGATGGAGTATCCAAATGACTTGCTTCCTGAGTCAAATGAAAAATATACTTGAAGATATTTATAATGAGCTATCATGAACTCAATTTTGAATTTAGGAAGGAATCCAAAAGTGGTCTGCACCAGCACTCTGCATTTCTGCACCAACATTCACCTCTTTTGACCAGTGTTGGGAGAATCCTTTTTTGGACAGCCAAATGGAAACCAAATGGAAACAAGAAAGAAGTTTTGGAAATTAGACTCAACCAGATTTCCAAAAAGCCATCTCGAGTCCAATTAATACATTGGGAAGGCCTCCAAATCACTATTTCAAAAAGGCCTATTTCTGCGCTGTGCGCCTGTAGATGGACGCTGCGCACCTGAGTGAGAAAGCGCAGCGTTGCCGGATTTTCTCCAAAAAAATGCCAAATTTGTCTTTTTCTTCACAAAATTGTCTTTTCATCACACAAAATATCTACAAGAGGTATTCCTCATCAATTTATGCCTCCTTATCCAGTTTTTGAGCTGTAAAAATGCCTTTGAAGGATAAAAATGAATCTAGGGCATTTTGAAGAAAAAGGTTGAGTGCAATTGAAGTATTTCATCTTTGAAATATTCAGTTTGGTTGAGAGGTACTAAAACTCCTAAAAATTCCTCCTTAACCTTCATTTCTTCTATAAAAGTGCTGTTTGTTTGAATTTGAGAGAAAAATAGCATAGTCCGTATGTCTCCAAAAGGAAATGATGAGCATCAAAGGCCAAAAAGACAAGCTAAGAAGGGAGGCAAACCCAAAAAATTTGAACCTACAGATATCCAAGAAATCACTACCTCCCCCTCTGTGTTTTCCTCTTTTCAAGAATTGGGATGTTTTTACTTCTGCAATAAAGTACAAGAAATCAACAGCGATTCTCATTTAACTGAGTTGTTTGCCCTAAGGTTGCACATGAAAAAGGTTCACATAGAAGGTTTAAATTTTGAATTAGCTCCTAAATCTGTATCTAAAGCCACCAAAATCCCTTACATAAGAGAGAAATGGTTCAAACAATCATACCTTGACCTAATCCATTATCAGCATTTTCTAAAAGCCCAGTTATCAAGCTGCATGTAAAACCATTTTCCCTTTTTCACATCTGCTAGATAGGTATGCCCTCCTCATGAAAATTGTCATGAAATATTTTACCTGTGAAGGCAGGTTCTCCCAGGTCCATTTATATCACATTAGGCTCCTTATGCACTTCACCCGAACCAAGTTGCTAAACCTACCTTATTTCCTATGCAAGAGTATTGAAAAGATGTCCACCATTGTAAAAAAGAAACATCTAGCTCAGAAAAGGGAAAGCTTATTCCATCACTCCCTTGTCAAAGTCATTATCACTCACCAACTGGAGCAAAAAGGTATTTCTTGGGAAACCTTTATCGCTTCCAATGATTTCACCTCTTCATCTTCCATTCCATTGCCAATTATGTCATGCTCATCTCAGAAACCTCCTCATACCCCTTCTTCGCCATCCACACACTATGTCTCGCCTTCCTCTCATGAGTCACCCTCCCAAGCAAAAGCATCTTCCACGGATGAAAGTGAGCAGGAAGAAAATAGTCACAGTAAGGATGAAATTTATGATGACAAGGAACAACCTAATGAAGGAGAAAAGGAAAACAGTGAAGAAGGAGGCAACAAACAAGAAGACAATGAAGACAGCAAGAATGATGAGGACAACCAAACATAAAATAGTGAAAAGGAAAAGGCAAACAACCCAAAGCACAGTAAGGACAACAAAAATGATGAAGGCAGCAGTAAGGAAAACAATCAAAATAGTAAAATCTTAAACAAAAATGACAGTGGCACACATAAAGACCAAGGTCAAGAAGGAAGCAGTCACAACAAAGAGGAAAGTGATGAAAATAGTAAAAATAGCAAAGAGATGGATGAAGAAAGAGATAGCCTTGAAGAGGAAAAGACAGCATACCTAGGCATTTCTCACCAAACAGAAAAAGAGCATGACCTTCCTGATTATCCTCTTGGTGATGAGATCATTGCAAACATTGACATTAATGATCAGGGAGGCTTCCCACAACAAAGTGACAAAGAAATGCAAATAGAAAGTGTTGATGAGGAAAAAGATAGCCCTAAGGCTATAGGTGAACAAAATGAACAAGCCCAAATGTTGGCACCTTTTACCATTTCTCATCAGCAAGGTCAGGAGCATGTGTTGACTGTCTCTCAAAGGCAAGGGGCCATGCATCTTCCATCACAAACAGTGAGAGGCAAAACCACTCAAACAGTGCAAAGAAATGTCACCAGGGCATTAAGAATAAGAGTTAAATTTCCAAGGAAAGATAAAAGTGAGTTGCCAAAGAAAGCCAAGGGGGAGAAAACCAGGAAAGACAAAGGCAAGGAGAAAGTTGAAGAACAAGAAAGCAGTCATGAAAAGGAGAGGGAGTTTGAGCTAATACACTTGGACAGTGATGATGATGAAAATGAGGCAAGGATTCTTAGATCCCTCTTACAAGATTGGGATGCTCAATATAGAGATTTGGTGAATGATCTAGAAAGATCAAAAGTCCTTATCCATTTCTTACAAATTCGAAATAAGCAGATGAGCGGTCAGCTTGCTATTTATGAAGCTTGGATGCTCAAGTACAAAAGAGAAGCTTAGAAATCACAAGTGAAACTAGAAGAGTACATGGGTGAGTATGAATAAAATGATGAAGAGGAAGGACAAGTAAGAAAGAGGCCTAAGACTATGGGTCTTAGGAGAGCATTAGAAAATGAGAGAGAGGAAGAATCAGCCCGAGCACAAAAATTCCCTCTCACAAAGCTACTTGCCTTAGAAATTGAAAATGACAAATAATCTTGGCTAGAACGGGCAAACCTGCATTTAGGGGCCAAATTGGAGAAAGTAAACAAGGATTTAGGCTTACAAAGGAAGATGGTTCAACATTATAAAAAGTTAAATCAATTTGCTAGAAAAAAGCTCAAAGTTGCCCTTGCCCAAAGGAGGTGCCCGGCGTGAAAACATGGAAAAGGCCAATCTATACTTAGAATCTTGGCCCAATATTCACTACAGGTTTCCAAAAACCCTTGAGGGAGCTACTCACCAAATTTGGGAAAATTTGGACACCTTTTTGTTTTTTGTGAAATTTCAAGCCTAGGAGCGCAACACCCTCGACGCTGCACTTTTTCTCAGAGCATCTCCAGCAGGGGAATTTTATATTTTTGGATTTTTTGGCACTAGGGGAGTATGCTCATAAATTTTCAGATCATTTGGAGTTGTTTTGGTCCCTCAAAAGGTCCAAAAACAACCATTTTTTCACCTTTCTGCCACTGTTTTTGAGCAGGTGTTGCACTCCTGGTTTTTTGCACCTTTTCCACTTTTTTAAAGACTTCCAAAAATCATATTGAAATAAATCAAGTGTATTTGTAAAGTATAAATCCATAGCTTTCCAACGAGCTATCACAGGACCTTTTTCGACATCGCGAAGGCCTCCAAAACCTCACTGCAAAAAGGCCTATTTTGGTGCTGCGTGCCTGGAAATTCTACTAAAAAAGAGACAATTTTCTGCATTCCTATGTGATGACTGGGCCAAATGTGCGTTAGGCAAGTTTATCATATATTTCAGAGCCTAAAATTCAATATTTTTTCTATTTTGGTCCAAAAAGGATATTTTGAAAATATATTTTGTGCCTTGGACCTTGTAAGGCCTAAAGTACGATTTTAGAGACTTTGTTTGTGATAGCCTTATGACTTATAGTTTCTCTAGGGAGGTTTCCTCTCTTTGGCTTATATAAACCATGATGATTCATTGTAACGAGGAGGCGAACTTGACATGTTAAGAGCTTGACTACCTAGTTTTATGAGCTTGGAGAAAATATTGGTTTTATGAAGTGGATGAATGTCTTGCTTGGCTTGATGGTGGAGGAGCATTGTGTGCAGGATTCCATAGCTTGGTAAATGGTGATGTTTCCCTGATTTGTTTATGTCTTATTTTTTTCATGAATGTTTCATGCTTCTTATTTGTTGTAGATCATAAAAGTATAGATTGAGATATGCTCATGGAAGCACCTCAAACCTCCTGTTTATTACATCTTTGATGTTTTCTTCTTCTTGGTCATTATAAGGAATTCTTAACTACTCCTTAGGTCCACCAAGAAATTTTCATTCGTTTCATTAATGGTCAGTATGTTAGCTAGCAAATCTGATTCAAGGTATGCCCTGCTTCTTTGAAGTTCTCAAAACTCTATTTCTGAAACCTTTCTATGAAATACTGATTGCTTAGGTTAAGTCAAAGAGGTCTCATTCAATCTTGCCCTTTTTCCATGCTTACCAACTTGTTTCAAAGTTCCCAATAGTTTATAATATGTTTTTTAGGAGTTCCCTCTTCATATATTAAGTTATTTGTTGATCTTATATGTTTTCCCAACAGCTGAAGGTGAATTTCTAAAGTTAGGAGTTCTTATGCTTCTATGTCTCACCTGAATGTTTATCTTTCATGTTTATCAGTTTGAGTATTGTTCACAGATATTAATGGTTTTCCCTACCTCATGATTATTTGCTTTCAAACTATATATGTTTAATACTTCTTATTTTTTCACAAACATAATGTTCATTTCACCTCATACCTCACCCAAATGATCCATTGACCTTGCTAAATCGGCCCTGTAGTACACCTTTTCCATCATTTAGACATCCTTAACTTTATCTGACCCCATAGCCCTATTGATTTGATAAACTCTCTTTCCATTTGTCTTACTTGATCAGTTTTATCTCAAAAGCAAAACAAACCAAAATATACTTAACAACTATCCTAAAATCAAACATACAAAGTGAAAAAATTCACATCCTTCACATAATAGAGAGAGCCCTCTCTGAGTCTAGGAAGGATAGGTCCTAGGACTCCAAATATTGTTCTGATGTTACCCTATCATTTGGTTTACCTATCTGCAAAATTATGGGACTCCAACATAACGACGATCACGGTGGGACATTGAGTTAAAACATCCGAGGTATCCCTTAGGAACTCTCAAAGTCTCAGTCAAACTTAGAAGACTAAAGTATTGTCGAAAGAGTAGAATTTGGTTGTTTCACCATTCTAGAAAAATGATGGCTCAGCTGTAGGACACTCTCACAAACCCTAGGGCTACATAAAGAAACTCAGAAAACCCCAAAACATATTTAGATTGGTTTTTTTGTCATTATTGGTGGTGGACCATACACATATACCCTCAAAACAACTAAAAACATCCACCTGGCAACTCCACTAGCCTCCAGTAGTCCTATTACCCCACTAGTTCTTATAAACTCCCCTGGGAATCCATTAAGCAATCCCAATCATGTTGATGGTGGACAGAAAATTTCAAATCTTCCACCTGGCGACTCCACAACCCTCAATAGACCTAAAGACCCCACTAGTAGAGAACTCTAGACTGGTTGAAAAGATGCAGTGACCTCTTTCTGATAAACAAAGATGGATCCAAGTATGAACAAAGAGAAAAAACTAGAGATATTGATAAAAACATTTAGCAAACTGATGCATCTACTTGACAGGAAAGAGGAAAGGTATAGGGTTAAGGTTGGTGCTGCTTATTCAAAACAAAATATACTTCTTCCTCGGGAAAATAAAACTAAATCACTACAAAACAAGAAAAAAAAACAAAATATGCATGATGAGAAAGACTGCAAATAAGAGAGTAAAGAAGGCTGCCAAGTAGGTACTAATTACTTTCCTACATCTTGTGCTTCATTATTAGGAGAGAATTACGAGCAAGTTTCAAATAAAAATAGAGAGGAGTTCCCTAAAGAAACAATCAGCCAGGATGAAATCAAGTCTGAAATAAAGGATGAGATAACACATTTAGAGTCTCTACCCTTATGCTTCAATTCATTTCAGATTTTAAAAGGAAATTGGCACCTTGAGAACCTATCAGATGCAACTTATGAATCTCATGCTCAAAGTAACTATCAAAAAAATCAAGAAGAGTTGATAGAGGATGAAACCAATCAAAAAATGAAAGAACACCCGCAGGAACCCTCTAAAAACACAAGTGATGATTCATCATCTCTTCTAGGTGAGGCTCAAGAAGACATTCAGCCTCTAAATCAACCTTCACAAGAGAAAGAGGACTATTGTAGTTATTTCCAAGGAAAAATAAAAATGCCTCCTTTTTTAACTAAAGAAGAGATAAATCAACTTCTAAACATGCAGACGGCCTCTAAAACTTCATATGACCAAAAATTTTCTGATCATTCTCTTGCTAATATTGCATACCATAAGTCAGGAAATATATTTTTAAATCAATTCAAAGAGAAACAATCTAATAGTCCAATATGTATGGCTGGTGACATTACTTATATTAATGATTCTCCAAGGTTTGATCAATATATTGATGATTATGATATCCAAACAGAAGCTAACCTTGCAGAACCATCGGTAGTTGGTTTGTGGGAAGAAGATCAATATCATCAGCTTGAAAAAGGTAATCAGCCACTACAAGTCACCTATGACACTGATGAGGAAAGCCTTGAAAGTTTAAAAGTAAGCGAGGAGTCTCTGACTCTTTGCTCTACTTCACTTCAGTCCATCAGGAATAGTTTTCATGTGATTGGAAATCAACAGTATTCCAGTTTTGATGATGAGGTTGGGAAATCTAATGAGTTTCTTGAACCAGTTGTTAATAAAAAGCCTTTTCCTAAAAGGGATGAGGAAATCATTTGGGACATGGAACCTTCTTCAGCTTCAGATTTGCAACCACCAAGTCCCATTGAATTTCAAATTGCAGATGAAGGCTTGGAATTTTACAATCTCATAAGAGTTGTTGCACTTCTTTCTCAAGAAGATTTATTGCCAATAAATACTCCTACTAATCAGTATGATGGCCTTCACACTGAATTCATCCCAATCAATCAGAGCATATCAGGTATGCTAGAAGACAACATTGCAATCTATGATGAGTCTACCAGTTCAAATGATCATGAGGAAGAGGAAGAGTTTCTTTCCCAAAAGAGTCCTAAGCTCAACAAAGTGGATGAAGAAGCAGACCTGGGTCAAGCTTATTCTCTAAATCTCCAAGTATTGTTTCATGATCCCTTTGTTGATTTGTTAGAGACTTTTGAAGAGGGAGTAAAACATGTCAAGAGCAGTTTCATGCAAGGTTTGAAGAAAATTTTAGGCACTATTGTTCAAGCACAAGTGAGGTGCAAGTGGCCTTTTGATTTCTTCAGCATCCTCAAAGAGTTGAACCAAGGTCACCCATGCAATCATCTATTTGACTGGTTATATTGTAAAAGAGAGTTCACCAAATAAATGTCTATCATGTATAGGTTAGATTAGGATAGATAGGCATGCAAAATAAGCTCAGCCCTATGAGCATCTTTCTACCTTTAGTTTTATATTATTTTGACCAAAAAGAGAGAAAAAGTAAAAAACAAAGAAAAAATGAAAAAGAGGGCAGATTTGAAATGAAGGTATAGCCCCATACCCAAAAATAGTGATACTGAAAGTGTGCAAGTCTAAATGCCACTACTAGTGCAAAAAGAAATGTCTTGTTCAGGTATCTAGCCTAATCATAGCTGAACATGCTTTAAATTGATTGTTGATAAGTTAGTGAAAATAATGCTGGTCAAATTATGAAAGCTTGACTTTTCGAAGAAAGTAGATTAGGAAAGAAAGATATTGGTTCCATATGCTCAAAACAGAACCAAAGAGGAAAATAGGGATGAATAGAAAACTATGTATCTTAGCCTTGATTTTTCTAAATCTCATTTTGTACAAAAATAAACTTTTGTGTGCAGCTTGTTTTTATGCCACAAGCCCATGATAAATTAGACTGTCTAATCTTGATTTGGTCATGTTTTCAATTTCATGTTTTTTGCCTAGTGAATGAAATCCTGTCAAACAGCTTAACCTTGACAATTGAATAGTATAGATATAGAATCAAAGTAGCTTATTAGCTTAATCTGAACTCCTGGAAGATATAAGTGTAGAAGTAGATAGTTTGTTTTCTCTTTCAAAATAAAATTCCAATGGGTTTGCCAATTCAAGTGCACCCTAAGAAGAAAAAATGTTAGGCAAAGTAGGTTAGGTAGGTAAGGGTGAAGTTGAGCTAATCATGCCTTCGGTTACCAAGTACGCCATTTCAAGAAAGCGACGATGAAAAGAGAAAATTCCGCCCGATGGATGAGGCATTGGTCTTCAAAACCTGGAGATACGCAGTGCAGACACACGAGTCTTTTAAGTAGTGAACCCTAGGTATTAGTGTATTGTTGCTTGGTGGCCCAAATTCTTGTCCAGTTTTCTAATATTTCAAAGATTCAGGAACCATGTGGACCATGTTTTCTTCACCGAAATCCTCAGACGGAAGAAATATATATCCCTCTCTGTCAGAGTAAATAAATATATCCTTCTCTGTAAGATCAGTCACAGGACACAATATTTTCCTTCTATATGATGATTTCCTTCCTTCTTAGCATTTTATCAGGCTGTTCAGCCTCTGTTTCACAAATTTTTACTGACTGAGTTCAGCAGAGTTTTCCCTTCTTTCATTTCACCCAGATGCTATTGAAGAGGAAGTGTATATTAAGAAAACCCTTCACAGCAATGACAAAGTGTCTAGGTTTATAGGTGATGGTGCTTAGGTAGAATATCTAAAAACCTTGTTTTTTGTTCAAAAACTTTGTTTTTTAACCATCAATCAAAAGCCCTTTCCTAAAAACCTTGCAGACAAGTCAATTAGTTTTCCCTAGGTCATGCACCATCATTTTTATGCACTGATGTTTCACAGAGAATCAAGGGTAAACTCATGAGAAACAGAGTTGATGTTGCCATATTTCCAAAGAAGGCACTCAAACAACCTCCAAGGTGGCCCTCCTGGTCCAACAGTGAAATCTGCCAAGAGTAAGCCATCATATCAAATGCATCTCTACAGGGATGTCTTGATGTTTAATCTAAAGAAAAACAGAGCCAAATAAAGGCACCAAAGAGAGTTTCATTTAGGTCATTGACAGTTTGAATAAAGGTACAGTGAGCTGGAAGTCACAAGGAAAATCAATAATTTCTCTACATAGATAATTTAGGGATGCCTAAAAGGTCTCAAGAGGTCATCTACAGTGGTTAAAAGGCACAATAGTGAGTTGGAGACTACTACAAAGGTATTGATGTCATTATAAGAGGTAACTTACTGCTTATAAAAACCTCTGTGTAAATCTCAAAAGGTCGGTAATATATGAAAAGGCATGGTGCTTTTTGGCAAAAGATCATTAGGACAGTTTGGGCCTCAAAGCATAACTCGGAAAGGGACAGCTACCCTTTTCCACACCCCTAAAAACAAGACAAAAACCATCAAATGTGCCATCAGGTAAGAGGCCAACTCATCACTAAAGACATCCACGGCAAAGGAAAGGCAATATGCCTATTTTCAAAGAAAGCTGGGGTTTTTAAAGGAAATTTTCTTGGTTTCATGACCTCCATGATTAAACATCAACAAGGCTCATATCCTGCTATTCTTACACCTCCTCCTATTTTTAATATACCTTCACAAACATTTCCCATTACTCCTATCCCTCAAATTCTTCATTTTCCTACCAAAACTTAGTCTATGGCCGCAATTTGATACTTTTTAAGACTAGGCCTGTGTTTTTCCCTTTTGGACCCCTTCCCCTCATTCAATCCTTGAAATTACACTTTCCCCTACTCCCTAACATCTGTCCCTATCCCCCAAAATTTCCCCAATAATTTAGACAACCCTTACCCCTTCATTCCATTCCCTCTACAAGGCAGTCCTGAATCCCCTACACCAAACTCTATTTTCCTCTTCCAACTAAACTAGGGTTTTCTATGGAAAAGAGGCATAAGAGAAGAAGATCCATATGGTAGGTCATATCAGCAATCATGAAGCCATACCAGCTCATAAACATCATGCCTCCATCATTTTACAAGAATTCATTCCAAGAGACAAGCCATGTGTCACGCCTAGGGCCAGTTTTGCTTCAAACTGTGTTTCTAACCAAACGGAGATGAAATTGACAAAGGTGAGAGATTGTTTTCTCCATAATAGGGCCAAGATGAAAAATCTCCTTTATTTTTTACACAGGTATCATGGTTTGGGAGAAATGTCAAAACTACAAGTGTCACGGGAGAATTTTTGCACTGTTGGAATGACCTTGGGAAAATCCAGTTTTCTCACAGATGGAGTATCCAAATGACTTGCTTCATGTGTCAAATGAAAAATCGACTTGAATATATTTCTAATGAGCTATAATGAGCTCAATTTTGAATTGAGGAAGGCATTCAAAAGTGGTCTGCACCAGCACTCTACATTTCTGCACTAGCATTCACCACTTTTGACCAGTGTTAGGAGAATCAGCTTTTGGACAGAAAAATTGACACCAAATGGAAAACAAAAAGAAGTTTTGGAAATTAGACTCAACCAACTTCCCAACGAGCCATCTTGGGCCCGTTGGGACGTGAATACGACCACTTTTTAACATTTATTTCATCCATTTTTACTCTTCTTTATCATGTCATTTATTATAATTTATCATATAAATCCATTTTATAATGATTTATGTTCTTATAGATGAATATTATTTCTTCTCCTTTATTTTTAATAAATTGATGATTGTTATGTATAATTTTATAAATGATTGTTTATTAATATATTTTGTAATATCACTCACCATTTTAGCCTCCAAGATATTTGCGAGATTGAAGATTTGATTTCCAAATCATCATCAAATATTTCAACTCAGAAATTCGCTAGAATAAGAAGTGACATTTTTGCGGTTAAAATTCTGGGCAAATGAAGAAGAATATGGAAAATTCAGAACATGGGTTTTGTCCAAAACGAGCCCAAATAACTTTAGTGAAGAATGGTTTGCCCAAATTTAGCCTGTATTGAGAGAAACGTAGGGCTCTTTGAGCATTATTTTCTCAGATTTGTTGTTGCGTCCGTCCTCCAAATCTCAGCTACAAAGCCAAATTCGCCTTGCTCTTGTTGAAAGATTGTTGCAAATATATTTTCTAGTTGATCAAGTTGTTGGGAACAATCCAATATTGTTATGGGAGATCATATTTTCTATTTAATTTCTCCTCCTTCTGATTATAAAAGGAGAACATGTATTGTGAATTAGAGAACAATGGATGATTATTGAATTCCCTTTGTAACACTGTAATTCCTTGACTCTTGTGAGCAAAGAGAAACTAATGTAAAAGCTATTCATGTTTTATTAATACAAAGAGGCGTTCTAGTTCCATTCCTGAAGCTCTGCAGTAGCCCAGTGGCGCTTTCACCGACGGTTGAGGACCCGGCCCTAGTGGAGCAATCCGCTGTTTGTATTTCTATTCTTTTATCTCTGTTGTGTGAAGTGTGTCTATTGTTTATTTCGATTACAGAGTTGATTGACTGCTGTTAGATTGAATACAGATCCATTAACGAATTGCATTGCTATTTAATTTGCTGTTCATTTATCCTACTATCATTATGAAAGCTTTTCCGTTCTGTATTCGATTCTAAGTTATTATTCTTTGTGATTGATTGATCTACAGTATTGACCAGCGATAGATTGAAGTATTGAGATTAGTTAAGTTTGTAATTGTTTTTCAAATTATATTGCTTATTTCTGATTCATAGCTTTACTTTAGCAGATAGTTTGGTTACAGTTGTTGTGTATGCATAGGAATTACAAGTTGTTGTTCCTTTCCAGATTTTGTTCCTTTCAGTTATTTTCATCAGCACGAAGATTGAGTTTGCTTTCATTTCGATTGCTTTAAGATCACCAACTATAGAGGATAAAGGTTATTGCTTCCAAGTCCCCAGATTGGTTATCTTGCATCGATTTCTAAGGGAAAGAGTTATTGCTACTGCATCCCTGATCGATGTTTTGCAGTTTGATATAATTCAAGTTTCAGAGCATTCCCATTTGTAATTAGGTTCCTTTACAAGCATTCTTTTATTCTTGAATTTAGAATTCTGTACTACATCTTCACAGCATTGCTCTTGGATGAATTGTAGCCTCATACATAGTACACTCTTGAAATAAAAAGTTGCTCCCGAATTGATAATTAATGTGAGATAAATAGGTGTTAAAAAGATACATTTTTATACCTCAGAGACGATTCCGACATCGGAAGAGCCTCCAAAACAACGCTACTTGAAAAAATACCTGTTACTTGCCGTGTGCGCGCACCGTAGATGGATCTTTGCCTTTGGTGAGAAAGCGTGGCTTGTTCTTAGGATTTTTATGCAAAAAGGCCAAATTTTTTTTTCTTCGCCCAATTGTTTTTCATCAGAAAGATCTACGAGGTATTCCTTATCAATTTATGCCTCCTTATCCAGTTTTTGAGCTGTAAAAATGCCTTTGAAGGATAAAAATGAATATAGGTCATTTTGAAGAAAAAGGTTGAGTGAAATTGAAGTCTTTCATATTTGAAATATTTAGTTTGGTTGAGAGGTACTAAAAATCATGAAAATACCTCCTTAACCTTCATTTCTTCTATGAAAGGGTTGTTTTTTTGAATTTGAGAGAAAAATAGCATAGTCAGTATGTCTCCAAAAGGAAATGATGAGCATCAAAGGCCAAAAACGGAAAGCTAAGAAGGGAGAGAGAGCAACGATTTGAACCTACAGATATCTAAGAAATCACTCCCTCCCCCTCTATTTTGTCCTCTTTTCAAGAATTGGGATGTTTTGAATTCTGCAATTGATCCGGATTTATGCAGGAATGCAACAGAATAAACATGTAAACATAAATATAGAGATGCAGTGGAAATAACACTTCATTTCATTAATATCAAAGAACTGAAATTTGCTTACAGACAGAATGGAAATAAAACTAGCTAGGGCGCTGGTAGCTATCTCTGAGAAGAGATGTGGCGGCTACAGGCCTCTGAACTGAGTTACAATGAGGCTCGAGGGCCTGTTTATCATTTAGAAACAATGGGAAATCCTAAATAGCCAAAACCCTAACCCTAGGAGATGAAGCGCCAAAACTATGGGCCCCGTTTGGGTAAATTGGTGTTTCAACTTCCCAGGGGCGTAACTTTGGCATACGATCTCCGTTTGACGCGTACCATACCTCGTTAGAAAGATCTATCCGAGGACTACAAATTTGGAATGAGAAACATTGGTCCATGGACCCATGTTGCTCTCCGTTTTCCCAAAAAACGTCGTTTAGGGCCTCAAAACGGCTCCGGAAGTTTAGGACCCGAAAAACTGCTAAAAATAGTAAACTGTGCCAAAACTGAAAAAATGAAATAGACAATGGTGGAGCCCCGAGTGGAATAGGCGGGTGACCACCAATATCCACCTGGATCATTCCTCCCCCCTTAGGAAGCAATGGTCCCCATTGCGTTAAGTTCCTCCATGAGATGAGGAAATTTCTGCTGAACTTGGTCCCTGGTGAACCACTTTCCTTGGTGCAGGAGTTGGCCGGCTTTGACAACCCGATATAGTTGGATCTTCTGCTGGCGAGTGTTCTTGATTTGCATGTCCATGATGCAATCTGTGGTGGCCTGTTCCATGGTCTGGATTTAACTCGGTTGGTGTGAGTTGTTCTGCAATGTCCGAGGTGTCCAGTAGAGGTGGGAAGTAAGGACGAAGGCGATCCACATTGAAGACTGGGTGCAGACCAAGGAATGGTGGAATACTGAGCTCGAATGCATTGTTCCCTATAGCCTTGGTGATGGTGTACGGCCCGTATCGGAGCAGGCGAAGCTTGCGGTGGGGTCCAGTGAGGCGCTCCTTCTCCAAATGTAGCCATACTTTGTCACCCACCTGGAAGTTGTGTGGCACCCGGTGTTGATCATGGCGTTGCTTGTACTTGGCATTGGCTCTGTCCAATATATCATGAACCTGTTGGCGGATGTGTTGAATGCGCTCGATGAAGCTACTTACTTTGTCAACTTCAGACTGGACATGAGCTGAATTGGCCTGAGCAGCTGCAAATGGCATGGCTACGTCGATGGGACATAGTGGCTGGAATCCCAAGCCCACCTGAAAGGGGCTATGGCCGATTGAACTGTGGAGAGCCCGATTATAACTATGTTGTACATAGGGGAGGCTCTTGTCCCATGTGCGTGGATGCTTTGAATTGTACATGCGCAGAATGTGTACAATCATTCTGTTGACGACCTTTGTTTGGCCATCTGTTTGGGGATGGAAAGCTGTGGACTTGGTGAGCTTGGTATCCAACATCGACCAGAGGCTGGACCAAAATGTGCTGAGGAACCTGCTATCCCGATCTGATATGATAGACTGTGGGATCCCAAAGTGCACCCACACTCGTTCAAAGGAGAGTTTAGCAGTGGCTTCTACTGTGATATTCTTCTTACAGACCGCCATAATGGCCCTCTTCGAGAATCTGTCGACGACCACAAAAACATAGTCATTTCCCTGCTTAGTAGAAGGTGGGCCCGACATGTAATCCATGGAGATGGATTCCCAAGGTCGACTAGGGGTAGGTAGAGGAGTATATAGGCCTTGCTTCTTGATGGTCGGTTTGGCAATGGCACAAGCAGTGCAGGATCTGATGTGCTTCTCGACATCCTTTCGAAGGTTCGACCAATAGAAATACTTCTGTAGTATTGCTACTGTTTTCTCGACCCCGAAATGCCCAGCGACTCGACTGTAGTGTGATTCCCATATCATCTTGGCACGCTCGCTTGAAGGAACACAAAAGTGTCCCAGGTGACATAAAAGTGCATCTTGGAGGTGAAAATTTGGAACTTGCGTGCCCCCCAAGAGTGCCTTGTAAGTGTGGCCGAATTCTGGGTCACTCTCATAGAGAAGCGGCCAATCAGAAGTCTCGTGCCCACAAGAGTTGAACACGGTGGTGAGCGCCACGATCGGTGGTCGGCTGAGGCAGTCTGCAACATTATTGGTGCTACCCTTCTTGTACTTGATGTTCAAATGAAACTGTTGCAGATATGTGGACCACTTCTGATGGCGATCATTCTGCAACTTCCCTTGTGTCTGTATGAACTGCAGGGGCCGGTGGTCCGTGTGGATGATTGTTTCCTTCCCCAAAATGTAATGCTTCCATTGTCGACAAGCTTGCACAATGGAATACATTTCTTTGTCATAAGTGGGATACTTGTGAACTGTGTCAGACAATGTCTCACTGTGATATGCCACTGGATGTCCCTGTTGAGTAAGAACTGCCCCAATAGCATAGTCAGAGGCATATGTCTCGATCTCAAATGGCTGTTGCAAGTCTGGTAAAGTGAGCACTGGGGCAGAACAAAGGCGATTTTTCAATTCTGTGAACGCCTTCTGTTGAGGTTCCGACCAAAAAAAATTTTCTCTCGCTCCTCCCTTGGTGACTTGACTCAAGGGCCAAGTGATATGAGAGAATCCCAACACGAACCTCCGGTAGAAATTAGCAAGACCCAGAAAGCTGCGAAGCTCTGTTATAGTGGTTGGGGCTGGCCAATCCCGAATGACTTGGATCTTGGCTGGATCCACATGCACCCCCCTTTCATCGATAATGTATCCCAGATATTGAACCTGGGTCATGCCAAAAGTGCACTTCTCCAAATTGGCACACAGCTTGTGTTGCCGCAGTGTTTGGAGGACTTGTTGGATGTGGTGAAGGTGCTCTTCCCAAGTCTGGCTGAAGATCAGAATGTCATCCAAGTACACCACTACAAATGAGTTGGTGAATGGCCGCAAGATGTCATCCATCATCCTCATGAAGGTGGCGAGAGCATTCGTCAACCCAAAAGGCATGACCAGCCATTCGAAAAGGCCTTCCTTGGCTTTGAAGGCAGTCTTCCACACATCGGAGGGTTCAATTGGTACCTGGTGATACCCAGACTTCAGGTCAATCTTGCTGAAGTATTTTGCACCTTTGAGTTGGTCCAGAAGGTCATCAATCCGTGGGATTGGGTACCTATTCCGGACGGTGATCTTGTTCAGCGCGCGATAGTCAATACAGAGTCTCCACGTCCCATCCTTCTTCTGTACCAACACGATCGGGCTCCCACAGGGCGATGAACTTGGTCTGATGTGACCTTTCTGCAACAGCTCCTGAATCTGCCTCTTGATTTCATCATTCTCCAGAACAGAGCGCCGATAGATTGGTCCATTAGGTAGCGGCGCACCGGGGGTCAGATCAATCGAGTGTTTGACCTGACAGTGCAAAGGAACCCCTGTGGGTGAGGTGAATATGTCCCCGTACTCCTCCACAACCTTATCCATTTGTTGTTGTTGTGCAGAGGAGCCCTGTCTGGAGGTCGTGGCCACAGTCTTCTTCTTGCCCTGGGGGCGGATCATTAGGAAAACGAATTTCCTGGTTTGGGAAATGAGCTTACTGCATTGTTTTGCAGTAACCAAAGAGATAGCGACAGGAGGTGGTACCTCTGGTATCCTGTACAACTTATTTCCCAAAGTAACAATAACAGCACGAGGCCGAGACTCATACACATCATGACGCTTCCACAAGTATGGTTGTCCTAATAATACATCAGAAACATCAATAGGAGCAACGTCACATAGTACCTCATCCGTGAAGGGCTTGATGCTATAGGGAAGGCGACACTGCCGGCTGACGCGGAGATCTCGTCCTTGGTGAAGCCACCCGATGGTGTATGGATGTGGGTGAGCTGTGGTCGGCAAGCCCAACCGCTTCACGGCGTCTGCTGAAATGAGGTTCTTTTGGCTCCCCTTGTCGACAATGAACTGTACAGGGGAGCCCTTTACCCACATCTGGGAGTGGAAGAGACGTTCCTCCTCCTCTGGATCTTCCGGTTCCTCCTTCTGGACCTTTGTAGTGGCAACAGTGGCGTTGGGCTCCGCATCAATAATCTGTTTCCCCTTTTCATTCGCCTTTTCAGGTTCTGATTCAGAGTCAGAGCATGCATCTGACTCAGAAGCCCTCATCTCGGCCACTAGCGACTGCTTGGCCCGACACTCACTTGTGTTGTGAGTGGAGCTCTTATGGAACTCACACCACTTTCCCGTGTCCTTCTTTGGCTTTACGGTCTTGTTCTTTTCTTGTGGCTTTGACGGGTTGTCTTTAGCCGCCATGCTCTGTCCTTTGTTCTGCGGTTTGGGAGCACCTTTCCCTTGCTTTTGATTCGCAGATCCAAAGTCTCGTTTCTTTTGTTTGAATTTCTGCTCAATCATGGCAGCATACCGGTATGCTGTATCAAGCGAGGAGATGTCGAGGAACTCCATTTCCTCCTGAATGTATCTGTGCAGACAACTGCGATACTTTAGCACCAAATGTTTCTCTGAATCTTTGATACCCAAATTTGTGCGCAGGGTATGGAACAGATTCGTCGGCTCATGCACATCTTGATCCCTTTGTTGTCGCAGCGTGGTCCATTGTATGTACTTGTCCTCATAGCTCCCCACGGGATAGTACTGTTCCTTGACGACGTCTCGGAAAGAATTCCAAGTTGGTACGGCCGAGAACAGAGAGGGTTCTGTCTGGTCCTTGTTCTCACAGTAGGTTTCCCACCAGTCCTTAACATGGGGGGTAGCTTTGAGGAGTGCGAAAATAATCTTCTCCCGGTCTGAAAAGTCATGAACAGAGAAATATCCTTCTAATAGATTCAACCATCTATCTACGGCATCTGCGTCTATTTGACCCTCAAATATGGGAATGTCAAAATTTACTTGTACCTTAAAGGGAGTCGCAACTCCAGAGTGGCTACTGGATGCGGATGCGCCGCCGGTGGGCAGCCGTTGAAGGATCTGAGCAAAGCTATCCATCATCGCGTTCCTTTGTTTTTCGAGGGCCTCCTCGAGCAATATTTTGATAGGATCTCCTGCTCCCTCATCTTTCTTTTCGTCCCCAATGGGCGTCCGTCGAGGTTTGCGAGGCTGATCTTGCAAAGGTTCCACCAGATCAAGCCCTAGCTCCTTATACCCCGACCTCGTTGGGGACATGCAAAGAAGGATCGAGAAAAAGCAGACCGCTCTGATACCACTGATCCGGATTTATGCGGGAACGCAACAGAATAAACATATAACCATAAATACAGAGATGCAGCGGAAATAACACTTCATTTCATTAATATCAAAGAACTGAAATTTGCTTACAGACAGAATGGAAATAAAACTAGCTAGGGCGCTGGTAGCTATCTCTGAGAAGAGATGTGGCGGCTACAGGCCTCTGAACTGTGTTACGATGAGGCTCGAGGGCCTATTTATCATTTAGAAACAATGGGAAATCCTAAACAGCCAAAACCCTAACCCTAGGAGATGAAGCGCCAAAACTATGGGCCCCGTTTGGGTAAATTGGTGTTTCAACTTCCCAGGGGCGTAACTTTGGCATACGATCTCCGTTTGACGCGTACCATACCTCGTTAGAAAGATCTGTCCGAGGACTACAAATTTGGAACGAGCAACATCGGTCCATGGACCCATGTTGCTCTCCGTTTTCCCAAAAAACGTCGTTTAGGGCCTCAAAACGGCTCTGGAAGTTTAGGACCCGAAAAACTGCTAAAAATAGTAAACTGTGCCGAAACTGAAAAACTGAAATAGAAAATGGTGGAGCCCCAAGTGGAATATGCGGGTGACCACCAATATCCACCTGGATATTGGAGAGGTACTAAAACTCCTGAAAAGGCCTCCTTAACCTTCATTTCGTCTATAAAATGGATGTTTGTTTGAATTTGAGAGAAAAATAGCATAGTCAGTATGTCTCCAAAAGGAAATAATGAGCATCAAAGGCCAAAAACAGAAGCTAAGAAGGGAGGAAAACCCAACATATTTGAACCTACATATATCCAAGAAATCACTGCCTCCCCCTCTATTTTGTCCTCTTTTCAAGAATTGGGATGTTTTGACTTCTGCAATAAAGTACAAGAAATCAACAGCCATCCTCATTTAACTGAGTTGTTTTCCCTAAGGTTGCACATGAAAGAGGTTCACATAGAAGGTTTAAATTTTGAATTAACTCCTAAAGTTGTCTCTAAAGTGACCAAAATCCCTTACATAGGAGAGAAATGGTTCAAACAGTCATACCTTGACCTAATCCATTATTAGCCTTTTCTAAAAGCCGAGTAATCAAACTGCCTGTAAAACCATTATCCCTTTTTCACATTTGTTGGATAAGTATGCCCTCCTCATGAAAATTGTCATGAAATATTTTACCTGTGAAGGCAGGTTCTCCCGGGTCTAGTCATATCACATTAGGCTCCTTATGCACTTCACCCGAACCAAGTTGCTGAACCTACCTTATTTCCTACGCAAGAGTATTGAAAATATGTCCACCATTGTAAAAAAGAAACATCCAGCTCAGCAAAGGGAAAGCTTATTCCATCACTCCCTTGTCAAATTCATTATCACTCACCAACTGGAGCAAAATGGTATTTCTTGGGAAACCTTTATCACTCACAATGATTTCACCTCTTCATCTTCCATTCCATTGCCAATTATGACATCCTCATCTCAGAATCCTCCTCATACCCCTTCTGCACCCTCCACACACTATGTCTCGCCTTCCTCTCATGAGTTACCCTCCCAAGCAAAAGCATCTTCCACAAATGAAAGTAAGCAGGAAGAAAACAATCACAGTAAGGATGAAATTGATGATGACAAGGAACAAACTAATGAAGGAGAAAATGAAAACAGTGAAGAAGGAGGAAGAAAATAGGAAGATAGTGAAGACAACAAGAATGATGAGGACAACCAAACAGAAAAGAGTGAAAAGGAAGAGGCAAACAACCCAAAGCACAGTAAGGTCAGTAAAAATGATGAAGGCAACAGTAGGGAAATAGTCAAAACAGTAAAAGCCTAAACAACAATGACAGTGGCACAGATAAAGACCAAGGTCAAGAAGGAAGTAGTCACAGCAAAGAGGAAAGTGATGAAAACAATCAAAATAGCAGAGAGATGGATGAAGATAGAGATAGCCTTGAAGAGGAAAAGACAGCAGACCTAGGCATTTCTCACCAAACAGAAAAAGAGCAGGACCTTCCTGATTATCCTCCTGGTGATGAGATCATTGCAAACATTGACATTAATGATCATGGAGGCTTCCCACAACAAAGTGACAAAGAAATGCAAACAACAAGTGTTGATGAGGAAAAAGACAACCCTAAGGTTGTAGGTGAACAAAATGAACAAGCCCAAATGTTGGCACCTTTTACCATTTCTCATCAGCAAGGTCAGGAGCATGTGTTTACTGCCTCTCCAAGGCAAGGGGCCATGCATCCTCCATCACAAACAGTGAGAGGCAAAACCACTCAAACAGTGCAAAGCAATGTCACCAGGGCATTAAGAAGCAGAGGTAAATTTCCAAAGAAAGATAAAAGTGAGTTGCCAAAGAAAGCCAAGGGGGAGAAAACCAAGAAAGACAAAGGCAAGGAGAAAGTTGAAGAACAAGAAAGGAGTCATGAAAAGGAGAGGGAGTTTGAGCTAATACACTTGGACAGTGATGATGATGAAAATGAGGCAAGGATTCTTAGATCCCTCTTACAAGTCCGGGATGCTCAAGTTAGAGATTTGGTGAATTATCTAGAAAGATCAAAATACCTTATCCATTTCTTACAAATGCAAAATAAGCAGATGAGTGGTCAGCTTGCTATTTATGAAGCCCGAGCACTCAAGTACAAAAGAGAAGCTCAGAAATCACAAGTGAAACTAGAAGAGTACATGGGCGAGTATGAAGAAAATGATGAGGAGGTAGGACAAGTATGAAAGAGGCCTAAGACTATAGGTCTTAGGAGAGCATTAGAAAAGCAGAGAGAGGAAGAATCACCCCGAGCACAACAATTCCCTCTCACAGAGCTACTTGCCTTAGAAATTGAAAATGACAAAGAATATTGGCTAGAATGGGCAAACCTACATTTAGAGGCCAAATTGGAGAAAGTAAACAAGGAATTAGGCTTACAAAGGAAGATGGCTCAACATTATAAAAAGCTAAATCAATTTGCTAGAAAAAAGCTCAAAGTTGCCCTTGTCCAAAAGAGGCGCCCAACACGAAAATATGGAAAAGGCCAAGCTAGACTTAGAATCTTGGCCCAAGATTCACTAAATGTTTCCAAAAAATCTTGAAGGAGCTACTCACCAAATTTGGGAAAATTTGGACACCCTTTTTTTTTTTGTGAAATTTCAAGCCTAGGAGCGCAGCATCCTAGACGCTGTGATTTTTCTCAGAGAATCTTCAGCAATGGGCGTTTATATTTTTGGATTCCTTGGCACTAGGGGAGTATGCTCATAAATTTTCAGATCATTTGGAGCTGTTTTGGTCCCTCAAAAGGTCCAAAAACAACCATTTTTTCACCTTTCTGCCACTATTTTTGAGCAGGTGGTACGCTCCTCTATTTTTGCACCTTTTGAACTTTTTTATAGGCTTCCATAGATCATATTGAAATAACTCAAGTATATTTAGAAATTAGAAATCCATATCTTTCCAAGGGGCCATCACGGGACCTTTTTCGACACCAAGAAGGCCTCCAAAACCTCGCTGTAAAAAGGCCTATTTTGGTGCTGTACGCCTGGAAATTTTGCTAAAACAGAGACAAATTTCTGAATTCTTGTGTGATGAATGGGCCAAATGTGCATTAGACAAGTTTATCATGTATTTCAAAGCCTAAATTTGATTCTTTTTTTCTATTTTTGTCCGAAAAGATATTTTAGAGAGATATTTTGTGCCTTGGACCTTGTAAGGCCTCAAGGACAGTTTTAGATATTTTGTTTTGGCCAATGGAATTCTTGTTGCTCTAGGGAGTTTTCCTCCTCTTTGGCTTATATAAACCATGAGGATTCATTGTAACAAGAGGCAGAACTTGACATGTTAAGAGAAATACATAGTTTTATGAGCTTGAAGAAAATACTGGTTTTATGAAGTGGATGAATGTCTTGCTTGGCTTGATGGCGGAGGAGCATTGTGTGCAGGATTCCATAGCTTGGTGAATGGTGATGTTTCCCTGATTTGTTTATGTCTTCTTGCTTCCATTAATGTTTCATACTTCTTATTTTCTGTATATCAACAAAGTATATCTTGAGATATGCTCATAGAAGCACCTCAAACCTCCTGCATATTACAACTTTGATGTTTTCTTCTTCTTGGTCATTATAAGGAATTCTTAACTTCTCTTTAGGTCCACCAAGAAATTTTCAATTGTTTCATTAATGGTCAGTATGTTAGCTATCAAATCTGATTCAAGGTATGCCCTGCTTATTTGAAGTTCTGAAAACTCTATTTCTGAAACCTTTCTATGAAATACTGATTGCTTAGGTTAAGTCAAAGAGGTTTCGTTCGATCTTGCCCTTTGTCCATGCTTATCAACCTGTTTCATAGTTCCTGATAGTTTGATATATGTTTTTTAGGAGTTCCCTCTTCATATATTAAGTTATTTATTCATCTTATATGTTTTCCCAACAGCTGAAAGGTGAATTTCTAAAGTTAGGAGTTCTTATGCTTCTATGTTGCACCTGAATGTTTATCTTTTATGTTTATCAGCTTGAGTATTATTCATAGAGATTAATGGTTTTCCCTACCTCATGAGTATTTTCTTTCAAACTATATATGTGTAAGAATTATTAGTTTTTCACAAACTTAATGTTCATTTCAGCTCATACCTCACCCAAAGGATCCATTGACCTTGCTAAATCGGCCCTACAGTACACCTTGTCCATAATTTAGACATCCTTGACTTTAGCTGACCCCATAGCCCTGTTGATTTGATAAAATATCTTTCTATTTTTTCCTACTTGATCAGTTTTACCTCAAAACCAAAACAAACCAAAATATACTTAACAACTAGCCTAAAATCAAACATACAAAGCCAACAAGTTCACATCCTTCGCACCATAGAGAGAGCCCTCTCTGAGTCCAAGAAGGCTAGGTCCTAGGACACCAAAGATTGGTATGATGTTACCCTGTCATTTGGTTTACCAATATTCCAAATTACGGGACACTAACATTATGTAGGGTATGCTCCATTTGAACCATACACCATACACCTTCTCCAAACTTGTGAGGAGATTGGGGCAGCAAACAAGTGGTTGGGAAACCACACATCATGCCATCTTCTGATTATGTTAGGAGTAAAACTGCGCTGGTTGCACTTGAGGGACCATTGTCCTTCTCCCTTATTACATATGGCAGCTAGCATGATTCTAATTATGATTCCATATGCTGATGATGTCCTTATTTTTGTTGGGAACATGTTTGGAGGAGAGACACATTGGTTGGATGTGTCCATAGGGAATGAAATTTCCCACACCTTTTATGCTTCATGCTTCAAGAGGAGCATGGGAGATGATATGTCCACTATAGTAGATTACTTATTTCTTTATGAGGTGGGCCATATGATTTTTTGGAGCACTTGGGATATGCCTCTCATGAACAATTGGGAGGAACTTTTCTATGAATTGCCATGTTGCAAGGTGATTCATTTCATTTGGATGATAGCATGGAGATGGGAGTCCCTCTTTGGGAATGAGATCCCTTATGCTTGTCATTACTCCTAGCTTGAGGAGGCCATTGGATAGCAAGAAGGTTTCCACTTACACCTTCCACATTTTCATGATGTGAGCCATTTGGTTTTGCATACTTGGGAGGAACCTTTGGTGGATAGATTTATTGCAGATTATCTGAGTAGTGATGAAGAGGCCACAAGAGGAGGAGGGGAGGAATTTTGCTCCACCTTTACAGTTTCTTGAGGAAAAGCAACATTTTGGAGGGGAGGAATGTAATATTCCAAAAGTTTAGCCTTCAGCTAAATGGAATATTATAGTTTGTTTTATCACTAGGTAGGTGAATAAGTGGGTGGGGAGGCCCATAAATCTCCTTAGCAACAATAAAAACACTTCAAGTGTGAAAGGAGACCTTTTAAGCAGCTAAATAAAGCACCTCCAAGTGTGAACAAAGGTTGGATCATGTTGATTCAATCAACTTTGACCAAGTCAACAACGCTGTTATGGAGGAGTGGAGATTAAATGAGGAATAATGCAGTTTTGGAGGGAGATTGATTTCATGACAGAAATGACCTAATTGAGTGGGGCCAAGGGCAAGGAAGCTCATAATCTATATAAGCAAGAGGATGGAAGCCATATGGGGTATTTCTTGGATTATTATTTTGTATATGGTCTGTTTAGACTACTTACATTCTTTAGCTGTTTAGTTCATATTGTTGTGTTGTTTAGCGCCGGGTGTTCCCGAGAAGGAATCCCACCTCTTTCCTTAAGAGGCCTATTGGAAGAGCATTGCATTCATTTCCACATTAAGGTTTTGAGGCCAAGCTACAACTTTCTTCATCAACGCAGTTTTTGCAAGGTATTGTGCTGTGTTGTAGGGTGTTGTAGTGGAGGGTTGAGAAACCCATTTTTTGAGCTAGTTTCTCATAGGAGGAAGGATTCCTTCTCTTGGGAGATAAGTTTGGGAGGCTCTTGAACATATTTCAGATATTTGGCACCAGGCAAACTATTTCCCATTATTTCTAGCGCTGTTCCACCTAGGAATTGCATTATTTTGGAGGGCAGCTTCAGTGAGGGATCTTATGGCTCCTTGGGAGTGTTTTCCTGTGATTGAAGGGTTCATCCTTTCATTGGAGGAGACCTTTGAGGGGATCTACATTAGATCTACAATATTTCAGCCTCCTACACTCATGTTCTTCAGTTTTCAGTGAATCTTCAGCTCTAGGGCTTTAGATCCCATCTTATGCAGGGTGTATTTCTGAAAACCCTTTCCGGGTTCTTTGTAGGAGTTTGTGTAAAGCCTAGATCTGTATTTTTCATATCTTTTGAGGCATATAACAGCCCTACATATTTTGTACATTAATTTCTGTAGCAGTGTATTTATAACTGTGTTTTATCAGTCTTCCGACATTTTGTATTGTAGCAGCAGTTCATATTGAGGAGTGATTTCTTGTGGGAGGCTTGTTTTCTCATTGTATATGATTCATGCCTCACTATTTTGTATGGATTTTCTGATTTAATACATGATTTTATGTCTCCATATTGGTCTCTAATGTTAATGAGTTGATTTACACTATTATTTCCAGTTTTATGTTCATATATTGCTGCTTTCCCATTTGGGAATATTACAAAAATTGTGCATACTTGTTGTTGTGGATCTGGAACATATCCTAAGGAAGTAGAAGGTACATCTCCCAAGGAAGAAGAAGGTACCACCATCCCAAAAACATCGGACGGAATCAAAATCTGTTAATTTTTTATATTATATATATGTAGATGTACATGTGTGCACAATTATTTATTTTAAAAATATCACTTAAAAAACACTAACATTTGCCAACATATCTTGATGGTGAGACCCATCTTGATTGTTTGAACCAGAGGCTCTGAACGTGATATTAGCATTTTCTTCATTCATCAACTGCGAAAAATGCAAATGGTGTTAACATATAATGATAATTTTTTTTTAGATTAGTGTATACAAATAAATGTATGTATATATATGTATTTATTACAAATTGTACATGTGTTAAAATAATTTAACCCTAACGATTAACACATACCGTTCCCATGCCCTCTTCCTCATGAACAATTAGGTCATGCCAACCATTGCGACAATTGTTTGCATATGTTTTGAGATCTTCAACACTCATGTTGTCAATCTCTTCATCTGTATAATACACAAAATTAACACGTGCATTCTCACGTGCTCTTTTCCGATTCAGACAAACATCGACTCCACTCAATCCACTGTGAACATTGTCGATGATGGCATCGATTGCTTCTCGACTAATTTGAGAAGTGGCTTCCATCTCTGACTGCAAATTTTTGACACGAAAAGGTCGACTAACCAATGGTGGCTTAGGATGAGGCAACTCAGCATCACGCCTAGCACCCCTACGGTCACACAATCAACCTTTCCCAGGAACAAAAAATTCAGAAGGAAGGTCATTGTAATTGGGTTTCATTTGCAAAAAGAATTCTGCATAAAATAATTTTGAAAAATAAAGTGGAACATCGTCGTTCCATGGGAGTCTTCCATGGGTGTCAAGGTGTCTATCATACAAATAGTGAACTATATCAGGGTGCTTGAAATATTGCACCTTCAACATCTTTCTTTTCGGCCCTTCTTTAAAATTAAACATAGACTTTTCCATTGTTGTTGTAACTCTTTCTTTAACAACCTCCCATTTATCGGGACCCGTCACTGTTTCCTTTCTTTTTCTCATGACTTCTATAAAAGTATCAGTGGTTGGCCGAAGCTTTCGGTACACATCTACTAGTTCACCTAAAGATTGTGTAACTATTTTCAAGCTTTGCCAACTCTCAGTAGGTAGAGTCAAAGCCACGAGATCTCTCTGCAATTTTGCATGAAGATGTTGACACCTTTCTAATGTGCATTGCTACATGTTTCTTTCCCAAGCTATATCGGAAATGTCAGCCGGATAAGTCGTGGTGGGTGGACAACCTTCTTCTTGAATGAAGCGTTCTTCCCTACGTCTTTTTTGACCAACATTTGGAGCATTTTCAACATTTGCATCAATATATAAAATTTTGTATATTATAAAAAACACATGTAAACAAATTCGTACAATTTGAATGAAAAAATATTCAAATTGATGGCCACCTCAATATGGTTGGCTAGCATCTTGCCCACCCTGAGACTGTTGAGAACTAGAATGACCCTACTGAGAACCAACACGACCATCCGTTGATTGGCCTCTAGGGGAATAAATATCACCACCTTCACGCAACCTGCTAGCACTTATTTTTGGCCCTCTAAGGGGATTTGAACCACCACCAACCTCTCGAGACGAGAGACAAGCTTCATAAAAAAATATGAATTTATAATCAATTGAAAAATACACTCATACATATAAATACATGTACATATTCATTGATTAAATTTCGTGAACCATACCATGAATGGGTGAACCATGGACATGCTCCATTGATGGAGTAGAGACCCTTCTCATCTTAGCGCCTAAAAAATAAAAAATGAAACTTATTAAAAACTAATTTAACTCACAAATTTTATAAAAAATCAATTCCATATGTACACACATGTATGTATATGTATGGAGATTTAATATTATATTCAAATACCATGAACATCCCTCGATCCTTGATCCCCCTCTCTCGTAGAGATATGGGATTCTGTTGATCTTCGTCGTTCATCCTCCATAATATATATATATATATATATATATATATATATATATATATATATATATATATGTGGTGGACATTTACAATTATTTTTTAAAATTACTATTTAAAATAAATTCAAAATAAATTTCAGAAAATTAATCTAATTTAGTGTACAAAAATTATGTAAAACACAACTTTCAAAGCAATAATTGATGTGTGAAACTCAATTTAAGCAAAAAAAATTATAAAAATGTCAAGTTCACCAAATTGCGCTTTACATGGTGGGAGCATACTTGGTATAAAATTGAAAAAAACACATGGTCATTTAAAAAGAGGCATGAAACTCCATTTAAACAAATTTTTTTTGAAGTCCTCGCATTTAAGTTTTATAAAAATGTGAAGTTCACCACTTGTTGCAAATGTGAAGTTCACCAAGTTGCACTTTACATGGTGTGGTGGGAGCACACTTGGTATATAATTGAAAAAAACACATGGTCATTAAAAAATATGCATTTATAAGTACAAAACACACACATATCCAAGATATGTTACAATGTCCATCAATAAATTTTGAAGGAGAGCGTCTCAACACTAATTCATCTTTGAGAGATAAATCTTGAATTTTTGAAGAAGATTGTCTCAAAACTAATTCATCTTTTAGAGATGAATCTTGCATTGGCATTGCCCCATATGATTCTAATTAATCTATTAATTAATCTTTGATAGATGAATCCTGAATTGGCATTGCCCCACGCAATAGATCAGCAGACATATTATTCACATTTGTACAATGTCTTATACTAAAATATTGAAATTGGCTAACAATATTGTTTGCTATTCCATGCAGTTCTCTTAGCCTCTCCTTCTTAATTTGGTACACGCCATTCATCTGGTTGCACACAAGTTCAAAATTGGTGAAAACTACAATTCCATTTGATCCATACTCCATAGTTGTTCCCAAGACTTCTATCAATCCAATATAATATGCCTCGTTGTTTGTTGTTCTTCCCGGTATATTCATTTTTCTTTGGACGAATTTTTTAGTCACAATATTGGAAAGCACGTATGTAATCATTTCTTTCCCTGGATTGGGATAGCAAGAAACATATATGCATAATTTCCATTTTTCAACCATATTTAGTGGTTTTTTTATTCCAAAAAAAAAAAAAAAATTCAATAAAAATATATATTAAATTGAAATTTATTGCAAATGCATGAGACAAATGACATGTGCATGGTTTATCTTAAAGTTTGACTTAAAAATTTTATAGTAGAATTCACATCTAGAATTAATGGGAGGAAGCCTTTAGTTTGTGGGAGAAATTAATTTTATGCATTTACTAAAACAACTAGCTATGTCAAAAGTCACACCTTTATGAGTTTGTGGGAGAAATGAAATAGAAATGACACATGCCTTAAAGTTTTCCTAAAAGTTTATGGGAGAAGGGAGAAATGACACATGTACAAGGTTTTCCTTAGAGTGGTAGTGGTTTATGGATATGAAAATGAAGAACTTCTATTTAGATCTGTTATAGAGATTGGCTGTAGGGGCATTTACTGGATATGTCACCTTTGAGAAAAGATGAGATCCAGAGGCTACCTGTCCCTTTACAGACTCTGCCTTTAGAACTTGCATAAGTTAACACTCAATAGACAGACTAAAATCCTATGGAAATTCAAAATCCTATGAGAGTTCAACTACTTTAGGTTCAATTTTTAGGCCTTAAAGTTTGAGAGAAATGACATTTACATGGTTTGCAAAATTATTTTATGCACTTACAAAAAACATGCTTTAAAGTTAATGGGAGAAAGCCAACATAACATGTATGCTTTAAAAAATTTGTCTAAGAATTTATGGGAGAAATGACACATGTACACAATTTTCCTTAAAGTGGTTGTGGTTTATGGATATTAAAATGAAGAACTGCTATTTAGATTTTTTATAGAGATTGACTGTAGGGGCATTTACTGGATATGTCACCTTTGAGAAAATATGAGATCCAGAGGCTACCTGTCCCTTTACAGACTTTGCCTTTAGAACTTGTAGAAGTTAACACTCAACAGACAGACTAAAATCCTATGAGAGTTCAGCCAATTTAGGTTCAATTTTTAGGCCTTAAAGTTTGACAGAAATGACATTTACATGGTTTTCAAAATTATTTTATGCACTTACAAAAAACATGCTTTAAAGTTAATGGGAGAAAGCCAACATGACATGTATACTTCAAAAACTTTGCCTAAGCATTTATGGGAGAAATGACACATGTACACAGTGTTCCTTAAAGTGGTTGTGTTTTATGGATATTAAAATGAAGAACTTCTATTTAGATCTGTTCCAGAGATTGACTGTAGGGTCATTTACTGGATATGTCACCTTTCATAAAAGATGAGATCCAGAGGTTACCTAGTCCTTTACAGACTCTGCCTATAGAACTTGTTGAAGTTAACACTATTTATCCCAATTATACCCTATGAAGTGTGTAGAGGACCCATGGAATCACTCACACTACTTTACGTAGACATAAGGGTGTATAAGAGTGTACTAAGTTCAAAAATATTGTCATATTATTGGATATCTTTCCCAAAAGCCCAAATGTACTCCTTAAGTATATGTGGGGTCTATATAACCATCTACAAAAATAAGTGATTATTTCCAAGCTAAGGATAATGTATGAGCCATGTGTATATGCACATTATCTCGAAACCATAGGCAAAAATAAATGGTACTTCAGTGGTTTGAAGAAAAAATAGCACCAAGAAGGGAAAATATCATAATTATATGTTAATGTGCATGTGTTTTACATTGAATGTTTTTCATTTTATTAAAAATCTATTTGAAACAATTAACTATATAAGGTTAAAACCTATGTTTTGTATCAAATTACTTTTGGTTTCAATGGGAAAATTTTATGGCTAATGTGCTTTTCTCAAAATGTGATAGACCCCATTAAAATAGGAGATATACCGAAATGATTCCTATGGTGTAATAAAATAGTTTCAAGTAGTTTAAAAATATAGATGCATAAATTCAATGAGCATAGTTTTGAGATATAAAAGTCCAAAATGGAATAGTTGTTTGTGAACAAATATCAGTGGATCACTATGGATATATCTGCTTCATTAAAAGGGATTTTTTTAGAAGGATGTCCAGTAAGTTGGAAAGAAGGGAAAATATCACAATTACATGTTAATGAATGTGTTTTACATTGAATATTTTTCATTTTATTAAGAATCTATTTGAAACAATTACCTATATAAGGTTAAATCCTATGTTTTGTATCAAATCAATTTTGGTTTCAATGGGAAACTTTTATGGCTAATGTGTTTTTTTCTCGAAATGTGATAGACCCAATTAAAATGGGAGATATATCGAAATGATTCTTATGGTGTAATAAAATAGTTGAGTAGTTTAAAGATATAGATGCATAATTCAATGAGCATAGTTTTGAGATATATAAGTCCAAAATGGAATAGTTGTTGGTGAACAAATATCAGTGGATCACTATGGATATATTTGCTTCATTAAAAGGGATTTTTCTAGAAGGATCGACTAAGTTGGAAAGAAGGGAAAATATCACAATTATATGTTAATGTGCATGTGTTTTACATTGAATATTTTTCATTTTATTAATAATCTATTTGAAACAATTAACTATATAAGGTTAAAACCTATGTTTTGTATCAAATTAATTTTTTTCTCAATCAGAAACTTTTATAACTAATGTGTTTTTCTCGAAATGTGATAGACCCCATTAAAATGGGAGATATATCAAAAATATTCCTATGGTTTAATAAAACAATTAAGTAGTTTAAAGATATAGATAAATAAATTCAATGAGCATAGTTTTGAGATATACAAGTCCAAAATGCAATAGTTGCTGGTGAACAAATATTAGTGGATCACTACGGATATATCTGCTTCATTAAAAGGGATTTTTCTAGAAGGATGTCCACTAAGTTGGAAAGAAGGGAAAATATCACAATTATATGTTAATGCATGTGTTTTACATTGAATATTTTTCATTTTATAAAGAATCTATTTGAAACAATTAACTATATAAGGTTAAAACCTACGTTCTGTATCAAATCACTTTTGGTTTCAATGGGAAACTTTTATGGCTAATGTGTTTTTCTCGAAATGTGATAGACCGATTAAAATGGGAGATATATCGAAATGATTCCTATGGTGTAATAAAATAGTTGAGTAGTTTAAAGATATAGATGCATAAATTCAATGAGCATAGTTTTGAGATATATAAGTCCAAAATGGAATATTTGTTGGTGAACAAATATTAGTGGATCACTATGGATATATCTGCTTTATTAAAAGGGATTTTTCTAGAAGGATGGACTAAATTGGAAAGAAGGGAAAATATCACAATGATATGTTAAGCATGTGTTTTACATTGAATATTTTTCATTTTTTTAAGAATATATTTGAAACAATTAACTATATAAGGTTAAAACCTATGTTTTATATCAAATTACGTTTGGTTTCAATGGGAAAATTTTATGGCTAATGTTTTTTGTCGAAATGTGATACAACCCATTAAAATGGGAGATATATCGAAATGATTCCTATGGTGTAATAAAATAGTTGAGTAATTTAAAGATATAGATACATAAATTCAATGAGCATAGTTTTGAGATATATAAGTCCAAAATGGGATAGTTGTTGGTGAACAAATATCAGTGGATCACTATGGATATATATTCTTCATTAAAATGGATTTTTCTAGAAGGATGGACTAAGTTGGAAAGAAGGGAAATATCACAATTATAAGTCAATGCATGTGTTTTACATTGAATATAAAAGGTTTTTTCTCTCTCTCATTGTTTGAGTCCTGATCTTATAAAAGGTTTCCACTAAATCCATTCCCTATTACTTTTCATGTGAACCACATTCCCAAACCCACCCATCTATGTACCTAAGAATTTTTTCATGTTTTTCAAATATCAAAACATCTGCTTGTGAGCCTAGAGAGTCCTCTGATGCATCTTGGAGTCTTACAACTGGTCATATTGAAACAAAACCACTATAGGGTTTGTTAGCCATCAGTATTTTTTACATGTTAGTGATGACTATATCTACAGCTGAGTTTTCTAGAAATTGTTTTCCTTATGTCAATATGTCATCTAGAAAACCCTCCTAAAACTTTTTTTCGCCCTTCTACTTTTCAGTCTGCCCATGTAGAAATCAAAACCTCATTATCAATATCCTACCTAGCTTCAGCCCTACTGGTCTGCCCATCAGCTTTAAAAGAAAAATCCAAATCTGTTTCAAAAGTCTCCCCTATGTTAGGAAGTGGTGCTTTAAGACATTTTACCCTTGGCAATCATCAAAAAGCCAAAAAGCCTCCATCTGTCACAGACCAACCATGACTGACCTCCCACTCTGCAAATGAAATTGACAAACAGCTCTAAGTCGCGCCACTCACATCCCCTAGATCTTAGCACTACATAAACCCCAATCTCAAGCTGACTATTAGGTGTTTCACAGTGTTCTATGGTTTCTACAAAGGCAGGAAATATAATTTCATCTCAGGAGTAAATGCTTGAATCTACAGTTAGAGGAACAACTGCTTCTAAATGTATCATAAGCCTGAGATATGTCTGAAAAATAGAAAGTCACTCATCAAGACCCTGCAGTTTTCCTTCCAGTATGAAAATCACAGTAAGAAAGGGACACCACTGTCTCAGCAAACTGGTAAATTGTCATGGCCCAGAACCTCCTTCATTTACAAGCAGAGGGTTAGGGCACCTCCTTCATCTACAAGCAGAGGGCGCTGGCCAGTATTGACTTAAAGGATTGCAGAAGCCCAGGTTTGCCTTTTACTGAACAGTGAAACAACAACTCCAGGTTTTTCTGAGTGAGTGATGATCATAACAGGGATAGAGCCTGAAATATGCAAGTTCAAAGGAAAACAGAGTTTGGTCTGATAAAGGAGGTCATTTGAAGTTTTCAAATTATGTTAATTGTTAAACTTTAGAAAGGAAGGTCATTAGTAAAAATTCCAATCATAAGCAGCCTGCTTGTCCACAAGATCAAATTTAAGAGGTGCTGACAAAACATGTCATTACACAGGCAGAAGGAAAGGTGTTTTGTTTTTCAAAAGGCACTGACCTCCATAGTCACAGAGACTATCCTTCAAATAATTTGTCATGAGATGACCAAAACAAATGATGACATCTCAGTTTCCCTCAGAGCAGTACAGTGAGACAGGGATACTTTGACTAGGGTTTTTCTGAAGCATAGTGGTGATTGCAAACAGAGGTGCCAGTGTTGATGTTTTTTAAGTTGATTGCCTATCATCATAATCCAAGCAAATCCTTGTCATGCAGCATTATCAAATAATCTTCAGATACTTTTCTCAGTGAAGCGCCTCCTCCATTTATGAGCAGATGGCCAAAGCATTGCAGGTTGTTGAAAACTGATTGATCTAAAGTGCGGTGGAAGGATACAAAGAAAGTAAATAGAAGTCATTGCACAGAGAAATATAGTGTGAAAGCATGCAACCAAAAGATGGCGCTTACAGTCCAGGGAGAAGCTTATAAATCACCTGGAAGCAGCAATTATCAAACAAATTGGAAGAACACAGGCCATCTCCTGTTAAGTAACAAAACAGTTTTCAAATGCTTCTTGACAGATTTTGGATGATTTTTCCTTGTTAAAACATCACCTAAAGTGTCAAATCAGGGGACAGAGTTGAGCTTTGGAGCGTTTCTCTTACAAAAAGACCAATGCACTAGTCAAAGAAAATATTAGGGAAAAACAGTTGATAAAGCACTTAGAGGAAAAAATTTGTCCAAACCAAGTTTAAAAGGGTAAGCTATTTCCTCTCAAAGGTCAGAGACAGCTATGCTGTTCAAGAATCAGAAAGTATAAAAGTTATTGAGGCAGCATTTCAAATTCTTCTGCAACCAGGGGTCCTACAAGTCAGTCTACAGGTTCATCAAGTACAAGAGTGATTTGGCCTATTTTCAGTTTCTGGAGAAAGATTTTAAAACAAGTATAGGCATGTTCATCATAAAAGAGAAAGGGTACCATATCAGTGCATCTTGAGTAAAAAGAAGTATCAAAGAAAAATTCCCTTTTCAAATATACAAAGGTGAATAGAGAATAAGCAAGTACAACTGCATTTTGTACACACAGTTAGAAAATAGATTTAAAGGACACTTGGCATTTAAGTCAGTTTCAAGTAGAGGCCTTGTCACTTTGAAGCAGCTAGAAAGGACACTTTGAAATTCAAAAATCAAAGAGGTTAAATATATCTTCTCACCAAGTGGCAGAGGTGATGTGGAAGTTATCAAGTTATTTGTCAAAGTCTGAAGTTCGGTGTTTATCACCCAAAGAACAAAACAGGAAATCACTTTTCAAACACCGGTGCATGAGTAAGACAAGGTTCTGGTTTTTAAAGCCATTTGTGTTTTTATAAAGAGGTTCAAGTTTGAGATGCACCGAGGATATTCAAAAGTGACAAAAATACTGTGAAAATTTGCAAAGAAGCCAAACCAAAAGTCCACTTTGCATTTAAAAAGGAAGTGACCGTTGAAGATTTGTTTTGAAATGATATAAGGAGTGAGGTCGAGGATGAGTTTATCGTTTTCCAACTGCAAACAAAGTTCCACGCTGCCCTCAGCATTGAAACAACAAATTTCTGGTCGATTTGCAGAGTGTGGCACTGTTAAAGGCCGAGCGACGCGCCTGGAAACCCGCGCGACGCTCCTAGGAGAGTGTTTACACTGACGGTTAGTGTTGGCGCGACGCGCCTGTATAGGGCGCCCGACCACCCGACAGGCCGACCCGACAGGCCACTCGGGTATAATTCTGCGCGCCGTTCTTTGCTGAAAGAGTGTCGCGCATACTTTGAAGACCTCCGGTGCCACTCCAGCCCTCTCAAAGGATTTTCTCATCAAAATTGAAGGTATTCTCATATATCTTCCTCCTCGATTTCAAAGATTTGCCAAATAACATGAAAATTTAAACTCAAACTGTGGCCCTAGTTTGGAGTTGTGTTTATGGGATAAATTCACTGCTGGCAGTACCTCTAAAGAGATCAGTGTGCTGAAACACTACAGCTGTTCGTATCAAAGTTTTCAAAACCTTCTAAACCTGTCACTATAGCTAAAAAACAGTGTTTCCTACACGGTGATCTGAAGTGTTGAAAACCTATTTGACACGTTGCTATCCATCCAAGCAGAGGTTTTTCTAACATAACCAGAGGGTCACATTCATAAGGAACCTTTGATTGTTTTGAAAAGAAGTCTTACACAGTTTCTGCCTAAAAGCTTTATAGTCTTCTAAAAACTCTGTCATTTTTGCTCCAGCCCTGTGTATTAACTGTCTAGACATAGTTATGGTAGTTTGCAAGAGATGCAAGATTAGTGGACTGTTGGCACACTTATACAGGGCAGAGTTGTTAATGACTGAAAGTCTCCTTGAGCAAGGAGTAAGGTGTATTGGTTGACATCTAAAGTTTCAGGAACAGGGTGATTTTAGCACTTTCTCACAGTAAAACTCCTTCTAGCAGTCTGCCCTTCTTTTCACTATATTATATCATTTTGAAGAGTTGTTGACTGTGATATTTTCAAAGTGGAAGACCATTTCTGAAGAGCAGGGTTTTTATGATTAAGATTTGTCTTGGAGACACAAATACAGGTGTGTTGATTGGCCTCTAACAAATCCACAAGGAAAAGTGATTTTTTCAATACTGTATACAGGAGATTTACACAGCAGTTTGCTCTTCTCTTCACTGTGTTATTTCCTACAGAGAAATCTGCTGACAGAGATATTCTAAAGGTAAAACAAGACTTTTTCTTAAGAGAATAGGAGGTCGTGTATTACAAAGACACTTGTTGCAAACCATCCACCTCACATTGTCTATCTGTCCAAGCAACATAGTGACACAGTTTGCTTCCAGCAGGGCATTTTTACACACAGTGAGGGCAGTTTGTCTTTTCCAAAGCATATTCAGGTTAAAATGCCTCCAAGGCAAGACAGCAGGAGCGGTCCACATAAGAGATATGAGCCCATCTCTACAGAAGAGATTAATGCTCATCCATCTGTACTTTTCAACTTCCATGAAGTAGGCTGCCTTGATTTCTGCCAGAAGATAGAAGAAGTCAAGAGTTTTTCGCCATTAACACACTTATGCGCCCTGAGATTCAAAGAAAAACACTTCCAAGTGGCGGATCTTAATTTCAAAATTTCTCCAAGGTATGTGTCCAAGGCCACCAAGATCCCGTATCATGGCGAAAAATGGTTTAAACAAGCTCATCTTGACTTGGAGGATTACAAACCTTTCATCAAGCCTGAACATAGAGAGGCTGTCACTGCTATCTTCCCTTTTTCATATCTTCTTGACAGCTACGCTCCGCTTATGAAAGCCATAATGAAATATTTCACTTGTGAAGGGAGGTTTAATCGAATTTATGCCTACCATGTCCGCTTATTGATGCATTTTACCAGAAGCAGGCAACTAAACCTTCCTTACTTTTTGTCCAAGAGCATAGAGAAAATGGCATCCACAGTCCAAAAGAAGGCCCCACCTCAGCAAATCCCTTCTCTTTTTCATCATTCTTTGATCAAGATTATCTTCCTATACCAGCTAAAGAAGAAAGAGGTTTCATGGGATTTATTCATCAGCCATCCAGATTTTGCCACTATTCCTCCTGCCCGTATTTCTCCTACTCAGCCTATCCATCGCCCAATGCCTTTGTCCAGTAGGCCTACACCTAGAAGGCTCAGAATGACTACTGGACAGCCAAGCCAACAGGGGGAAGGAGAGGGCAGTGAACAGCAGTAAGAAGATAGAGATGAGGAACAACAGCAGTTACAAATTGATGAACAGCAGCAGTTACAAATTGAGGAACAGCAGCAGACAGCAGATAAGGAACAACAGCAGTTACAAATTGAGGAACAGCAGCAGACAGCAGATAAGGAACAGCAGCAGTTACAAATTGAGGAACAGCAGCAGACAGCAGATAAGGAACAACAATAGACAGCAGATAAGGAACAGCAGAAGTTACAAATTGAGGAACAGCAGCAGACAGCAGATAAGGAACAGCAGCAGACAGCAGATAAGGAACAACAGCAGGTGCAAGATGAAGAACAACAGGTTAGGCAGGAAGTTGAGACACCTCTTGAGCCACAAATTGGACAAGACATTGATAAAGAACAGCAAGCTAAGGCTGCCACCTTAACAGTGACAAAGATTGTTCCTAGCAAGAGGAAATTGCCCAAAAAGATACCTTCTAGCATGCCAAGGAGGAAAAGCGCCAGATTGGCTTTCAAAGGCAAAAGTAAAGTTGGAGAAAGTACAAAGCATGGAGGTGAATTAGCTATTATCCCTATCCAAAGCGATGATATTGACAATGAGGCCCGCCTTCTTGAAAATCTCTTAATCCATAAGGAAGGGCAAATTGATGCATTAGAGCAAGATCTTCAAAGGGCAAGGAATTTCAATCATTTCTTGGAGATTGAAAACAAACAAATGAATGTGCACACATCTGTTCATGAGGCACGGGCGATTAAGTATAAGAAAGAGGCAGAAAAGGTGCAAGCAAGAATTGAAGAGCTCATTGGTGAGTTTGATGATGAAGAGGAGGAAGACCAGCCTAGGCGGAAGAGGCCTAGGACCATCGGGCTTAAAAGAGCCTTGGAGAAGTAGAGAGCAGAAGAGCAAGCCCAGCTCCAAGCCTTTCCTCTCACTGCACTCCTTGAGCAGGAAATTGAGGAAAACAAAGAGGCTTGGCTTGAAAGAGCTAACAAAAATTTGGAAATGAAGCTTGAGAGGGCGAATAGAGATTTAGAGCTGCAGAGGAAGAGGACACATCACCTAAAGTCAACTGGCGGTTCACACAACTAAAGGCAAGACAAGAGAATTAAGCATGCAAAGGAAGCGCCAGCACCCAGGAAGAAGGGGAAAAGCATATCAGTCTTTGATATTTTTGCCTCACTTTCCGCAGCATGTCAGTTATGGGACTGAGGGTCATGCATGCCAATTTTGGGCCTTTTTCAACTTCTTGTTTTTTAAGATTATTTTTTAATAAAACTCATAAATTCGCCATTTCAGTTTGATGAGTTGTCAAGGGAGGAGGATGATACCAATGGATGCCATAATTCCATGAGTAGGTCTCCAGCGATTTTCAGGGCATTTGAAGATCATTCGCCCCCTCAAATTGGCGAAAAACAGCCTCATTTTGCACATTCTGCCCGCCATATCAGCAGTCTGTTATTTTCTGGGTTTTTGCGCACAGGTACAGTTTGATGACTTCCTGTGCACCGCATTGAGATGGTTTCGCCTGCGCCTAAAGTAGACACGTAGAGGCTTTCCAACGAGCCATCATGAGCCTCATTTCGATAGGAAGGCTGCCCATTGCATCCAGCAAGTCAGGACCTTTTCAGCATAAATATGAAGTATTTTTTGTAATTTTTGAACCTCAAAAATCTGCTTTTCCCAAATGTGCGTTAAGCTATTTTTATCCTTGGGAAATGATGTAAAGTCAATATAATTTCCATTTTTAGCAGTTTTTTAGATATTTTATGGGATATTTTGTGCCGTGGGCTTTGCAAAGCCTCAAGGAGAAGTTTAGATATTTTGACTTGGCCAATGGGATAGCTAGTTGCTCCATGAGGTTTTCCTCCCTCAAGCCTATTTATTCCATGGGTTTCATTGTAAATCAGAGGCTGAACTTGAGAGAAGAATTAATACAGTGGTCATATGAGCTTTGAAGAATACATTTGTGTTATGATTTTTGGACTGCCTCTTGGATGCTTTTGATGAATGATGAAGGATTGGTGATGGATTCCATGACATGGTAGAATGGTATAGTGTTTCTTGCTATGTTTTTGTCTTCTAGTTTTCATTCATAATACATGCTTCTTGCTGCTATAGATCAGTAGATATTGATTTTGAGATATGCCCATGGAGGCACCTCAAAATTCCTGAATCTTCATAGCTTGATGTTTTCTTCTTCCTTAGTTATGCTAAAGAATTCTTAACTGCTCTTTAGTAACTAAAGGATAATGTTTGCTAGTTTTATTCACAAGTTCTATGCATATTGAGTAGGATGTATGGTGTGCCCTGCCTACCTATAAGCTGTCCATAGTTCTGTCCATAAAACTTTCTCTTTGACTGATTAGTTGATCATCTTGTTGAACCAAGGAGGCCTAGTCTCGATCTAGCCCTTTGCCTAAAACTATGAAAGCTTGTTTGTCAAAGTGCCCAATGACTTAGAGACTATGTTTAGGCGTTCCGGCGTAGTTTATGAGTTGTTAGTTTGTCTTATGTGTTTTCCCCAAAGTCTGATAGCCATTTCCCGAAGTTAGAGAGTCTTATACCTCTATGTATGGCTGGAATGTTTGATTTCTATGTATTAATTAGCTCATAGTTGCATTTAGCATGATTAATGGCTTGCTATAACATGTTTATGTCTGCTATAAACTAGTTACACTTGAAATCCCTTGTCTTTCACAAGCTTGTTGTCCATTCAATCCATTTTGCCCAAAGATCCCTTCTACCGTGAATCAAATTGGCCCTACAGCAGCCTTACATCATCATCTCATAGCTTCCTTGATCTGTTTGACCCCATAGCCCAATTTATCTACATCTTGTTACCCAGTTTATGTCTTTGATCAGTTTTATCCCTCACGAACTTAAAAAACCCCAAAAAATCAAAAACTCACTTCATAACTAGCCTAATATCAGAACACCATAAGTAAACACACCGATATCTTTACACATATAGAGAGAGCCCTCTCTGAGTCCAGGAAGGCTAGGTCCTTGGGCTCCAAAGCTTGGTTTGATGTTACATCGTCATTTGGCTCGCCAATCGGCCAAATCACGGGACCCTAACATAATGGCGATCACGGTGGGACTTTGAGTCAAAACATCCTAGGTATCCCTTAGGAACTCTCAAAATCTCATTCAAACTTAGAAGAGTAGAATCTGGTTGTCTCACCATCCTAGAAAAATGATGACTCAGCTGTAGGACACTCTTCCAAACCTCAGGACTACATAAAACTCAGAAAAACCCCAAAAAACTCCCTTAGATTGGTTTTTGTCAGTATTGGTGGTGGACCATACACATATACCTCAAAACAACTAAAAATCCACCTGGCGACTCCACTAGCCTCTAGTAGGCCTTACTACCTTGCTAAATTTTAGAATACCATCTGATTTTGCCACCTCATCGCCACCCTAACATAATGGCGATCACGGTGGGACACTGAGTGATTAAAAAAACTTATTTTCCCTCATCTTTAAAGACTTTTTGAGATTACTAGCTGATTGACTTATCCCACCGCTCACTAACATAATGGCGATCACGGTGGGACTTTGAGTCAAAACATCCTAGGTATCCCTTAGGAACTCTCAAAATCTCAGTCAAACTTAGAAGAGTAGAATCTAGTTGTCTCACCATCCTAGCAAAATGATGAGTCAGTTATAGGAAATTCTTCCAAACCTTGTAGGCACATAAAACTCAAAAAACCCCAAAACATTCCTTAGATTGGCTCTTGACATTACTGGTGGTGGACCATACAAGTATATCTCAAACAACTGACAATCCACCTGGCGACTCCACTAAACTTCTAGTAAGCCTTACTACTTTTCAAAACTCTAGGCTACTATCCGATAAACCTATCCCATCGCTCACTAACATAGCGGGAGATGGTGGGACACTGAATACATAATAGTCCAGCAAACTCTTATAGACTCTTTGGTCCTTTAGGTATCATAAACAAGCAAGCAGTCCATAGATCCATTTAGAGTAAACTCTTTTTGTTCTCATCACCCTAGCAAAGTGTTGAAAAAAGTCTAGGATACTTTAACAAACCATAGGCTGCACATAAAACTCAGAAAATCCAAAAAACATTCCCAGATTAGTTACCGGTGGTGGACCATAGCTATCTTCACAAAAACAACCCATTTCCACCTGGCGACTCCACTAATCCATCCCTTTTATTTTTGACCATCCTTCACCTTAGTAAAGCTTTAGAAAGACCACTCATCCAGAAACATTCACCAATACCATTCTCTCTAAACTCTGGATCTGAAATCTATCTTCACGAAGAATCAACACCAGATCCCATCCAGACCCAAATCCCCCTATCATAGTAGATGACCCAGAGAAGATTCTGTGGCAAGCTTCCGAAACTGACCATCTAGCTACTGGTAGATCCATCCGTAGAACAAGATCAGTTCCTAAACATTGCACTGTCCTACTAGATTCACCTTTTGAAATAGAGTCATCACAAACTCTTCCCAGAAGCAAATCATATAGTAAGATAAACTTTGACGATCTTGAACCACTAAGCCCACCACAGAGTCCTATTAGAGAAGCTTCACCTACCACTCCTCCTGATTTCCAGCTTCTCTATCAATTTGGCTCCTACCATCCTAGTTCTGCTCAAAACCAGATCACTAGTCCAAGTTCATCCGCCACACCTGGTCAAACCACCACTGTTCAAAACACCTCCTCTCGGCCTACTAATCCTCATCTTGTACATCATCCATTAGCTCCAGTCATGGCAGCCTGGTACGCACCTTTGGTGTTGCCACCGCCCTTGGCTCCTCTCCCAAACAAATATCAAGACAAGATCCCACACTTTACCGGAGAAGACACCACCACAGCTCAACAACATGTAAGTAGGATTAGTGATGCTTTTGAATACATGGAAGTACACGACGAAACCGTCAGAATGAGAATATTCGCCCAAAGCCTGGGTGGAGAACCCAAAACATGGTTTAAAAGCTTGCCTCCAAAAAGCATCCACAACATCCTAGAACTCTACCAAGTCTTCACGAACAAGTGGGAAGTCCGAAGGAACCCTATTCAAATCTTGTCAGAATATAACAACCTAAAACGGGAAAATGGGGAAAGTGTCCAGGCATACTGCACTAGGTTCAACAATGTGTATAACGCCCTCCCACCTCACTTCAAACCCCCACTTGGTTTAGTCTTGGAAAAATTCCCCGAGGGTTTTGATCCAGACATGACATATCATCTGAGAGACAAGGATCCCCCTACCCTAGAGGAAATGCAACAAATAGACATAAAAACAAAAGCCAACTTAGCAGAAAAAAGAGCCAGGACTAGATTAGAAGGAAAAGTCCCATATAGAGATAAGGTCTCCACTTCATCTCCTTCCCTAGATCCTAGAATAGATGGCCTGATAAAATCCATGACAAAGATGTGGGAAAAAATGAGTGAAAAAGCGCCTCCTAGGGACAACCAACCAAACCCTCAAAACCAGAAACAAAGCTTTAGAAAAGATCAGTCTCAAAATAAACCAAGAGGAAATGATCAGCAGATCAGACCATCCTTCAGTGAGAATTATGTTGATGAAGAGAATAAGGATACCGTACCCATTGATGAAAATCATTGGAAACTCATAGGTTCTGATAACGAGAGTAAGGTTTACCTCACAGCAGAAGAGAAAGAGTTGTGCTCCCCAAGTCAGGACGAAACCAACTATGAAGATATCGAAGATCCTGCCATAGATTTTCAGAATGCCATTATAGAAGCTCATAGGCAGTATAACCTTAGAAGCAGAAAAAACCAAGACCACTCCAAGAAGGGTAGCCCTGACACTGCTAAAACCTCTGACACCATCCCTAAAAAAGCCATGGAGAGCAACAAAATTGTGGCCAAGAAAATTGACCAAAACAAGGATAAAGCTATTCAAACAAGTCTTAGCTCAGATACTCTTAGCACCTCTACAAAAACCCCCGAAGTAACGGTGTCAAACAAAGTCCCGAATCAGAGTCAGCAAATTAAGAGCATAGAAAAGATCATGTCCGAAAAGCTGAAACAAATCTGCCCAAACTACAAACTCCTTTTAGTTTCGAAGGGGAAGTTTCCGAAATAAAAATTACCATACCCCTTACTGAGCTAATAACTGTAGATAGGTATAGATCTCAAATTTTCAAAGTTTTTGACATAGGGAATGAGGCAGATACTTTAAATCTAACTGACGACAAACCCGAGCTCTTATTCGGCCCGAAAATAGAAGGTCAATACCAAGAAGGATCTGTTTCTCCTTTCTATGTAAGCCCGAACATACGGGACAAGACATTACATAATGCCATGTTAGATTCTGGTGCCTCCCATAACCTCATGCCTAAAGCAGTCATGGAAAACCTAAGACTAGAAGTAACTCAACCCTACAAAAACCTGTATTCCTTTGACTCAAGTCAAGTCAAATGTTTAGGCCTAATAAAGAACCTAGAGGAATGCTCTAAAGACACTATCAGCCATTTTGAAATCACAGATTTTGAAATGGAAGAAGAATCAAAACCTGTAGGATCTCTACCTTTATGCTGGGAGTCATTTGAGTTCATAAAAGCAAATTGGCCCCCTGAACATCTATCAGAAAAAACTCATGAATTACATGATAACTATCCTCAACATCACAAAGAATTGGTTAAAGATTTAAACAAGCAAGAAATGAAAGAGAACCCACAGGATCTCTCTAAGGACATGAGTGATGATTCATCATCTCTCATAGGTGAAGCCCAAAAAGACATTTACCCTTTAAATCAGATTTCCCAAGAGAAAGAGGATTGTTGTGGAGAGAGGAAAATGCCTCCCTTTTTAACTGAAGAGGAAATAGATCAACTTATAAACATACAGACAGCCTCTGAATCTTCACATAACCACAAATTTTCTAATCTTTCTCCTGTTTATCTTGCATATCATAAGTCAAAAAGTAGATTTGTAAATCAATTTGAAGAAAATAAATCTGATAGTCCAATATGCATGGTTGATGAGATTAATTATAATGATGATTTTCCAAGGTTTGATCAATATTTTGATTATGATGATGATTTCCAAACAGAAGCTAACTTTGCAGAAAACTCAGTTTTTGATTTTTGGGAGGAAGCTCAGTTTCATAAATTTGAGAAAAGTAAGTAGCCATTACCGGTCATCTATGACACTCATGAGGAGAACCTTGAGAGTTTAGAAGTAAGTGAAGAGTCTCGGACTCTTTGCTCTACTTCACTTCAGCCCGTCAGAGATAACATGCACATGATTGGAAATCAACAGTTTTTCAGCTTTGATGATGAGTTTGAGGAAGATGATGAAATCCTCGAGCAAGTTGTAAATGAGAAGCCTTTTCCTGAAATAGTTGAAGAAATCATTTTGGACATGGAATCTTCCTTAACTCCAGATTTGCAGCCACCAAGTTCCATAGAGTTACAAATTGCAGATGAAGAAGTAGAGGTTAATAAACACATGGGAGTTGTCGCATTGTCCTTTCAAGATAATTTATTGTCAAAGTGTATCCTTGTTCATCAACCTGATGACCTTCACACAGTTTTCAGTCCACTTAATCAGAACACATCAGCTTGGAAAGAAAACTACACTGCAATACATGATGAGTCTGACAGTTCGAGTGATCATGAGGAAGAGTTGTTTTACCAAGGGGGTCCCAAATATAGCCAAGTGGAAGAAAGAGTAGTCCTGAATGAAGCCTATATCTCAAAACCTCTAGATCAGGTATTATTCCAAGATCCATTTGTTGTTTTCCTTGAGAAGTCTGAAAGAGTAGTCTTGAATAAATCCTATGTATCAAATCCTCTAGATCAGGTATTATTCCCAGATCCATTTGTTGTTTTCCTTGAGAAGTCTGAAAGAGTAGTCTTGAATAAATCCTATGTATCAAATCCTCTAGATCAGGTATTATTCCAAGATCTATTTGTTGTTTTCCTTGAGAAATCTATAGGGGTAGTGGGTTCTATCATAAACAAGTTGCTACCAAGAATGAGAAAAAACTTAAGCTCTACTGTCCAGAAACAAACCAAATGGGAGTGGCCTTTTCATTATTTCTGCATCATGAAAGAACTAAACCAGAATCACCCATGTGAGAATCTACTTGACTGGTTGCATTGGAAAACAGAGTTCACCAAACAAATTTCTATCGTGTACAGATTAGATTAGGATAGAAAGACAACAATAGAAAATAAGCTTAGCCTGTGAGCACCTTTTCAGTTGTAGTTTGTTTGAAGAAAAAGTGAAAAAGCAGAAAATACAAAAACAGTGAAAATTAGAAAAAGAGGGCAGTTTCTAAAAAGCAGTGGTAAGGCCCCATGTTCCAAAAAATAGTCCTTCGGAAAGCGCGCAAGTCTAAATGCCGCTACTAGTACTTCAATGTCTTGTTCAGCTATCTAGCCTAATCATAGCTGAGCATGTTTAAATTTATTTGCTGATAAGTTAGTGAGTGAAAAAGATGGTCAACATTGTGTAAGATTGACTTATCACAGAGTATAGATTAGGTAGAGATTCTGGTTCCACCTGCCTAAAATAGAACCAAAGAGAGAAGCGAGAGATGAAAAACACATTGTACATCTTAGCCCCGCTTGTCTAGTTTCCTTTTGTTGCAAAATAAAATTTGTGTGCAGCTTGTCTTTATGCCGCAAATGCATGACAAATCAGACTGCCTAATCCTGATTTGATCATTTTTGAATTTCATGTTTTAGATTAGAGAATAAAATCCTGTCAAACTGCTTAATCTTGACAGTCGATCTAGCTTTAGGTAGAGTAATGAAGGAGTTCATCAGTTTAATCTGAACTCCCGGCAGATATAAGAGTAGAAATAGATAGGTTCATTTTGCAAAAAGAAAAAAATATATATATACATTGTCAAAAGGCTGCTAGTTCAAATGCGCCAAAGAGAAGAAAAAATGTTAGGAAAGATAGTGGGGTAGGTAGAAATATCATTGATGTTAACCATGCTGTCACTTTTCAGAAATAACATCAAAAGAAGGGTAAAATTTTGTGCCAATGGATAAGGCACTGGTCTTCATAAGCCAAAGATCTGAATTCTGGACACCTCCTGACGAGGAGCTGCCCTCCCCAAATGGAGCCACTGTTAGCCATCAGTATTTTTTACATGTTAGTGATGACTATATCTACAGCTGAGTTTTCTAGAAACTATTTTCCTTATGTCAATATGTCATCTAGAAAACCCTCCTAAAACTTTTTTCGCCCTTCTACTTTTCAGTCCGCCCATGTCGAAATCAAAACCTCATTATCACTATCCTACCTAGCTTCAGCCCTACTGGTCTGCCCATCAGCTTTAAAAGACAAATCCAAATCTGTTTCAAAAGTCTCCCCTATGTTAGGAAGTGGCGCTTTAAGACATTTTACCCTTGGCAATCATCAAAAAGCCAAAAAGCCTCCATCTGTTACATACCAACCATGACTGACTTCCCACTCTACAAATGAAATTGACAAACAGCTCTAAGTCGTGCCACTCACATCCCCTAGATCTCAGCACTGCATAAACCCCAATCTCAAGCTGACTATTAGGTGTTTCACAGTGTTCTATGGTTTCTACAAAGGCAGGAAATATAATTTCATCTCAGGAGTAAATGCTTGAATCTACAGTTAGAGGAACAACTGCTTCTAAATGTATCATAAGCCTGAGATATGTCTGCAAAACAGAAAGTCACTCATCAAGACCCTGCAGTTTTCCTTCCAGTATGAAAATCACAGTAAGAAAAGGACACCACTGTCACAGCAAACTGGTAAATTGTCATGGCCCAGAACCTCCTTCATTTACAAGCAGAGGGTTAGGGCGCCTCCTTCATCTACAAGCAGAGGGCGCTGGCCAGTATTGACTTTAAAGGTTGCAGAAGTCCAGGTTTTCCTTTTACTGAACAAGTGAAACAGAGACTCCAGGTTTTTCTGAGTGTGAATGATGATCATAACAGAGAATAGAGTCTGCAGTATGCAAGTTCAAAGGAAAATAGAGTTTGGTCTGATAAAGGAGGTCATTTGAAGTTTTCAACTCTTATCAATTGTTAAACTTTAGAAAGGCATGTCATTAGTAAAAATTCCAATCATAAGCAGCCTGCTTGTCCACCAGATCAAATTGAAGAGGTGCTGACCAAACATGTCATTACACCGGCAGAAGGAAAGGTGTTTTGTTTTTCAAAAGGCACTGACCTCCATAGTCACAGAGACTATCCTTCAAACAATTTGTCATGAGATGACCAAAACAAATGATGACATCTCAGTTTCCCTCAGAGCAGTACAGTGAGACAGGGATACTTTGACTAGGGTTTTTTCTGAAGCATAGTGGTGATTGCAAACAGAGGTGCCAGTGTTGATGTTTTTTAAGTTGATTGCCTATCATCATAATCCAAGAAAATCCTTGTCATGCAGCATTATCAAATAATCTTCAGATACTTTTCTCCGTGAAGCGCCTCCTCCATTTATGAGCAGATGGCCAAAGCATTGCAGGTTGTTGAAAAATGATTGATCTAAAGTGCGGTGGAAGGATACAAAGAAAGTAAATAGAAGTCATTGCACAGAGAAATATAGTGTGAAAGCATGCAACCAAAAGATGGCGCTTACAGTCCAGGGAGAAGCTTATAAATCACCTGGAAGCAGCAATTATCAAACAAATTGGAAGAACACAGGCCATCTCCTGTTAAGTGACAAAACAATTTTCAAATGCTTCTTGACAGATTTTGGATGATTTTTCCTTGTTAAAACATCACCTAAAGTGTCAAATCAGGGGACAGAGTTTAGCTTTGGAGCGTTTCTCTTACAAAAAGACCAATGCACTAGTCAAAGCAAATATTAGGGAAAAAGAGTTGATAAAGCACTTAGAGGAAAAAATTTGTCCAAACCAAGTTTAAAAGGGTAAGCTATTTCCTCTCAAAGGTCAGAGACAACTATGCTGTTCAAGAATCAGAAAGTATAAAAGTTATTGAGGCAGCATTTCAAATTCTTCTGCAACCAGGGGTCCTACAAGTCAGTCTACAGGTTCATCAAGTACAAGAGTGATTTGGCCTATTTTTAGTTTCTAGAGAAATATTTTAAAACAAGTATAGGCATGTTCATCATAAAAGAGAAAGGGTACCATATCAGTGCATCTTGAGTAAAAAGAAGTATCAAAGAAAAATTCCCTTTTCAAATATACAAAGGTGAATAGAGCATAAGCAAGTACAACTGCATTTTGTACACACAGTCAGAAAATAGATTTAAAGGACACTTGGCATTTAAGTCAGTTTCAAGTAGAGGCCTTGTCACTTTGAAGCAGCTAGAAAGGACACTTTGAAATTCAAAAATCAAAGAGGTTAAATATATCTTCTCACCAAGTGGCATAAGTGATGTGGAAGTAATCAAGTTATTTGTCAAAGTCTGAAGTTCGGTGTTTATCACCCAAAGAACAAAACAGGAAATCACTGTTCAAACACCGGTGCATGAGTAAGACAAGGTTCTGGTTTTTAAAGCCATTTGTGTTTTTATAAAGAGGTTCAAGTATGAGATGCACCGAGGATATTCAAAAGTGACAAAAAGACTGTGAAAATTTGCAAAGAAGCCAAACCAAAAGTCCACTTTGCATTTAAAAAGGAAGTGACCGTTGAAGATTTGTTTTGAAATGATATAAGGAGTGAGGTCGAGGATGAGTTTATCGTTTTCCAACTGCAAACAAAGTTCCACGCTGCCCTCAGCATCGAAACAACAAATTTCTGGTCGATTTGCAGAGTGTGGCACTGTTAAAGGCCGAGCGACGCGCCTGGAAACCCGCGCGACACGCCTAGGAGAGTGTTTACACTGACGGTTAGTGTTGGCGCGACGCGCCTGTACAGTGGCGCGACACGCCTGTACAGGGCGCCCGACCACCCGACAGGCCGACCCGACAGGCCACCCGGGTATAATTCTGCGCGTCGTTCTTTGCTGAAAGAGTGCCGCACATACTTTGAAGACCTCCGGTGCCACTCCAGCCCTCTCAAAGGATTTTCTCATCAAAATTGAAGGTATTCTCAAATATCTTCCTCCTCGATTTCAAAGATTTGCCAAATAACATGAAAATTTAAACTCAAACTGTGGCCCTAGTTTGGAGTTGTGTTTATGGGATAAATTCACTGCTGGAAGTACCTCTAAAGAGATCAGTGTGCTGAAACACTACAGATGTTCGTATCAAAGTTTTCAAAACCTTCTAAACCTGTCACTATAGCTAAAAAACAGTGTTTCCTACACGGTGATTTGAAGTGTTGAAAACCTATTTGACACGTTGCTATCCATCCAAGCAGAGGTTTTTCTAACATAACCAGAGGGTCACATTCATAAGGAACCTTTGATTGTTTTGAAAAGAAGTCTTACACAGTTTCTGCCTAAAAGCTTTATAGTCTTCTAAAAACTCTGTCATTTTTGCTCCAGCCCTGTGTATTGACTGTCTAGACATAGTTATGGTAGTTTGCAAGAGATGCAAGATTAGTGGACTGTTGGCACACTTATACAGGGCAGAGTTGTTAATGACTGAAAGTCTCCTTGAGCAAGGAGTAAGGTGTATTGGTTGACATCTAAAGTTTCAGGAACAGGGTGATTTTAGCACTTTCTCACAGCAAAACTCCTTCTAGCAGTCTGCCCTTCTTTTCACTATATTATATCATTTTGAAGAGTTGTTGACTGTGATATTTTCAAAGTGGAAGACCATTTCTGAAGAGCAGGGTTTTTATGATTAAGATTTTTCTTGGAGACACAAATACAGGTGTGTTGATTGGCCTCTAACAAATCCACAAGGAAAAGTGATTTTTTCAATACTGTATACAGGAAATTTACACAGCAGTTTGCTCTTCTCTTCACTGTGTTATTTCCTACAGAGAAATCTGCTGACAGAGATATTCTAAAGGAAAAACAAGACTTTTTCTTAAGAGAATGGGAGGTCGTGTATTACAAAGACACTTGTTGCAAACCATCCACCTCACATTGTCTATCTGTCCAAGCAACATAGTGACACAGTTTGCTTCCAGCAGGGCATTTTTACACACAGTGAGGGCAGTTTGTCTTTTCCAAAGCATATTCAGGTTAAAATGCCTCCAAGGCAAGACAGCAGGAGCGGTCCACATAAGAGATATGAGCCCATCTCTACAGAAGAGATTAATGCTCATCCATCTGTACTTTTAAACTTCCATGAAGTAGGATGCCTTGATTTCTGCCAGAAGACAGAAGAAGTCAAGAGTTTTTCGCCATTAACACACTTGTGCGCCCTGAGATTCAAAGAAAAACACTTCCAAGTGGCGGGTATTGATTTCAAAATTTCTCCAAGGTATGTGTCCAAGGCCACCAAGATCCCGTATCATGGCGAAAAGTGGTTTAAACAAGCTCATCTTGACTTAGAGGATTACAAACCTTTCATCAAGCCTGAACATAGGGAGGCTGTCACTGCTATTTTCCCTTTTTCATATCTCCTTGACAGCTATACTCCACTGATGAAAGCCATAATGAAATATTTCACTTGTGAAGGGAGGTTTAATCGAATTTATGCCTACCATGTCCGCTTATTGATGCATTTTACCAGAAGCAGGCAACTAAACCTTCCTTACTTTTTGTCCAAGAGCATAGAGAAAATGGCATCCACTGTCCAAAAGAAGGCCCCACCTCAGCAAATCCCTTCTCTTTTTCATCATTCTTTGATCAAGATTATCTTCCTATACCAGCTAGAGAAGAAAGAGGTTTCATGGGATTTATTCATCAGCCATCCAGATTTTGCCACTATTCCTCCTGCCCGTATTTCTCCTACTCAGCCTGTCCATCGCCCAGTGCCTTTGTCCAGTAGGCCTACACCTAGAAGGCTCAGAATGACTACTGGACAACCAAGCCAACAGGGGGAAGGAGAGGGCAGTGAACAGCAGCAAGAAGATAGAGATGAGGAACAGCATCAGTTACAAATTGATGAATAGCAGTAGTTACAAATTGAGGAACAGCAGCAGACATCAGATAAGGAACAGCAGCAGTTACAAATTGAGGAACAACAGCAGACAGCAGATAAGGAACAGCAGCAGTTACAAATTGAGGAACAGCAGCAGACAACAGATAAGGAACAGCAGCAGACAGCAGATAAGGAACAACAACAGTTACAAATTGAGGAACAACAGCAGACAGCAGATAAGGAACAGCAACAGACAGCAGATAAGGAACAGCAGTAGGTGCAAGATGAAGAACAACAGGTTAGGTAGGAAGTTGAGACACCTCTTGAGCCACAAATTGGACAAGACATTGATAAAGAACAGCAAGCTAAGGCTGCCACCTTAACAGTGACAAAGATTGTTACTAGCAAGAGGAAATTGCCCAAAAAGACACCTTCTAGCATGCCAAGGAGGAAAAGCGCCAGATTGGCTTTCAAAGGAAAAAGTAAAGTTGGAGAAAGTACAAAGCATGGAGGTGAATTAGCTATTATCCATATCCAAAGCGATGATAGTGACAATGAGGCCCGCCTTCTTGAAAATCTCTTAATCCATAAGGAAGGGAAAATTGATGCATTAGAGCAAGATCTTCAAAGGGCAAGGAATTTCAATCATTTCTTGGAGATTGAAAACAAACAAATGAATGTGCACACAGCTATTCATGAGGCACGGGAAATTAAGTATAAGAAAGAGGCAGAAAAGGCGTAAGCAAGAATTGAAGAGCTCATTGGTGAGTTTAAAGATGAAGAGGAGGAGGACCAACCTAGGCGGAAGAGGCCTAGGACCATCGGGCTTAAAAGAGCCTTGGAGAAGCAGAGAGCAGAAGAGCAAGCCCAGCTCCAAGCCTTTCCTCTCACTGCACTCCTTGAGCAGGAAATTGAGGAAAACAAAGAGGCTTGGCTTGAAAGAGCTAACAAACATTTGGAAATGAAGCTTGAGAGGGAAAATAGAGATTTAGAGCTGTAGAGGAAGAGGACACACCACTTCCAAAAGATGAATCAGTTTGCCCGGCGCAAACTAAAGGCAGCACAAGAGAAATTGAAGAAGGTAAAGGGGAAGCGCCTAGCACGGAAAGAAGGGAAAAGCATATCAGCCCTTGATATTTTGGCCTCATCTTCAGAGCATGTTGCTATGGACCCTTGAGGGTCATGCATGCCAATTTTGGGCCTTTTTCGGCAACTTTTTGTTTTTTGGCATTTTTTGGGTTTTTGGCCGAAAACTCATAAATTCGCCATTTCAGTTTGATGAGTTGTCAAGGGAGGAGGATGATACCGATGGATGCCATAATTCCATGAGCAGGTATCCAGCGAGTTTCAGAGCATTTGGAGATCATTCGCCCCCTCAAATTGGCGAAAAATGCCCTCTTTTTGCACATTCTGCCCGCCATATCAGCAGTTTACTATTTTCTGGGTTTTTGCACACAGGTACAGTTTTGGATGACTTCCAGGCCTCAGATTGAGATGGTTTTAGTTGCGCCGGAAAGTAGACACAGAGAGATTTCCAACGAGCCATCATGAGCCTCATTTCGACATCGGGAAGGCTGCCTATTGCATCCAGCAAGTCAGGGGACCTTTTTCAAGCATAAATATGAAGTATTTTTGTAATTTTTGAACCTCAAAAATCTGCTTTTCCCAAATGTGCGTTAAGCTATTTTTATCCTTGGGAAATGATGTAAAGTCAATATAATTTCCGTTTTTAGCAGTTTTTTAGATATTTTATGTGATATTTTGTGCCTTGGGCTTTGCAAAGCCTCAAGGACAAGTTTAGATATTTTGACTTGGCCAATGGGATAGCTAGTTGCTCCATGAGGTTTTCCTCCCTCAAGCCTATTTATTCCATGGGTTTCATTGTAAATCAGAGGCTGAACTTGAGAGAAGAATTAATACATTGGTCATATGAGCTTTGAAGAATAGACTTGTGTTATGATTTTTGGACTGCCTCTTGGATGCTTTTGAGGAATGATGAAGGATTGTTGATGGATTCCATGACATGGTAGAATGGTATAGTGTTTCTTGCTATGTTTTTGTCTTCTAGTTTTCATCCATTATACATGCTTCTTGCTGCTATAGATCAGTAGAGATTGATTTTGAGATATGCCCATGGCGGCACCTCAAAATTCCTGAATCTTCATAGCTTGATGTTTTCTTCTTCCTTAGTTATGCTAAAGAATTCTTAACTGCTCTTTAGTAACTAAAGGATAATGTTTGCTAGTTTTATTCACAAGTTCTATGCATATTGAGTAGGATGTATGGTGTGCCCTGCCTACCTATAAGCTGTCCATAGTTCTGTCCATAAAACTTTCTCTTTGACTGATTAGTTGATCATCTTGTTGAACCAAGGAGGCCTAGTCCCGATCTAGCCCTTTGCCTAAAACTATGAAAGCTTGTTTGTCAAAGTTCCCAATGACTTAGAGACTATGTTTAGGCGTTCCGGCATAGTTTATGAGTTGTTAGTTTGTCTTATGTGTTTCCCCAAAGTCTGATAGCCATTTCCCGAAGTTAGAGGGTCTTATACCTCTATGTATGGCTGGAATGTTTGATTTCTATGTATTAATCAGCTCATAGTTACATTTAGCATGATTAATGGCTTGCTATAACATTTTTATGTCTGCTATAAACTAGTTACACTTGAAATCCCTTGTCTTTCACAAGCTTGTTGTCCATTCAATCCATTTTGCCCAAAGATCCCTTCTACCGTGAATCAAATCGGCCCTACAGCAGCCTTACATCATCATCTCATAGCTTCCTTGATCTGTTTGACCCCATAGCCCAATTTATCTACATCTTGTTACCCAGTTTATGTCTTTGATCAGTTTTATCCCTCACGAATTAAAAAAACCCCAAAAAATCAAAAACTCACTTCATAACTAGCCTAATATCAGAACACCATAAGCAAACACACCGATATCTTTTGCATATAATAGAGAGAGCCCTCTCTGAGTCCAGGAAGGTTAGGTCCTTGGGCTCCAAAGCTTGGTTTGATGTTACATCGTCATTTGGCTCGCCAATCGACCAAATCACGGGACCCTAACAGGGTTTAGGTAAGAGTCTTATGTCTTCTCTTATGGATGATGTGCTTTCAACATCTAACACACTTGGAGTAAATCACCAATCTATGATTGGAATAAATTACCAACCTTGGCATAAATAGTTCTTATCAGATTTTCCTGGGCTAATTCAGATAAAGAATGTTTAGAAACATTGAAAAATAATGATAAAGAATGTTCAGAAACATAATTATATGTTAAGGAATGTTAAGAAACACAATTATATGTTAAAGAATGTTCAGAAACACTGACAAATATTTGCCTGGGCTAATTCATAGGTTGAACACTGACAAAGAATGTTCAAAAAGTTTCCTACCTGGAATCGACAAGATTTCTGCTATTCCTGTAGATAGTGATAAGCCTAATGGTAATGGCGACTCTAATAACTGCACCAATTGGCCCTCTAAAGAACAATATGACAATGAACATGCATTTGTGCATGTATCATCAGGTGCCGAATTACTTGAGCTGCACTTGCTTGATTAAATTCAGTTAACAAGACGCTACAACTACAAACTTTCTGAACGACTTTGTCATTGAAGTAACAGAACCTCAATAGGTCAGAAGCCTCTTGTAGATTAACATGAGCTAGACGTCTCTCCATAAGAAGACCCACATATTCTAAGAGAGAACGATTATATTTAATGAACAACAAGACTTTACTATTTACCTCAAAGGGTTGTGACTGAATTTTATTCAAGGCATTGCACACACACTTTGGAGAACGCAGCTTAATATAGAAATTACTGAGGCGTGCAACGGTGAGGGCTCTTACACACAATTGGATATGCATATTTATGCTGGCACGGTGCTCCCTCAATAGTGTACATGAATTTTTGATGCCCCTACATGGAATCATGGAAGTGACACCTATCATGAATGGTGGTTTTTTCCTGATTCCAAATCTGAAGATCTTTTAGATGCTATAGTTGCTAATGTTTTCCCAACGCCTAGCAGAGGCACAATTGAAAATATATCCTCTAGAACTATATGTTCAAAAATTACAAACTCCTCCTAACTGTAAATTGAATTTATAACTAGGACACTAGCTCCTTAAACATGGCAAAGTCGAACCACTCACTCATATAGAATTGAATTGGTCATTCTACATACTGATCTCACTAGAGATGATAATATATTAGTATTATTACCATTAAAGGTTGTGTTGCAATTACAGAATACAGGAAACCCGGCATATGATTACATTGAGCTATAAGCATAGATACATATAAATTCATAGAAATTCACATGCTATAAGAATAGATACATTGATACATACTTGGAAATTTGCAGAAATTAGCAGACAAAGCTGCAACGAGGACGAAGCTGGGCGATCCCTGAAGACATCATGGAAGACGCAGACGAAATTCCCTGCGAACAAAAAAAAATAGATTAAAATAAAATTAAAAAAAATCAACAAAACAAAATTACATAAAGAAAAAGAGAAACTATAACTACAAAATCAACAACAACAAAAATTACCTCGTCGTTGCGGTGCAACGGCAAATCAACAAAACTCCCCTCGTTGTCGCGGCGCAACTCTAAATCAACAAAAATCACAGAGCACAATAGAGCAACAGAGCACTACAGAGCAACAACAACAAGAAATGAACAAGACATAGACGCACGAGACAGATGTGAACAAGAAACCTGTAAAAGTTTGCGAGCCAATATATGTATAAAATACGAGTTCGGCTGAACTAATAGTTCAGCCGAACTTTTGTTGCCGGTTTTCCCATCTCCAGCCAAAAATATGTTTGCCCACGCCGTTAGTACACCGTCAATGTAAATGGCAGAATGAGTTCGGCTGAAATAATTTCGAAAGTTTGTAAAAGTTCGACCGAATTATTGAGAAAAAAAAATTGCCACCCCTGATTCTCACAAAAGTGTTACCCAACTTCATATTTTTACCCATGTATGCATTAAAATTCTAGTATCACATCCTATAAAACTACTTCAAACCATTAAGGGACTTATTTAGCTTACATACTAGCTCTTTTTTACTTTTTACTATAAATCCTTTAGGTGACTTCATGTATATTTTTTCTTCTAGGTTTCCATTTAGGAATATTATTTTTACATCCATATGCTCTATTTCTTAGATCAAATGTTGTAGAAAGAGGAAATAGAAATCTAACGGAAGTCAAATTTTCAATAGGAGAATAAATATCATCGAAGCCAATCCTCTCTACCTAAGAATAACCTTTTTCTACCAATCAAGATTTGTACTACTCAACCTTTCCTACTTCATTTAGTTTCTTTTTAAACACCCATTTTCTATCGAAAATTTTCCTTTTTACCAAATTCTAGGCCCAAGTTTTCTCCAGGGGCTCCATTTCTTCTACCATGGCCTTCCTCGAAAGTTTTCTCTATTCAAACTTACTACCTCTATAAAAAATATAGGTTCAGAATTAATACATGATAGAATAAAATAAGAATGGATATGAGGTAAATTATACCTTGCAATGGGTCTCCTTGCACAAAAAACCTTCTCAAAACTGGAGTTTGTAGTTCCACCTTATCATTTGATTTAAATAACGCTACCTCCTCAAATTATTTAGATGCATCATTCTTTAGTTCAAACCCCAATTTCTCTAGTTTTGTTTATTTTGGTTCATCTTCGTTCTTGGAAGTGCTCTCAACTTTTCTAAAGACCACATCTCAATTTTTCATTGTTTTCCTTTTTGTAGGATTCTAAAGTTTGTAACCTTTAAATCCATCTTTGTAACCAATAAAGATTCATTTTTTTAGCCTTACTATATAACTTGTTCCTCTTTTCCTTTAGAACATGAAAAAAATCATTACACCCAAATACTATGATATGTGAAACATAAGGTTTATGACCAGATCATACCTCATGTGGAGCAAGGAAAATTTGAAGGATGGAAAATTATTTTAAAGTTTAAAAAATTGGCAAATCTCACTAGTCCCTAATATGAAAAATATAAAATGTTTATTGATGTATTTCTAAAATTATTCAAATTATAATGATATTATATATATTTTCTATATAATGTTGGTGATTTTTAAGGTAAAATAATTTTATATTGTAAAATTTGGGCGAAGCACTTTTTAAAAAAAATGGAAATTGGCGAATCTTTTTTTTGGAAAAACCTTGGAAAATTAGCCCACCTGCGAATATTAACCCCTAAAATTTTCCATGATGTGGAGTCTTGTCAACCATTGTTAAAGCTTGATAACGAATTGTGCAACAACTTTTCCCCAAAATTCATGTGAAAACCCTACATCATTAAGCATACTTCTTAATTTTTCTATCAATGTCCTATTCATCCTTTTTATCACTCCATTTTGTTGATGTGTATATGCAATAATATTCTACCATAATATACAACATGGCTTAAATTTTTTTGAAATTATTAGCCATAAAACTCACCTCCATTATCTATTCTTAACATTTTCATAATTTTTTCAATTTAGTTTTCGAAATTCAACATCACTGCATCAAATAATACGTATAGAACAAAGAGAGAGAATTAATTTATTATAGATCACAATATAAAGTGGCAAACACCTTCACCAAAGCACTTAATAGGGAGAAGTTCAATTTTTTTTAAGAGAAGTTAAGAGTTGAAAAAAAATGAAATCAACATTAAGAATAAGTGATAGATATCACAATGTATATTTCATTAATAATCTTTGTGTTAAAATAATAATATAATATTATAAAGTGAAAAAAACCATACGCCCGAAATGGCATTGATTTCATATGTACTTATGAAATTGTGTGAGAAACTCCTAATGGGAATAACAAAACTTACTAGATAATATGTGCACCACCTTATGCAATTGGGCACATACATATGCTGTAAGACATCTCTCGTTCAGAATATCTCATTTCTCTTTTGTATATATCCATAACATAGTTTAACATGAACCTTGAGGTAAACTTCAAGTGTAGTAAGGGTTAGGTGTGAAATTTGGTGTAAACATTAGTAAGGGTCCATCATAAATCTTGGAGTAAAATTATTAATAAAGTGTAAAAAAGGTAAATGCATGGAATTGTTTTAAGTAAATAAATTATTCTTGTGAAAAAACCTTTGCTTTAAGTGTTTGACATGAACTTTGCGGTAAACTTTTACTTCAGAAAAAGTTCAATATGAAACTTAGTATAAATGAAAAAAAAATGCAATAAGAATCTTGAGGTTGTTATCATTATGGATTTGGCATGAATCTGGAGGAAAACCTCAAGCGTAATAAGGGTTTAGCATGAAACATGGGTAGACTTCAATAAGGGTCCAATATAAATTATGTGGTGATGTTCCTAAGTCTGTTATAATGAAGGAAAATGTGTCGAAATAATTACCAAACAACATGAAAGAAAGTAAACCCTACCTTTTGATGTGATTAAAAAAAACTCAAATTGAGATTCCTCTTTACTCGTTGAGTAATGCACCCTGTGCTAAATGACAAATTTAGGATTTCTTTAAGAAGAAGATTTGAGTTGAGAGGGATTATAGGGTTCAATAAAGGTTTATGGTGCCATGTCTACTTTGTGGGTCTGTGATTTTGTATTCTTGTGAGTTTGTTTCCAATGAAAAGAAGGAAACTTAGTATTTTAATTGGCTTATTTCTAGGAATAGTTAAGAAAGTTCTACAATATTTTTTTTTAGAATAACCGAAATTGTTAAGTCATTTCTATTTGCTTTTGAGGTTGTTTATATGAAATTATGCACAAGCAAAAATAACTTCCTTAAAAAAATATAATTTCCCTTCTCATAGGATGGAAGATAGGACAATGTTCTTAAGGAAGAATTCATGACAACAACTTATGTGTATTGAATTAAAAATAATCTATTCATTAGATAGAGATTATTTTGTTTTTGTTTGTATCAATTATGGTGATGATGATGTTAGTTTTATTCTAAGAGAACAAGGTTTATTAGACAAATGAAAAAAATTAAACCAAATATCTTTCAATAGGTTTTTTTTTTTTTTTTTTTTTGTATAAATAAACATGGTAGAACTAAAAATACTATGGCTATAAGGTTTTCATAAAAATCTTAGAAAATAATTGAGTTATGAATCTAAGTAAAGTTATCTTTATTGTTATAAAGGGTAAGAAATATTAAAATGAAATATTGTTTACTCTCAACTTTTTTTGTACTATAAATTTTACAATTCATTCATCCCAAAATGTTTTTAGGTTAGTCCAATAACAAGTGTTTGTACAATAAATTTTACAATTCATTCATCCCAAAGTGTTTTTAGGTTAGTCCAATAACCAAATCAATATGGAGATAATAAGCATTAGTCTCGATTATAATAATACTCATTTTATTTTTAAGATCATAATATTGGATTTTATTTTTAATAAAATATTCTTATTTTTTTATTACTAGTTATTAATAATTTTAATATTGCTTCAACTCTTATCCCTCAACTTCACAAAAATATGAAACTTAATATTATCAATAACAATTACATTTAGTACATGTACCATAACATAAAATATGTGTCTGTAAATGCAGGTACCACAAAACTTATAGGGAACTATACTAACTGGAAATTTAACAAAAAATGTTCTCCATAACAACTTGGGAATGTATATATTCATATAATGAAAGCTAATTGTTGCAAATATGTTACTCCTTTTAGAATAGGAAAAGTTTACAATAGTAAATGTTATCAATTTAGTCTTCATTGATACAATCTCTATGTCATGATGTACACATCATGTGCAAACAAAACTTGGCCACCTAAATTAACCTCTTAAATGGTCCATAAGAGGGAAACTCTCATTTCTACTAGAGACATTTTAGTCTTGGGTCATTACCATATTTCCTTATATCAAAGTAAAACAAGCTTTTAGATAATAAAAAACAATTTTAAATCATATTTCAAAATCAAAAAAGTGTTTTCAATTTTTTTTTTCTTATATTTACAAAATTACTAACATCTCATACTAATCATTATTAAATTTTTGTTAAAAAATTATATAATTTTTTTCAACAATTTACTTTAATCTCATATATAAAACTGTATTACAAAATATTCTTTAATCTCATATATAAAAATTTATTACAAAATATAAATTACAATTTTATATTTTTAATAATAATAATAAAAAAATAAGTAGTTAATAAGAATTTTATATATTCTCCATAAAAAGAAGACCAAGCTGAATGCATTACCGTGGGAGTGCCAATATGAAGGCAATCACAACGTGGGAATTAAGTTAGGCTCATCACATATTGATTTCTCATCAAGCAAGTTTTCATAAAATTAAGATTAAGTATATTTATGACACATATAAAACAAAGTAAAGATTTTGGCGTAGCAATGAGCAGGTTTATTTAGTTTAATATTATGAATATTAGATTAATTATAATTATAATTATATATATATGATAATGATGATGATTAATGTTTATTAAGATCAATGTGGTTTATTAGATATTAATGTGTGTATGTCTATATGTATACGTGGTAAATATTTATGGAAAATTTGAATTAGTTATTTTTTACATGGAGTGTTTTAACAACATACTTATTTACTATCAATTCGAAGTTTTTTAGATATAAACAGATAATTTATCAAAAAAATTAAATCTAAATTTATAAAACTTTCAAACTTAGACCTAAAATTTAATAAAAATATTTTACTCATTATGAAGATCAAATATTAATTATGTTTATCTTAAGAGCTTTATATTCTGTCCCATGGTGTTTGTTTTGGCATTGTCTATTTAGGTCGCAATTTTTCCCGGACGACAGAATTTTTACCGGAATTTGGTGAAAACAATTTCAAGAAATTCAATACTGGTAGTGTTTGAATCATTTTCTTGATGGTGGCAATGGATTCAGAACTACCAAGAACCCCTAGGGCACCAAAAATCCTGAAGCTTGAAAGCTATAACTCAAATTTCCAAAAATTTCTACAGTTTTTTTCAAAATCGTGCCGAAATTTCCATTATTTTCTAAGTGAAATTGTGGCCTTGTTAGACTACGAGATTTGGTTTCATTAATTTTGGAGGTGACTCAATGATTACAACGTGTCATGTGCATATTCCTTCCCACGGCTTAGCGAATCATGCATATTCCCTCCCAATAATAAAAGAGAAGTTCAAATTTTTCGAGACACATCTTTAGACAACATGCAAAGCCAAGAGTTTGACATAAGACTCAAGCTAGCACAACCACATCAATTTAATTAAATGTGGTTGATATATGCCAAAAACTTCAATTGTAAATTTAAAAAAAAAAAAAAAACTATTACAATAAAAATATTATTATAATTATAATTAATAAAAATAATTAATTTTAAAATTAATTGTTATAACCATTTAAAAATAATTGTTTTTATTACTAAATAATTATTACTATTAAGATTATTTTATTAATTAATATTTTTAGTAAATAATTAAATAATAATAAATAATTTTATATTAAATAATATAAAAATTTAAATAATTTAAAAAATATTAAATAATGAAACAATATTGAATAATTAAATAATAATACTAACAATAATATTGTTACTAAAACTATTTATTAATTAAAAAATTAATTATATATTAATAATAAATAATAAATACTAAAAATCCAAGAGATTATAAACCCAAGAGAATCATATTAAACCTGAAGGATAAAAATTATAGACTCAAGGTATATAAACCCTAAGATAAATATTCTAAACCCTAAAATAAACATGGTTGACCACAATTGATTTTCATATTAACACATTTTTTGTCACAATGCAACATTGGACTGTGATTGACCATGATTGATTTTTGTATTGAGACAACCTTTATCACAACAAGATGTTGGACAATGACTAACTATGGTTAAACATGGTTTATTTCCATATTGAGACAATTTTTTTCACAATGTGACGTTGGACCATGGTTGGCTATGGATGACAATGGTTGTGACAATGTGATTTTGGACCAAAAGACAAACTTTGTCACAATGTGACCATGCTTATTGACAATGGTTGACCATGATTGAATAGGGTTTACCATGGTTGACCATGATTGACCATGATTGACCATGGCTGAGACAATATTTGTCACAATGCGATGTTGGAATATGGTTGACCATGGTTGATTTTCATATTGAGACAATCCTCGCCACAATGCGACATTGGTCGATTTTCATATTGAGGAAATATTTGTCACAATGTGGCGTTGGACCATGGTTGATGATGATCATAAACCTAATCGATTTATATTAAAATCAAATATTAATATTATAAAACCTATGAATAATATTATACCTAAGGAATATAAACCCTTAAATTAATAAACCTAAGGGATTGATATTATAAACCTAAGGCATTAATACTAAAAACATAAGAGATTATAAACCCAAGGGAATAATATTAAACCCAAGTTATAAAAACCCTGAGATAAATATTATAAATGCTAAAATAAACATGGTTGACCATTGTTTACCATCATTGATTTTCATACCAAGACAATCTTTGTCACAATGTGACGTTGGACCATGGTTGACCATGGTTAATTTTCATATTCATACAATATTTGCCACATTATGAAATTGGACCATCGTTAACCATGAGTGGCCATTATTGTAAACCCAAGGGATTTATATTAAACCCTAGGATTAATATTATAAACCTATGAATAATATTATACCCTAAGAATGTGAATCCTTAGATTAATAAACCCAAGGGATTGATATTAATGAACCCAAAGGAATACTAAACCTAAGGATTAATATTATAAACCTATGAATAATATTATACCCTAGGAATGTGAATCCTTAGATTAATAAACCCAACGGATTGATATTAATGAACCCAAGGGAATACTAAACCTAAGGGATTAATTATAAAACCCAAGGAAATAATATTAAACCCAATGGAATAATATTAAACCCAGGGGATTAATATTATGAACAAAAGGTATATAAATCCTCAGATAAATATTCTAAACCCTAAATTAATCGTGGTTTACCATGGTTCATTTTCATATTGAGAAAATCTTTTTTGCAAAGCGACATTGGACCATGGTTGAGATGATCAACTTTAATATCGAGCTAATATTTTTCACATTAAAACATTGAGCCATCGTTGATTTTCATATTGAGAAAATATTTGTCACAATATGAAGTTGGATCATGATTTTCCATGGTAGACCATGATTATAAACCTAAGGGATTTACATAAAACCCAAGGATTTATATTATAAACCCTATGAATAATATGACACCCTAGGAAAATGAACCCTTAGATTAATAAACCCAACAAATTATTATTATAAACCCTAAGGAATAATAAGTTGAAGGGATTAATACTAAAAACCCAAGGGAGTAATATTAAACCCAAGGGATTAATATTATAAGCCCTAGGTATATGTAGAAATTTATAAATACTGTTATGTATTACCGGACTCTCCTGATCTAACAATTATATCCACTGTTGAATACATAATCCTTCTACTTAATTATTTGTGGAAATTTAATCGCCAATTGCAAACACATGAAGAAAAATCAATTGCACATAACACATATGTCTTTACTGGGAAAGCTTAAAGCTGAAAACAACAACTATCATATATTATTTATATCATGGATCATGAAACAATCTCATACAAAACTCTACTCCAAGAGCTCTCAGTACAATATACAATCGTCTCACACTGTCATACACAAATTGGCATAAACATGCACCAATTTGTTGCCTCCTCACAACCTGCCTCCACTGTGCAATCCCTGTTGATGAAGGTCCCTGAATGAATTCGATCTTGCCTTGCTTTGACTGCGTAATCCTCATTGGAATCTCCAATGTGTGTTTGGTTTCACTTGTGCACCCACTATAGTCACAACTGATAATCAAACAGGCCCTTTCGCCTATCTCTCAACTGCGTCTCCACTGGATCTGACATGCATGTAGTTAACAGTAGTATTTCTTCAGTTGCATGTGAGACCACTGGTTTTGAATTAATTAAATAATTAATTCACTGATCTCTCACTAGTGTATCTTTAGTTACAACAAGTTACAACTAGCACAACTGAGTTTAACTCACTTAACTGAGTTAAACTAAATAACAACTCACATAACTATTCATCTAACTCTGTTACAACTTTGTATCACTCAGTTACAATGAAGTCCACTCTACATGTCCCATCAACCAACCTTAGAAGTCATAATTCCTTCAGTGAACTGGTTTTCCACATCAGTTAATTGAAATCAAGTGCTTCAGGAGAATAGATTATTATTTATTATCTAATTATTATTAAGGGCTAGTAATAATTGACATGCGATCTATTTTTAGACATGCGATCTATAAATAGACTTCGCCTATGCATATAAAATTAGAATCTCTTCTATAAATAGAATTTTCTCGACCATCTATAAATATACTCCCGCTATAAATAGAATATGCTTACCATTCTAAAAATAGACATACACCTAAAAATAGCCTGCGGGCCCCACCTAGTGTAGGTGCTTAATTTTCACTAGGATCATCATCTTGTTGAATCTCAACACTCCCTCTAAACAAGAAAGGGATTATACTTCACCCCGATCCTATCTCTATGGTATTCAAATTTGCTCCCGGTGAGCACCTTCGTCAGAATATGAATGTACTAAAGCAACATGATCTTCCGCTACACAAAATCTATGATATGATGATACTCGAAATATATATACTTAGATCTATCATGAAACACATGATTAATCGAGAGTTTGATGCAAATTTGATTATCACAATGAATCAATGTAGGATCTAAATGAGAAACGAACAAACCAACCAAGATCTTCCTCATCCAAATAGCCTCACATGCAGCTTGACTTGCTGCCATGTATTCCGCTTCCACTGAACTGAGTGCCACAGATCTCTGTTTCCTGTTGTACCAAGAAACAATTGTTGATCCAATACTGAAAACCCCTCCTGATGTGCTCTTTTTTTCCGTTGGGCTCCCTTCCCAATCTACATCTGTGAAGCCATGCAACTTCACCTCATCCGTCTATTTGTACCACTAGCCATACTCAGATGTGCCCCTGAGATATCTCAGGACATGCTTGCCGCCTTCCAAAAGATCTTGGTAGGCTTAACCATCGCTTGACTAAGCTGGTTCACCGCATAGCATATGCCCGGTCTTGTATTAAATAAATACATGAGCGAACCCACCAATTGTCGATAGAGAGTAGCATCCACTACCTCTCCCGATGTAGCATACTCTTTCCTCCAGTTTCCTGGAAGAGGAGTATCCATGGGTTTACAGCCTTCCATGTGAAACTTACCGAGTATCTCCCTTGCATACTTTCCTTGAAACAAAAACAATTCACCTTCTTGCTGCCATATTTCCAATCCAAGGAAATAGTGAAGGAGGCCCATATCCTTCATCTCGAACTCCTTTGTAAGGTCCTCCTTGCATGAGTGTATTAGCTGCTCATCACCAGTCAGTATTAAATCATCAACATAAATAAAAATGATTAAAATATTACCCTCCACCACAATCTGTTATAGGTTTTCATCCGTCTCACTCTTGGTGAAGCCAAGTCGAGTGAAATAGCTGTCGATCCGAGTGTACCAAGCACGGGGTGATTGCTTCAGCCCATACAACGCTCTTTTGAGTCTGCACACATGCGACTCGCTGCTGAAGATATCAAATCCTTCAGGCTGCTCAATATAAAATTCTTCCTCAATGATCCCATTAAGGAACGCAGTCTTCACGTCCATCTGATGAATGTGCCAACCCATCTACGCTGAGAGAGAAAGGATGGTAATTATGTAAGAATACTGTGTGACAGGTGCAAAGGTTTCTTCATAATCAATCCCCTCGATCTGTGAGAATCCCCGAGCCACAAATATTGCCTTATACTTCTCAACACTCTCATTAGTAGCTTTCTTTACCTTGAAGATCCATCTTGAACCTACCACTGATTTTCAACCGGCCTTGGAAAAATTTCCCAAGCATTGTTTCTGAAAATGGAGTCATACTCCACCACTACATCTACCCATGTGGGCTCCTGCACTGCTTCCTGAAAGGAAGATGGCTCAGTCACAATACATTTTCTCATGAGATCCATGTATCCAATGAATTGGTCAGGAGACTGTCTCTGTCTGCGCTATGAAATAGGGACTCCTACATTATGTGCTGCGTCAAGATTCAGCCTCTCAGCTTCTGTGGAGCGCCTTCTGCCAGTTCCAATGTTTGGATTTGTGTGAGTGGACTCCTCCACTCCATGAACCTCCTCTTATGGCTGATCCACATTTAGAGACTCATCTTTGGGAACAAGTAGTTCTTCCTCTGCATGTAAGTCTAGATCCCTCGCAAGCAACAACTTCATGGCTTTCTCCTCATTGAATTTTATATCCCGTCGCACCACAGTCATTCAACTGTTTGGAAAATACACACGATAATTATGGGGTGTTTCTGTGTACCCCACAAATATCCCAACTTCGGCAATCGGCTCCAACTTCTTCCTGGCGTTCTTGGTCACATGAACATAAACAGATGAGCCAAAAATATTAAAGTGAGAAACATCCAGTTTCTTACCAGTAAAAGCTTCTTCATGTGTACTCATGCCAAGTACTCTATGAGGACAACGGTTTTGCACATAAACCACAGTGTTGCATTCTTCCGCCGACAAGTGCATTGGTAGGCCCTGATCATGCATCATAGCTTGTGCAACACCCATGATCATTATGTTATTCCTCTCCATGACCCCATTTTGTTGTGGTTTATGAGGCGCTATGAGTTTTTTTTGAATTCCTTCTTTGCTACATAAATCTTTGAATTCATTCAAGATATATTCACCACCATTATCGCTCTGTAGAGCCTTGACTTGCTTCCCTGACTCTTTCTCCACCAATGCTTTAAACTCACAGAACTTTGAGAATGTTTGATTTTTCTTATGCATGAATAAGATCTAGCATCTATGGCAATAGTCATAAACAAAAATAACATAATACCTATGTTTTTCTATTGAAGCAACCGAGAATGGCCCACACATGTCTGTTTGAACTCTCTCCAGGATCATCGAAGCACGATTCTCCTTTTCATGAAAGCTGGTCTTCACAAACTTACCCATAGTACATCCCTTGCACTGATCTATGTGCGCAAGTGTACCCTTGGGAAGTCCAGTAGAAATCTACTAAAAAATTTTCAAGGCGCCATGGTGAAGATGGCCCAATTGCCTGTGCCATAACTTTCCCTCATACTGGCTCACCACTTCTTATTCTTTGCCCACCATTACAGTGCAGCCATCTACCTCCAGCTTGTACAGATTCTTAACTCGAATCCCTATCCTCTTGGTTTGACCTATTTTTTTATGTCGCAGGAAAGCTTTTCCATCGCTGAAAAAAACTTCATAACCTTTGTCCTCCAACATCGCGATTGTGACCAAGTTTTTCTTCAGACCTAGAACATGCATAACATATTTCAACAGAAATGGTTTTCCCGACTCCCTCTCAAAGGTAATGGTACCAATGCTGGTTGCACTATATCATCCATCTTCGCCCATCTCTATATGCATTTGGAGATCTTTCTCCTCCAGGTCACTGAAAAGCTCCTTATCTCCTGTCATGTGGAAGGAAGTACCACTATCAATATACCACACCAATCCCATTGTGCTTGAAACCAAGCATGCGATCAAGGATAAATCAATTTCAAATTGCGAGGAAAGGGCCTCACCAGCTGCAGCTCCAACAACCTTCTTGTTCTTCTTTTTCTGTGGGTAGTTAGTGGCGAGATGCCCATGTTCGTGATAGTCAAAACACTTCACCTTGGACAAATCCAGCTTCTTGCCTTTAGCCTTGGATTTTGAGTGGAATTTATTCCCCTTCTCTTTCCTTGCTTTGGCAGCCAAAGCACAATCCTCTTCATCATTATGCTTTGATGAAGAGCCATCCTTGGTGTTCCGCCTGAAATCCTCCTACACTAGATCTGACCACAGTCGTTCCCAATCTGACAATTTTTCCCATCCATTGACAGAGTCTTGATAACTGTGCCAACTCATAGGAAGTCATAAGAGAGCCAAGCTCACCAAATCATCATCAACAACCGTGATTCCCACACCCCCCAGTTCATCCTGACATTGGACAAACTTTGTGAGATACTTAGGAATATTGTCGCCCTTTTCCATTTTTATTTTCATGAGTTTATCCTTCAACGCCAATTTCCTATGGTCGCTGCTACTTTGGAAAAGATCTATCAAATCCTTCCACATTGCAAATGGATTGGATTTCCCACGAAGGCTTGAGACAATATGGTCTCTCACACCTTCCAACAGAATCCTTCTTTTCTTCGCTACTTTCTTTTTCCAGGCATCAAATAATGCAACATCTGTCGAAGTGGGCTTAGGAAAATCACTATCGATGAATTCCTTCAAGCCATTATCTTCAAGCACCAACTCCAACTATCCTTCCATGCAATGTAGTTCGAGCTGCCCTGAGTGCATACTCCAACCGCAAACCATTGAAATCCATTTCGATGTTTACTCAACCGTCGCACAAAGAATTTCTTGCAGCAAATTCGAATTGTTTCCACCAACAAACTTAGCTACTACTTCAATATTGCAATCTTCTTTGATTAACACTGCTTTGATACCATGTATAAATTTATTAATATTGTTATGTATTACCAAACTCTCCTGATCTAAAAATTATATCCACTGTTAAATACATAATCCTTCTACTTAATTCTTTGTGAAAATTTAATCGCCAATTGCAAACACATGAAGAAAAATCAATTGCACATAGCACAGATGTTTTTACTACGAAATCTTAAAGCTAAAAACCCCAACTATCATATATTATGTATATCATGGATCATGAAACAATCTCATACAAAGCTCTACTCTAAGAGCTCTCAGTACAATATACAATCGTCTCACACTGTCATACAAAAATTGGCATAGACATGCACAAATTTACTGCCTCCTGACAGCCTACCTCCACTGCATAACCCCTGCTGATGAATATCCCTAAATGAATTCGATCTTGCCTTGATTTTACTGCACAATCCTCATTGGCATCTCCAATGTGTGTTTGGTTGCACTTGTGCACTCAATATAGCCACAATTGATAGTCAAACATGCCCTTTCACCTATCTCTCAACTGGGTCTCCACTATATCTGACATGCATGTAGTTAACAATAGTATTTCTTCAGTTGCATGTGAGACCACTACTTGTGAATTAATTAAATAATTAATTCACTGATCTCTCACTAGTGTATCTTTAGTTACAACTAGTTACAATTAGCACAACTGAGTTTAACTCACTTAACTGAGTTAAACTAAATAACAACTCACATAACTACTCATCCAACTTTGTTACAACTTTGTATCACTCAGTTACAACGAAGTCCACCCCGCATGTCCCACCAACCTGTTAGGGTCTTATAATAATAGGATTCGTAATTTTTGAATTGACTTTGATTAGTCTTGTAATATGTACATACTTTTCTTTCTGCAAATTTTTTTACCATATCAGAAAAATAAAATAAAAAATGCAAAGAGGGTAAAAGTCCTAAAATAAAAAATCAATGGACTTAAAAGAAAAAAGATAAAAAAGAACAGAAAATGGACCCCAAACAAAAAGAGATAGAAAATAAAACATGAAAGTGATGCAAATCCAAATGCCACTACTATTTACTTTTTCTGCAAAAATAAATGATTATGTGCAGCTTGTTCAAAATGCCATAATCCATGATGAGTTAAATAGCTTAATCTTAACTTCTCATGTTTTAAATTTCATGCTAATAGTTAGAGAATAAAGATCTAGACAAACAGTTTAATATTCGTAGATTAGTAGTTAGGTAGAGAATAAATAAGGAGCTCAAGAGCTTAATCTGAGCCCTTGGAAGAAATAAGGATAGAATTAGTTAGTTTTCTATTTTAAAAGAAAAATGAACAAGGGTTTGCAAGCTCAAATGCACCCAGGTAAATGAAGAAAAAATGATAGGGTAGTATATGGGTAGGCAGAAGCAAATTTTACAATCATGGATAAGCAGAAATTGGGTCAATTCAGTCACTAACTTCCTTCAAAAGTCATTCCCTTGTAAAATAACTTCATCCCCACCATTTTCATTATTTCCCCTTCATTTTTCCCTTTTCCCATTATCATTTAGTTTCACTTACAAAATCCCTTTTCCTAAGTGTAAAACTCATTATACTTAAGTAAAGTAAAATATTTGACTAATTCCCCTTTTACTCCAAAAATACCCAAAAACCTAAAAAACATTTTATCCTAAGTTTAAATGTAAAAATATTATATTGGGACTCTCAAACAAAGAAATTTATCCCTTTAGTATGTTTTACAATAGACTTAGTTTATTTTTATTTCCTCATAGCATTTAATTATTAACAGATTAACTTTATATATTAACTCCTTATTAACCTTTCTATCCCATATTATATTAAATCCTTTTAATATTATTCCCACCCATATTTTAAATTTTAACCTATGTTTTATTCCCCATGTGACATATTATTCCCACTCCCACAGGTTAAAACTATCCCTATATATAATAACCTGCCTATGTTAACATTACACATATATCCATTACATTTGTTAATTAAACGTACACCCGCATATCATATTCCATATCAAAAATATATATTAAAACATTATATTTTAATACATTTTACACTCCCGCTGCATATATATCTCGGGCCCCATGCCTTTGACCCCACAACTTCATCACTTAATCTCAGTCGTTCACTCCTTTCCGCTAGATCTAATAGTGACCATTCCCTATCGCAGATTTCATTACACGATGGTTAAACAAGTCCGAACCATGCGATAAAAGTTGTTTTAAGCTTTTATCTCTCCTCCACGTGCCTTGATTCTATTGGATCACATCTATCCAATCAATCCCGCTTACCACCTTTTGACATTACGAAAACCGCTCGATAGTAATTTCCTTTCCCACACCCAAACCGCCCATATTTTGAATTGACCTATAGTAAATGCATTCAATGTTCAAACAAATTACTTATAAAATTCCTGAACGCATTTATTTTAAACCTTATGTTGCCGTTTTATACTCATAAAACCTTCCTAGAACAAGAAAAATACGCTGCCGTTTCTGTTTTAGCTCAAAAACAAATAAAATTCATTGAAATCAACTGCTACAATCACTACAAGAGCCATCAAACTGCATATAAAGGCCATAATAAGCTTTTGAAAGCTTTTCAAACCCCAACAAACCGTTCTTCATAGCAAATTTCTGAATTTCACAAGTATTCTTCAGAGAAAGAGACTCATCCATCATTCTGAAAGAGTTTACAGTTCATAGAATCCTTTAGAAGCATGTATACCTAAAAAATACCCTATTTGCCTCATAAATTCATCATTTCTATAAGCCCTGAGCATTTTTCACAGGCTCTGAATCCTTGACCTGTTTTAGAATCAATTCTGATTGAGTTAAAGCCATCTGAGACTTCCAAAGCCTTTTTTACAGTACTCTGAAGCCTTTCTGCATAAAAATTAAGGTTTTAAGATTGTTCTACCATAGAAAGTCTAATGTAAACCATATATATCATTTGCTGAGTCTATAAGGTTAAGAAATTGCTCTGTTTGATACATAATTTCTATTTTAAGTCAAAATTGTCAGAAATATACCTTTGCAAGCCAAAGATAGAAACACTGTCATATCTAAAAACCTTATGTAATTTTTTTAAACTTACAGAAAGTATTTCACAGGCCTAAAATCAGATTTTTAAAGGTCAAGAGTGTTTAAAATTGGTAAATCAAACCTATCAATGGCATCCAAAAGCATTATTGTGATTAACCCTCTACAACCCCTTGTTGTAGATGTAGATCACACTCCCTTGGTATATGTAGACTTCAAAATCACAGATCCTATGACAAACTTTAACCTCCTTGAACTCCACTGCTGGAGTCAAGAGAAATCCTTAGATAAAGCAGATGATGTGTTTAGTTGGGAATCACATTTGCCTAAGTATGTTGTTCCTCACAATCATCAATGCCCAGAAGCTATCAGATTATGCCAATATTGTTATTCTCCAGATCAAAGAGCCATTGTGAATTCTGAAAAAGAAGTATTGTTTACCATTATAGTTGAATCTATCAACCAGATGCTTTAGTTGCAGCCTAAGCCTAATGCAGTTCCTTTATCAATTGAAGCTCTCACAAAGTTCTACTTGGAGCTAGATTTTCCCAAAAGATTCCAAATTTTAAACCTTCATGCCCTCCTATGTGGAAATTCCCAAGCTCAACCCTCCATATTCCTCTTTTACATTCTCAGAAATAACTAGACACATATTTCCATGTTGTCTTTTATCCTTGGATATTTCACAGATGAAGATGCTAATGCATCAGTACTTGGTTTCTTGTCCATTTTTGTACCTGGCCAGACTCCTGTAGTTATCTTCAATTTTGCCCCGTATATTGCTGATAACATCCATGAAAAACTAGTCAAATTACCTACTGAAGGTGTCTTTAGGTATACTTCATTTCTTTTCCACATGTTCCTTTATTTTTAGTTAGAAAATTTTCCTGGAACTCTTCAAAATATGGATGTGGAAGGAAATCTACAATCTGTTGTATTCTGGACTTCTTTGATTAGGAAGAAGTCAGATGAGTTTACTTATGCAGAGTTTACAGATTCTTTTATCCATGCCTTGGTTAATTTGCTAAATAACAGTGTTCAGCCTAGGATCAACAATGAAATCAAGAAAGTTTCATAGTTGTCTGAACAAAGCAGGACAGGTGATTGGTATTTATACCAAAATCACACTGAAATCAGGGTCTATGGGTGAAACCTCATTCCTTACAAATTGCCAACATACCTCCCTATGAGGTTGTTTTCTTTAGAGTATATAAGGCATATTTTGAACTCAAATGCTATAAATTTCTTGGCTGCAAAGAAGAAGACCCAATTCAAACTGAAAAATCAAGTTGGTCCATTCATATGTAATAACAGAGAAGCAGGTTCAGAGGTAGAAAAGCAGTTGTTAGAGTACACATTTAGCACTATTTTTCTTTGGTATTATGATCCCTTTGGTATAATCAGAAAAATGAGAGTTAAATGTAAATTAACTCCATACATTCATGAAAAGAAGCCTGATATTGAGAAATTCTCAAACCAAACAAAATGTTTAGAGAATACACTGGTCGAAGCTGATAAGCAAAGTGATACTAGTCACATTTTGTAGACTCTAGCTCAGGAAGATAGAAGTATGAAAAGAAATAGGGAAGAAGGGTCTTACACAACTGAGACCACTACAGAAACCAAATTTAAACTCAGGTACAACAAAAAACCAAAGATTAATCCTGCAAGCAAATAAAAAGAGATATTTGAGGTCATTGACATAGAGATTCTAGAGAAAGATACTGAGCCTCCTACAATAGTTGAAAATGAACAACAGCTAACCACTTCTAATACACAGTTGATCCAAAAACAACATAGTATAGAAGTGTTATCATCAAAGTAGACAGAAGAAAAGGATATGGACATCAAGGAAAGGTACAAGGAGATTAAAGCTAAAAATGAAGAAATAGAGAATGAAATATACTCTCAGTACTTAAAGAAAAATCCTAGCATATAGAACATGCTGATTTCAACCTTTGATTACAAGAACAAAAATATGCTAATGACAATGCTCCAACCCATAGTGCCAACTCCTAAAACAACATCTGATTATAAAAAGGTTTATTTTGAAGTTCGAGTCCAGGATATTCATCCCCTGGACCAAATTGAATTCCATAAACAAGTAGGAGAGATTCTTTATTCCACAATGACTACAAAAGAAATGAGTGCAAAAAAGCTTCAAAATAATTTGATTAATGTAAGAGATAAAATCAAGCTATAGAAAGCATCATCATATGATAAGGATATCAGAATCAAATCCTTGGAGGAGTTAGTGATTGAGGTAGGTTATGATCCTCAAAACATAAAAGCTGCTGAGGAAATGATTAAAAAGAAGAATGTTGATATTGCTGCACTTAAGAACCAATTGAAATTGCCTCCTACAGAGCATTCAGAGGCCAAGGAGATTTTATAGGAATCTAATCAAAAGGATGAGATGATGAGTCTCATATTGGAGATGATAGCCCAGATTAAAGAGATGGAGATTGAGATGGAAAAATTGGTCCAAGAAAAAGAAGCCACCAAAGCACATGAAGCCCCTGCTACTGTAATTCCTGCAGTTACAACAACAGTGCCATCTACTCTGGAAGAAGTAATAGCTCCAAATGTTCCATTGGCTACAACAGTGCTAGTAACGTCATCAACAACTCCTGCCATTGAGTCTTTAGCAATAACAACCCAGCAATCAGATGGAGAAATTAAATTGGTAAGGCAATGCAGGACATGTCCATCCAAACCAATGATATAAATAGGTTAAGGGAACAGATTAAGAATCTTGAAGATGCCTAAAAACTTGCACAAATTAATGCCAAGAATGAAGAGCAAAAGGCCAAAAGGTTGAATGAACAACTCAAGAAATTGGAAACAAAATTGACTTTGAAAGAACCTATGGCACATGTTAAAAACCAATTATGGTCCAATATCATTGAAGCATTAAATGATACTTGGCCATCTATACATGCTATTTATGAGTAGAAAGATTTAATAAAAGCTGCAAAAGAAGAAATACAGAAAACCAAAGAAGAGCTAGGTAAAAAACTTGAAGAGGCCTTGGAAATTATTAAATTCCTCAATTCCAAAAATAAACAAGAATTGGATGAAATTGGAATTACAGATAGAACAGAGACCATCCTTGAAGTAAGGAAGGTAATATCCAAGAAGAATTTGATGAAACAATCAGAGGAAAAGTGCCAAAACATTGAAATGGAAATCACAAGATTTATGATCAAATTTGATATTTTAAGACAAAAGGGCCTTCCAAATCCTTTGGTAATCAATGAAAAATTGATGAAACAGGAGGATTATGAAAAAAAGATGAGAGAGTTTTCTAAAGAGCAGGTAAATAAATCAACTTTGTAGGGAACCCCAACAGGGAAAGTATTGTATAAGAATTTTGAAAATTTGTTTTACTTGCAGCATGAAGTAAAACACCATTTTGTCAACAAACCAACATTTTCCAAATAAACTAAAGCTGATGAAAACTTCAGAAGGCTTATGAAGAATAAATTGCCAGAAGCTGAGTTCTGGGAGAGGTTGACTGATCTACTGTAAGATCAGATTATAGTGATGACAGATCATGAAAGATAAAAACAGAGTTTGTTGTTTTTAACATCAACAGTAAACAATTTTGGCAGAAAAATAGTATTAGGATGAAAGTGTATCAGTTAAAGTGTATCAGATGGAAGATGAAGATCAAAATAGATTGAAGATAAAATTTCCAGCGTGAGGGACACCTCAGTTTTCCAGTTGCAGCCTAAATCAAAACATCAAGCTATTTTATTTCAATAAATATGACAACTAGCAATTAGCTAGGCAGTTGTCACTATCTTCTTGCATGAAGATATTTATTTTTCCAAGAAAAATTCCTAAGATTATTCTAGGATATTTTGTACTAGTTTTTGTATAAATACTTCATCATTTGAAGTATTGAGTGTGGATTAATTGTTGAACATTTCTGTAGCTGTAATATTCTGAACCCAAGGGTTTTTTGTATAAAGTTCAAGTAAGTATACTGGATCATAGGAAATAAAGCATCATATTACAGGATTTATGTGTTGGGCCACTGTAGTGAAGTATTTCACTTGTCATTTTGTGAATTTTCTTATGTTTTCCATATATTCATGAATGTCTTCTAAATTTAAATGATAACGAGGAATTGTTATTTCAGAATTTGTTAAAATAAATCTATTATTGAGTGATTATCATTTAAATGTTTTCTACTGATATCCAGACTAGGGAACCTTTAATTTCTCCCTAATTTCGATTGACCTCCACCTTTTCATTCCTTATCCGGATGTAAGAACCCTTAATTGCTCTTTATCCCGATCAAAATCATTTCACCATTAGCCTTTTAAGATATGAAGTGACTTTGTTATCTTGCCCTGTAAACATTTACCGTTAGTCCTTGATCCTGATCTGAATGCTTAACACATCGACTCCATTTTCCCAATGGAATAGAGATCTATAGCTATCCATCTGAGTAAGTTATTTTCCCACCAAACCAAATCAAAACCCCAAAGCCAATTTGCCACATATAACTAGCCTAAAAACAAATATAATCAACAAAGTTAAATCTTATAGAGAGAGCCCTCTCTGAGAATTAGGAAGGGTAGATCCTAAAGCTTAAAAGTAGGTTTGTGGTTACCTCTGATATTCTTAAAACTAAAATAAAAAATTCTCACAACTTTGAGAATTACTAGAGTGATAACACAACCAACCTTAAAACTTGTAATTCCTTCAGTGAACTGGTTTGGCACATGAGTTAACTGAAATCAAGTGCTTCAGGAGAATAGATTATTATTTATTGCCTAATTATTATTAAGGGCTAATAATAATTGACATGCAATCTATTTTTAGAAATGTGATCTATAAATAGACTTCACCCATGCATCTAAAAATAGAATCTCTTCTATAAATAGAATTTTCTCAACCATCTATAAATAGACTCCCGCTATACATAGAATATGCTCACCATTCTAAAAATAGGCATACACCTAAAAATAGCCTGCGGGCCCCACCTAGTGTAGGTGCTTAATTTTCACTAGGATCATCATCTTGTTGAATCTCAATAGTATATAAGCCCTAGGTATATAAACCCTAATATAAATAATACAAACCCTAAAATAAACATGGTTGATCATGTTTTACCATGGTTTATTTCATATTAGACAATAGTTGTCACAATGTGACATTTTACCAGGGTTGATTTTCATATTGAGACAATCTTTATCACAATGTGACATTGGACCATGGTTGCACATGGTTGAACATAATTATAAGCCCAAGGGATTTACATTAAACCTTAATATTAATATTATAAACCCGATGAATAATATTGTACCCTAGGAATATGAATCGTTATATTGATAAACCCAAGGGATTGATATTATAAACCCAAGGGATTAATTCTAAAACCCCAAGGTATTATAAACCCAAGGAAATAATATTAAAACAAAGGGATTAATATTATAAACCCATGGTATATAAGTCGTAAGATCAATATTATAAACCCAAGGTATTATAAACTCAAGGGAATAATATTAAACAAAGGGATAAATATTATAAACCCAAGGTACATAAACCCTAAGATAGATATTATAAGCCCTAAAATAAACATACTTAACCATGGTTGACCACGGTTTATTTTCATATTGACATAGTCTTTGTCAAAATGTGACGTTGGACTATGGTTGACCATGATTAGTTTTCATATTGAGACAACCATTGTCTCAATGCAACCGTGAAAAATGGTTGACCATGGTAGATTTTCATGTTGAGATGATCTTTGCCACAATGCGACGTTAGAACATGGTTAACAATGGATGACCATGGTTATCACAATGTAACGTTGGACCAAGAGACAATCTTTGTCACAATGCGACCATGTTTATTGACCATGGTTGACCATGATTGACAATGGTTCACCATGGTTGATTCTCATATTGAGACAATATTTGTTGCAATGCGACATTGGAACATTGTTGACCATGGTTGAGTTTCATATTGAGACAATCCTTGTCACAATGCGACATTGGACCACTGTTAACCATAGTTGACCATGCTTGATTTTAATATCAACACAATCTTTGTCAGAATGCAAGTTTGGACCATGGTTGGAAATAGTTGATTATTATATTGAGACAATATTTGTCATAATGCGACATTTTACCATGGTTGAGCATGGTTGGCAATGTTTTATTTTCATTTTGAGATAATCTTTGTCACAATGTGATGTTGGACTATGGTTGACTATGAATGACAATGTTTGATGATGGTTGATGATGGTTACTTTTCATATTGAGACAACCTTTGTCACAATGTGACACTGGACCATGGTTGACTATGATTATAAACCCAAGGGATTTATATTAAACCCTAGGATTAATATTAAAAACCCTTTGAATAATATTAAACCCTACAAATACAAACTCTTAGATTAAAAAACTTAAAGGATTTATATTATAAACCCATTGGACTAATAAACACAAGAGTACTAAAAGTGCAAGGGGTTATAAACCCAAAAGAATAATATTAAACCCAAGGTATATAAACCCTAAGATAAATATTATAAACCCTAAAATAAATATGGTTAACCATCATCGACCATGGTTGATTTTCATATTGACACAATCTTTGTCATAATGTGACATTTGACCATGGTTGACCATGATTGATTTTCACATTGAGACAATCTTCGTCACAAAGCGACATTCGAACATGGTTTACCATGGTTGATTTTTGTAGTAAGACAATCTTTGTTACAATGCGACATTGAACCATGGCTGAAGATGGTTGACCATGGTCGTCATAATTTGAAGTTGGATAAAGAGACAATATTCATCACAATTTTTCCATGATTATTGACCATGGATGACCATGATTTACCAAGGTTGACCATGGTTGATTTTCATTTTGAGTCAATATTTGTTACAATACTAAAATCCCAAGGGATTATAAAACCAAGGGTTTAATACTATAAACCCAAGGTATATAAATGATGCAGGGGAATTAGGCTAAAAGAAAAATCCTTGTATTTTGTTAGACTTAGGGTTTTTTGAGTTTTCAAGAGAGTTAGAATTTATGTAATAAATTGAGTGAATTTTAATTATTTCTAATTAAATATTGAGAGAAAATGTAACCGTTCTCGAATGATTAGAGAACAGGGGAATTTGATTAATTGGGAATGTGAAGAGATAGTTGAGATTTAGGAATTAAATTAGAATTAGTTTCAACAATTCTAGGGATTTGGTTATTAGGGGAACTGAATCGGTTCATTATAATTTTGTATAAATGTAAGCCTTAAGGACATTAAGGCAATAGATCTGGAGAGACAGAGTTAGAGTAGGTTTAGGAAATAGAGTTCCTGTAAGCCTATGGGTAGTTGAAAAGGGCCATTTGATTTTGAAGATTTGGCCGAGGACAAGAACAATTTTTGTAAGTGATTTCATTTTTGTATATGAAAGAATCTGATCGAAATTACATGAGTATTATTTGATTTAAATTCTGTGTGAATAGCTTCAAATTTCAATAAGAAATTGTATAAGAACCAGTGTGATGAAACTCTATAATTGGGGTTTTAAATGTGTTCTGTGTGTCATTGAAGAAATCGACATTCATGTTGATGTTGTGATATGGAATTAAATGTGCATAGAATTATGAATCGAACTCTGTGTGTTTTATTGATAGATGAATGAATCTATTGTAAAAAAGGGTGGAACCTTTATAAGGATTCCAGGTATGAGGTTAAAGAGAAATTCTCTATATAAACAGAGTGAGGTTTTGAATTAGCATTTAGGGTTTTATTGTGTTGGAATAGATGGGTTTGAACCATAGATAATGAGTAAGAGTGGTTGATTTCGATGAAGAAATGATGGATGAGTTGGATCAAGGAATGGGTAGAAAGTTCTACGTGGATGCTATGCACGCTGACTGCATTATGAAATTGATGCAAACGCCAGAAAAAACAATGGAACTATGAATAACCAGTGCATCGGATTAAAGCAAAATGACATTCAAGTAAATGGAAGCAAACAACAGTGAAAGAGCAACGAATCCATCGTTAGACATGAAAATGATATGGAAATAAATTTAATGGAGCTGAATTGGAAACACAGAAGAATTTGAGGCGGAACCATGGGTCAACGGTGAAGTGAATAGGGAAGGTGGTTTTGAGAATAAAAACCAGAAGTATCGCATGGCTTATTAAATGGTAAGTTGTTTTGCGAAATTGAACGCGATATCGCCCGTTGCTCGACACGTGGTGATAGTGGTATTTAAAACCACGAATTTCACATGTGATCTGGTTGTTAAAGACCGAAGTTTTAAGTTGTGCGATGGTCGTCGGATGTGCTCATAACTTGGTTTTGGAACATGATGAAAGATTGGCCGTTGGATCATAATTGAATGTGCCAATTGAATATGCCGGTGAGTTAATGTAGAACCGAATATTTATTTGTGTTGGTGATTATGGTTTACTCCAAAGTTGAATTGTTAACAAGAAATTCAAATGTGAATCTGGGTCAGAGTTATATAAATTGGTGGGGCCGAACCCAACCGTTATATTAATATATGTAGTGCATTGGGTTTTTACCAAGGTTTCTCTTTCAAATAATTGAGTTGTCCGCATGGTACAATTGTATAATGGATTGGTATATTGTGACCACAGATTGTTTTCGGTTTTGAAGTCACATATGAATGCTCATTAAAACAGGTTTGATATGTGGTTTTTGACCATAGGTACGAGAAAGGAAAAGCTGAATACTTTGAGGAGTTTAATATAAGATCTCAAATCAGATATTTGCAATATAAAGGTTTCGAATGAATTTAAATTGATTCAGATTTGTAACCTGAGGAATATGGTTTTGAATCATAGTGCTGGGTTTTAAAAACCTTGAAATCTAGAGGTGTGGTTTTATAATCTTAAGAAATTAATTTTAATATCTCAAATCTGTGATTTGAGATATTAAAGCTTTCACAATTTTTTTTTTATATTGAATTTGCCCAGAAAGTGGTTTTAGATTGGGGCATAAATTTGAATTGCATTTTATATGCATTGATAGTGGAGTATTTGGGTTTGGCAGGGTATCCTGCCATCAATAAACCTAAGATAAATATTATAATCCCTAAAATAAACATGGTTGATCACTGTTAACCATGGTTGATTTCCATATTGACACAATCTTTGTCACAATGTAACACTGGACCATGGTTGACGACGATTGATTATAAACCCAAGGGATTTATACTAAACCGTAGGATTATTATTTTAAACCCTATCATTAATATTATACTGTAGGAATATGAACTCTTAGATTAATAAACCCAAGGGAATGATATTATAAACCCAAGGCACTAATTAATATATATATATATATATGAGATTTTATTTATAATAATTAATATTAATACTAATAGTAATAAATATCATTTTTTGGGATTCAACTGTGTTAAGTAAGTCATTCATCCATGACCATTTCCATGAGAGGTAGTCGTAATTACGGCTACCTCTCATGGAAAATGTCATATATAAATGACTTACTTAACGCGGTTGAATCCCAAAAAATGATATTTAATATAATGCACCGTGAAAACCTCTCAATACTTAAATACTAATAATAATGTTAATATATTAATATAAACATGGTTCAATTAATGCTTAATTTTATCAAATATTTTGATTTATAAATTATTTATAATTAAATTATATAAATTTTATGTTATTAATGTTATTTAACATTATTAATATTATAATTAATTAAATATTGTTATTTATTTACAATATTATTAAATTTTATTATTTATTCATTGTAAAATTCTCTAGATTATCCATAGTATCGAAAAACATTGGTCGAAGTTTCGAATCCCAACGGGGATCCATCTTCAGGACGAGATGAGAATGAAGAGTGAAAGAAAGACACACATGTTATAAATAGTGAAAGATGAAAATGACAAGGACCGACAGGAACTAAAATTAATAATCGATAAATTAATTATAATAATTTGATTTAATATTTTATAGTACAATAATTTTAATTCATTTATAATTATAATATCACCTATTTAATAGTACTACTAAATCCATTTTAATTTTAATAGTTAAAATAAACAAATAATCTACTTAATCTAAATTTTGATAAATTAATTTTGATAAATTAAATTAAATTCTTATATTAAAATTTGATAAATTAAAATAAATTCTTATATTAATATAATTTTAATAATACATAATATTATAATTTAACTATTCTTAATTCTAATAATTTAAATAAATAATTAATTATTTAATAGCTTCCATTTTTTTTAATTGATAAACCTAAATGTTATTTAATTATAATCTATAGTTTAAATTAAAACCTAAAGACAAAAATATTAAAAAGATAAAATCCTAGAGGTAACTAATAAAGGTTTTATAATTATTATTCGTAATAAAATTAATAATTAATAAAAATATAAATTAATAATAAATTACTTAATAAATCAAACATTTTTTAAAATATTAGATTATAATTATTTAATAAAATAATTATAATATATTAATCCAAATTTCTAATTTGAATTATTTAAATTTAATATTATTTTATTTTTAATGTTATTTCTAATATTTAGTTCTATTTTATATTAAAATCTAATATTATTCCAATAATAATTATAAATTAATTTGTATTAATAGAGAATAATAAAAATTAATTAGGATAAGTATTGGGAGAAAGATTCAATTAGGTATTCGAAGTGACCAAACCCTAAAAAATCTTTTATATGGGAGAGAAAAACGAAAACCTGTGATATTATATCTGGGAAGAGGATGAACCTACGGAGCACATTTGTCGAATTAGAGGTCGCCAGCTATTACTAATTTCATATCCCCCGTCTCTGTTAATGTTATCCGGGTGTTTTAAAATCTCCAGCGCTTCTCTAATCTTCCGTCTTTGATAGTGTTCCTCTCTCACAATGATCTTAGCATCCTCAAGACAAAAATGATGTTTAGTTTTCAAGGAGTGATCATCAAGAGCCTAGGTGCGAGATCGCTCATGCTTAATATCGGCACCATGCTCTTTAAGGCGTTTTTGAAGGGAGTGCCCAGTTTCACCAATATAACTCTTCCCACAAGAGCAGTCAATCTTGTAAACACCTTTGAGCTACTCATGACTAATATTATCTTTAACTGACCACATCTTTTATCTTATGGTACCTGTTGCTGAAAATTGCGCGAAAATGTCATTCTTTCTTAACAACTTCGCGATCTTATCAGTAACACCCTTAATGTAAGGCAGAAAAACCCTACCACCATTCTCTTGAGGACCCTGGTGATTCTTGGAAATGATCGCACCTTCAGCTCTTTCTATGGATTTTTTTATTTATCTCTCTTTATAACCTAAACCCAAGAAAACATATGTCAAGTCACAGATCTCCTCTTCCAGGTGCTCCTTATCATCTATCCTTATGGCTCTTACAGCCAGAGTATTTAGCACACCAAATTTTCGGGCAGGATGATGGTAAGATTCAACATGAAGGTAGCTGTTAGTATGGGTTTTCTTCCTAAACACCTGATGCCCCAATTTCCCATCCTCTTTTCTGGTGACCAGGACATCCAAGAAAGGAATGCTCTTATTCTCTTCCATCTCCATGGTAAACTTAATTTCTGAGGAAATTGAGTTTAGGTGATTAAATAATTTTCCGAGATTCTCCCTGCCATGTGTCCATTTTATGTTAATGTCGTCTATGAATCTTTTCCACCATGTTGGATCAGGAGCCATCACCTCCGTCCAGCATGGTGCAGGTTATTAATGGAGAATTCATACATGACACTAAGTCCGTCTCTCATTTCAAATAAACATACTAAGAAGGAGAGTAGTCTATTTCTAGCTCAAATATTTATTTGATTATAACATATAATTAAAATCCATTTGCAACATATTTAAGAAATTTATTTTTCAATAATTTATATGAGTAATCAATAATCGAAGAATACCTGTATCAGTAGCTTGGTTGAGATGCCCTTTGATTGATGTTGAGATGCTCCTGCTGTGTTACCCAACTGGATTTACCTCCCAGCTAACTAGGATTGATTTCCTAGACCAGGGAACCTCCACTGGCTCCCTAGCCCTCCGAGCCCAAGTCCAACCAGCTGCAGTGTGTCCAGGTTGGAATCAAAATATTCCAATACCAAACAAGACTAAGGATCTCCTCCAATGCTAAATAAGACCAAGAATCCTCCCCAATTCCAAATAAGAACAAGAATCCTCCCCAATGCCAAAAAAGACCAAGAATCCTCTCCAATGTCAAATAATACCAAGAATCCTCCCCAATGCCAATCAAGGCCAAGAATCCTCTCCAATTCCAAACAAGAACAGGAATCCTCCCCAATGCCAAACAAGACCAAAAATCCTCTCCAATGCCAAACAAGAATAAGAATCCTCTCCAATGCCAAACAAGACCAAGAATCCTCTCCCTTTCCTCTCACTCTCCTTCCCTTTTATATTTTTTCCTCTCATCCACTTTAACTACTTGCCATAAATTTCATGACTACTCCCTCATCCTTCTAATTTATTAACATTGACTTTATTACCATATATAGATATTTTATTCAAAATAAATGGGAGAAGACCAAAATGTAGATTTGAGAAGACATATTGGGTGTACAAAATCTAGATATTTTATTTTAGAAATAAATGAGGGAAGTCCATACCTTATCTAAAAGTTGAATTGAGAAGACATGTTGGGTGTACAAAATTTATATATTTGATTTTAGAAATAAATGAGGGAATATCGTGCCTTATCTAAGATTTGATTTGAGAAGACATATTAGAAATGAAATAAATAATAAAATCCATTCCAGTAAAAAATAAAATAAAATTGAGTGATCGGATCTGTGGTAGCCGTCTGAAGCGAGCTCAGGGCACAGTCTTCGATCCCCAGCCAGTATACTGGCGAAAAGCCCAGATCTCCTCCAAGATCTGTGGCAACGAGGCATCAAGCTGGCTCAGAAAGTAGGACGACCGGGGGCCCCTGGAGCCCCCACCTTCAAGCAAGTTATCATAGACAAGGGC